>CAJNSZ010000006.1:1552442-1922910 GCA_905329745.1 Rotaria sp. Silwood2 | reverse complement strand
ATATAGAATATTATGTTCTGTCGAGATTTATTATAGAGATAATTATGCTTGATCTGATCATGCTAATCTCGTAGAATTATTAATATAATTGAATTGAAGGTGTTTGTTTAGATAAAATGCATGAGACAATCTGTTAAAATACAAATTCAATAGATAGACAAATCGATATTAATCTGTGACAAAAATAAGTAATATTTACTTTTTCATATTCATTTTTAAGTTTTGTAAGATGATGCTCATGTTCTGGATATTATTTCTTGTTTTTGATATAGAAAAATGCAAATCTTTTTGGAGAAAAAAAAAATTTTTAAATGAAGTAAAAGAGAAATCAATAACTGACTGGTTTCAATTAATAGTAATGGATTCATTAGAATAATAAGTGAACATGGATTAATTGAAATACTTCCTTTAAGACTCGCATTAGCTCGAAAAATTTCAACTAAAATTAAAAAATAAAACAAAATAAGTGAAAATATTCAAAGATAAATAAATCAATTGATTTACAATGAAGATTTATTCTATAAAGAATTTCAAACATTGTTGAACTAAATTGTGGAATTGATTTAAAATGATCAATTATTTCTTGAAGAATTCTATTTGAAATTTGAATTTCTCGGATAAGATTCGTTTTTAAATGAATATGCCAACTAATAAATATACAATTAAACTAATTAATATAAATATATTTATTTACTCGTCTAAAATAGCATCGTCTGAATAAATACATTTAAAAAAGTCAATATTGACTAATGGAATTTTCCGTAACAAATTCAAATATGATCCATCTTAAATATACAAATAATTGCTGATTATAGTTTTTAATAATATTAAAGAAAACTACCTGATTTAGAATATATCATTCGAAGATCATTTATTGCAAGTTTATATTTTACATAGAAATGTTCTTCATTTAGTTTTTCCTTTAAAATTCAATTATTAGTATTATTATAATTAACATCTTTGAGAATTTTTTTCTATCATTTATTTATATATTAAATAATAAAATTTACCTGAGAATCGATTTGATTTTCATCTAAACATGATTTTAATATTAATTGACTGAAGTCAATATTAATCAATGAACAATTTCTACAAATTAAAATAAATAAAACAAAAACGAAAACTATAAGAAAAGAAAATAATTTACTCTTTATAAAAACCATTTTCTGGGAAAATAATTGAAATTTCCTTTAATTCAATTATCAAGTCAAATACTTTCTGACAAGAAAGATCAATTTCCATTTCTGCATTTGTACGATGTTTTATTCTACATAAAAATCCGAAAAAACAATTCTTATTTTTTCTATTAAATAAATAAATAAACTTACTCAGACAATAAAAATGAACTCAGATTTGAATTCCGTTCAAAACATTCAGCAATACGATTAAATGTTTCCTATTTTATTTATATATATTAAAAATACAAAATACAAATAGCGAATATTGATTAGAATATATGTATTTGTATACGATGAACGGATCATTGCATTGATTTTAGTAAACAGAGAATGATAATTGGATCGGTGCTAATTATTAAAAACTCATTTACTCGAAAATTATATCGCTGTTCAGATAAGATTAATATCTCTTATATATTACTCAAAGTTATCCTTAGAAATCTGGATAAAATTTAAAAAAAAACTCGATAATCAAGGGCATCATGTTCTTTTAATAAATTGTGTCTTGATGTATTTTCTTAGGAGTGTCATTGTCCACAGATGAACTGTTCTACTTTCATGATCACTAACTGTTGTTATAGATATCTCACTAATAGCACTTTTGTAAGAGAAACGCTCAATTCTAATCGTTCTTGCTTTACGAAAATTTTTTTCGACTTTCGTCAATTAAAACAAATAAAAATCAAACTTATATAAACTGGAATGAATTTGACAAAACGCTATTGACTATTACCATCCTTTCCCTGTTGATATCCTATAACTTCTAGTCTGTATCACAGCCGCAGTATCTAAAAATCTAAAATTAACTTTCATAAATATTTTTTTCATCTTCTTTTTCTTATCTTTGTTTATATGTCGAATTACTTTCTTTAATTTATTCAAAACAAAAATTGACAAAATAGTTACCTAATTCAGTATATAGTTCTAGTGGAACATTTTTTTAAGCAAAATCTTTGCCAAAATACGACGCACAGACAATTGAATACATCTCAAAAACTCAAGTACAACACTATATGATTATCTTATAATAAGATCTGTAATTAGATTGTGTACTTCAGATCAGCTGAAATGATTAAGATATAAGAACGTAATGTTTCTTCTCCATGATCTTCAATTATTATTACTTAGTAAGCATTGCCTTGCCAATGATTGCAACTACTAGATTATACCGAATCGTTCAATAAAATGTAATCTTCATTCAAGAGTGTTCATGAGGACGATAATTTCAATTTTGTTTTTGAATTTATCATCAACTTCCAACTTAGTTACCTGTGCCTGTAGCACAAATCTGACTCCGAATTCATTTTTAGCGTCAAATTTTTCATTCGACAGGCTATTTCAGAAGTATTTACGAGAGAGGTCCACCAGCTGTCCAATTGCTTTTGAGTCGAGGCCATGTAGACCTAAATGAACTATGAGTACCTTGAAAAGAGTTTATGCTCTTAGCTTATGGCTGCGGAAATGTTACAGTTGTACGGTACTTTTTGAATAAATGCCGTGATCCCGTTCAGAAACATCAGAAAAAATAATTTTCAAATTTCAACTCGAAACTTTGTAAAAAGACAGTCCTTAACGAGAATAATTTATCGTAGAAGTTGCAAATCTTTTGACTTGCTTCTATCCTGGAATAAGAACATTAAATCTGCTGCTTTATATGAGTGATGTAAATGACACTCTATTACCATAGTTGTATCATAAGATAGAACCGGTAACAAAATATGAAACTTCTACAATAAACTATTCTCATTCAGGCCCGTCTCTATGCAAAGTTTCAAGTCGATACTCAAAAGTCAGTTTTTCTGGTGTTCTTGAGGGGAACCAAGACATTTATTCAAAAAATACCGTAAAAGTCCGGATATCTCCATAGCAATAAGCTAAGAGCACGAATTCTTTTCCGAGTATTCATAGTTCATTTAGATCTACATAATGCACATGGTCTCGACTCAAAAGCGATTGGACAGTTGGTGGATGTCCTTGGTTGGAGGCATTCCTAAATGAGTCTGAATGATCGTGTTTTGCATCATGTGCATTTCCGGCAGAATCTAATTAAAAATCTTGATAGAAAATAATCGCATTATGTTGTAGCTAAATTTTCAAGATCTTTTGAATCCTGCTATACATTGTATCTTGGTCAAGATCTTGCTTAAAAGATGTTTCACTAGATAAAATAAATTCAGAATATAATTATATAACTTACGGCGTCATAAATTATTCTTATTGGTTGAATATTTAAATGAAAACGATAATCAGATCTTTTTCTGTTAATTGGAAATAATTCAAATTGAATGTACATTAATGGACAGTCACATTTTGAGGTTGATTGAACCAATAAACGAGAATTTGATATACTATCTTGAATACCATAGAATCGAAAACATGGAAAAGTCAATTGAAATCTTCATTATTAAAAATGAAATAATTATTCAAATTAGAAAAAAAGGTAAATATTCAAATTGACTTAACAATAAACTTGACGAAATAGACCGTTTGACAGCATTTATTTGCCCATCATCAATACTGATTTGAGCTAATATTTCACGATTTATTTTATTAATTAATTGAGGTGAGCAAGCACTAAATATATTTATTATTAAATAAAATTTATTTTAATATTTACTTACGTGTTTACTCTTAATGATGACACTAAATTTAAATCAAGCTTATTTATTGTTATATCAATAATTAGATTTGATAACTATAAATATAATATAAATAAAAGTAATAGATAAAGAACTTTTTAACTTACATCTTCAAAGTAGAAACTAAATCCATCATCATGATATGATTCTGATGTTGTTATTGACATTTTTCTATCATCTCAATAGATAGTCATATAAAAAAATCATTCAATTTCATTCAATACAATAAATTTCATCATATTATCAATCAAAAAATAAATACCCCATGTCATATTTACTCTCTCTCACTTTTTTGTTTCGAAATACAAGAAAAACATTTTTTGATGACAAACGTCAAATATTTATAGAAAGTAAAAGACTAAACAGATTTAAAAGAATAAACTACTGTAAGGATGATAAAAATTCTAATGAAAGATATATTAATTCTGTTTAGTGATACATTCTTTTTAGAGAAAAATAAAATTCTTTTGATAAGAAAAGAAATAAAAGCAAGAGAAGAAACAGTTAATTGGGTGGTTTTAGATGATTTTCAATCATCATAAATATTATTGTCAATTTCGACATAGATTATCTCAAAAATGATTATTACTTTAATAAAACTGTTTCGAAACTCATCATTAAATTCTTAACGAGAATTTTTTTATTGCACTAAAACTACTAGAAATTATTTTGCTTTATTTTGACAAATAAGAAAATAATTGAGTAGATGAATGACTTTTAGTTTTTGAAAGGATGAATATAATTAGGAGCAATCAATTGTAATATTGAAAATTTCTCGTTTGTATTCATTATTAGAAAAATGTTATGTTTACGATACTATATCTAGCATTACGAGAATCAGTCGAACAGAAAACCTTATCTAACAAAAATCTACAAGAGACATCAGTTATTTGCATACAGTTAAAGATCGTATTAAGAGATCATCATTGTTGAGAACTGTTTAGATTTCTTTATAAATATTGTTAATATTATTCTCTGATAATCATCATTTAGGTCGAACCCTTTAAGGATCGTGACTCTGTCTGTGAGAAAAATTTCTATGAGTTTCCATATTTAAGACATTCATAATATAGTAGTAATATTTTTATCAAAACTTTTAAAAAATCATTAACGTCATTTTCGATCAATATTCATACTTCCTGACGGGAATGCTGAAGAAGTGTTTTGACTATTCCCGTTAGGAAGTACGGATGTGGATCAAAACTCGATTGAAAGCTGTCGCAGAACCAACCTTTGATATATCACTAGGAATCACTCCTAACTTGATTCCAACACGAAAAACCGAAATATTTTGAGGACCGTAAAAGGACACTGTCTACCCTCCTTCTTTTTAGGATAGAGATGTGGTGTTCCAAAAACCCCACAGGCTTACTACCTGAGTGATCTTATTAGGGTTATAACTCGTGTATGGATGTATTTACTGAAATCTCTTCTATGTCACAGAAAAAACTGCACTTCAATATCATTTCGTGTTCATGAATTATTGAAAAATTCAAAAACTTTGAAAATATGTACTTTATAATGTATGCTGGTACTCAAAGGGTTAAATCATCTATTAGAATATTTTAATAAATTATTTTATTCTTATTAAAATATAATCAAACGTTTTTTGATGATATATCTTGAGAATAATCATAAATAAAAAAATGATTTCTTATTTCAATTTGAGATAAATCTTAGTTTTTGATTCAACTAGAAAAAGTCAATAGAAGAGTAAAATGTGTTTGTTTGCAAAATAAAATTTTCAATTTAACTCTATTAATGAAGAAAACAGATCTAATATAATCAACAGTTAAATGTTTTAAATCTGTAAATTCAATAGAACATGTGTGATACATACCATGATTATGTTTTTGCTTTTTTTTCCACCACGAATTCCATCGATGATAATTGTTTTTGTGAGTGTGTTCGAGTGATGAATCGACCATTATTTTATTCTGAACCTATTCTCATTCAATATATATTATTAATTATAATAAATAAATAAAAATAAACCTCGATTTCAACACTATGACGAATGTATGCCAAATTGAATATATCTAACTTTGATTCAAGAATCTTAAAAAAAGAAAAAATAATCTTCTCAATTTATGTAAAAAGATTATTATTTAGAAGTTTTTAAAAATATTTTATTAGTAAATACTGCTTGTACAAAAATGAAAATGAATATTATCTCACAGAACAAACTCAAATGTAATCATTCAAACAACTTTATATTATGATAAAATTGTTTCAATCATTCAAGCATAATTTCTCGATGAAGAATTTAATCCTATTTTGACTTTTTCTTTTTCTCATTACTTGGAAATAACGATGAAGATGAAGCTTTATTCAATAAAATGAATAATAAAGATTGATCCTTTTAAATTGAAATGAATAATATATATATATATATATAGCAGTTTTATATCGAATATAGAAATTTTCAGAATGATTTAATAAAAGAAACAAAAAATAATTTTTTGTGAGTAATATAAGAAACTTAATAAGATTGTTCGTTAAATCAAAAAAAAGAATAATATATCTCAAAATTGTTGCTTATCTGTTTTCAATAAATAAATCATAGAAATAAAATTAGTTGAAATACTTTGCTTGAAATTTACATTTCTAAAAAATTTTTAATTTTAATATGAAGTTTTTCTTAATTATCTATTCCAATTCGAGAAAAAATAGCTAAACATATTGCCAAATAAATCTTGAGAATAAAGCAATGTTATATAGAGCTTGTCCATATTCAATAATCGATCCACCAAAATTCTTCTTGTGTAATCGAACAAACTTTTTAATATCACATATAATTAGTCAAAAAAGGAATCGTTCTGTCATTTATATTAATTAAAATAAGAATATTGAGCAGATGGTATTATTTCAAGAATATGGATTAGAACTTGAAATGTAAGCAAATTATAGTTCATTTCTTGACATTTGCTTCTATGAAAGTTTTTCAATGAAAATATATCTATCAATAACATAAATACAGGCTAATCGGTTGAAATTTTTCTAACCAATCTATTAAGCATCATCATGTTTGCTCATTCGTTTAGTCTATGTATATATATATATATATATATATATATTTATCAAGATTAGAAAACGAAATAGAGTCAGCATATCGGACCAGAATTAACGGACAAACAAGACGATAAATTATGTTTTAAGATTGATTCATTTAAGAAAAATTCTATATTAAATAACGTTAAAACTAACTAACTAAATTAAATAATATTATATATAACATGTACTATGACTTATTATAGTCTATTATCAATTGTTTATATTTGACATAGATCATATGTTGTGTAAGATTGGCTTCAAAATCGTTTTCTTCGAATAAGTTCTCATCGATTGTCAATACTTTTTTCACACGGTCAATGTTTTGCAGATTGGTGTACGCGATATATATATAATTAATTCATAATAATAATAAAAAATATTGTCCTTAATTGAACTGGGTTCAAAATAGTGTAAATTACCGACTCTTTTTTATTTGTAGCTCAAATAAAATTGAATAGGCTGAAAAAAATGTTCGCCGATAAAAGCAAATATTCTTCGTATTTGTAGTTCTATCCTGATTCAATATTTTGTCAAAAAAAAATCACTCGGAAAATTAAAGATATTTTTGAGATTGTTATAGTTTTCTTCTAAGTGTGTTATATTACCTTAAGACGATCTTTCTGTTCTTGAGTCAACATAGTATCGTCAAGCGATTGTTGTAAATGCAATTGACGATATTCACGACATCGCTCTAGAAAAAAAAAATGAATGATTGAAGATAGAATTAAATCAACGTATAGACAATTTCTATACCGTAAAGTGTACTATAATTTTGAAATTTTCCAAAGTCAAATAAATCAGAAAATTGATTTAAGTCAATATTGAGGGCCATTTGTTTAATAACAGCATTTATATTAAATGTAGAACGATCAAAACGATGTTCACCAGGTGTTATCATAATGACCATATTAACAGTGAGATTAACAGGATATAAAACTATCACAAGGAAAAACATTAGAGAAGAATAATCAATGTTTCTACAGACTATAGTTCATCTCATTATGTTTTGCTTCAGAATCGTTCATCGCTATTTTTGATTTTAAATCATCCTAGATAAAAGAAACATAAATGTACTGTTGCATTTATTCACAAATAGAAACCTTATTCTTTCGTGTCTTTTTTCAAGTTTAAATGACACGAGAAGTTTGTTGTTAATCATATTAACAAACGTTTTGGTCTGTTAGATTGAAGAAGAGATAGATTATATAGGAAATATTGTTTTCAAATGTCAATCGATCATGTTTGTCGAAATCTAAGAGTGAATATTACATCTGAAAAGTATATTTATAGATGTGTTTAAACCAAATATCAATGAATCTCATTGGCAGGATAATTTTTTTAAAATTTTCAAGATGAAAAATTCTTTGAAAGCAGAAACATAACTTTAAAAAAATGTTCAGTGTTCGTTCTTTATATGGCTTTTTTTGTTCTACTTCTCAACATCTGCCAACAGTAAATCAAAATCGGATCTAATTATTTCATTCCCATCACTATCTTTGCCTATAATATTGCAAACTTGAGCAGCCTATCAACGAGATATTTTCAAATATCGCTAAGATTTCTCTTATCTCATTTTGGGTCATCATTTATGATTTTTCCCCATCAGATATTTTCTATTGAATTGTATATTCAATGAGTTAACAAATTTAACAAAAAATATTTTCCAATATAGGTTTTCGAAATCTCCGTCCTCTTTCTGTTACTATATATTATGCACCTGCTACATAACACTAAAAGAGAATTCTTTATACATTCATTACTCATTAAAGCTACAGACATGAAAACATAATCAATAAATTAAGCAATAAATATTAGAGAAAAACAGACAATTTAGTAGAAAATAGAAGTAAACAATGTCACAGCAATATTATTCCATTATTTATATTAAATCGAACAGAAAATAACAATAATGGCGAAATTAAACTTATGACGAGTGTTTCATTCGATAGCAAAAATCTTATGAATGTTAATAAAATTTCAGACACCTGGATCAAGTTTAGACTTTTACACAATTGTCGTCAAGTAATGTTCTTTTCTTATATATCTTGTAGTGAAATAGGCTAATGTTTACAGCATATATAATACTAGATATCTACATTCACTCTACACTAGAATTGGAGCTTTCTACCTCTTATTGTCACAAAGATATAAGTAACATAAAATTCATTGAAATTTTTTGAATTATTTGTGAGGATTTTCACGTCAAATAAAAAACAGCGGTTTGTATGAAATATACAAATCGAAATTCTTCAAGCATTAAAAGAAAAAAATTTGTGTCAACGTTTATCTATCTATTTTCCATCTAGATCTATCACTTGCTTCAATCGATTCGGTAATTTTTTTTATCATTTGTTTGTATTTTATTGCAGTAAACATTTCATACTCGTGCACTACTTAGTTGTCTAATTCTGATTCATTTTTAAATCATTTTCCTCTCAAATTTTCCTTAATTGTACCTCAAATTGTTTCGATTGATCAAATATCAGCAAATTTTGCATTGCCAACATTAGGATTCATGTGTTCATCAAATAAAGATTCAATAGTATTCAACACAGTTGTTGTTTGATATTTTCTATTCTAATCATCGTGTAAAAACGGTGCCATGTTAGTATTTAAAAAAAATAACAAATGACAGAATGCATGAGTGATACGTAAAAAACTCAAAGCTACTCGTTATGAGAGATTGATCGAGTAATTACAAACTTTTCGTCCCTACTGTTTGTAAAAATAACTCAAAAAAATTTCTAACAGTTTTTATACTATTTGAATCTCTATGATTATAAGCAGTAGGAGGCTGAAATTCTAGCGTAGAGTGGATGTAGATGTCTAGTGTATATACTGTCAATATCTTCCTATTCCACTGAAACACATAAAACAAGAATATTACTTGAAGGAAATCAAAATTTATTAAACACTCTTTATGTACAGTTATATATTATTATTAGATGAGATGATTTTTCATAGTTCTTTTCAGTTTTATATTGTTAAATATTTATCATGTCGATAAATATTTAAAACAATTTCGTTAAAAAATATTTTAGCATGACAACTATTTAAAAAATATCACAAGAAATTGTCTTCAGTGACTCGAGACGACTGCTTTCGTCTTCCTCTTTTAGATACAGTCTGAGGTGTCCTGAGAGGATTAAGCTAGGGGTTGACTTCTCTCCCTACCCAATCTTAGCTAATTTTCGTTTTTTTCCAATGAAACTGAATTATTTTCTTCATTTACTAGCCTTACCAATCCTTGTGGCAAGGTCGACTAATCAATGTCGTGAACTCTACCTTCTCAATAGTCGACATCCTGCCCAATCTTGATGACCTTGAAACACTCCTGGGAACAGTGCATATCTTTCATTATAATACTGTACGGTTGCCATGTACGATTGTTACAAAAGATTTCAAACAGAAATCGAATACACTCTGTTTTTCAAAAATGTGTTAGTTGTTTTGTGTTCGGTGTATTCAATTTGTATTTCCTATACTATAGAAGTACGAAAATTTCTTAAGTTTTGAAGTGAAATCTAATCATTAACAAGAGTAATAAATGTTTCTAGAGAGAAAATAATATATCCAGTTGCTGTGCACAAAGTATTCGGTCTCGATTTGGTCAACCGCGTGTAAATATTGCGACGATATATTTTGGAAGGAAAAAAAAAGGTAGCATGGATCTTGCATCTAATGATTGTTTGTATGCGCGGACTCGAATTCTGTGCAACTAAGCACTTTGAAAAAAATATGCAATGATTTTGTGTATTGTTTCCAAAAAAAATGTTGCTAGTTTAATTGCTTATTGATGATCAGCAAAGTTTGCATTGCTCTGAGTTATACTTACCACGACAATATTAAATGGTATGCTAACTCTCGATTCGCATTTTGTATTCCAATAGATTGATAATGAATTAATTTCCTTTAGCTATCACAACAACAGTAATAATATTGAAAGAAGAACTTTCTATTGAACAAACCGTGTAGATGATCGGCGTTATTTCTTTTGTTCGATGTTTCGTCCTGACATCGTTCTCCGTCTAAAAAAAAGAATTTCTTGGTTTGCTTTAGGAATGAACTCGAGGTCTCCTACCGTTAGTTTGAGATAACAAAGTGTCAATCCAAATGAAAATGGATGTCCCAGTTTAGTCGTCGATTTCGTTTCATAACTAATGTGCAGGTTTTCAACAACGAGTTCGATATTGTGCATTATCTGTAAGCGCTTCCGTTCGAAAAATGACATTTCCTTCTCATCCAATTTTTTATTCTCTACAATACATTCAATGAAAAAAAGAACACGAAAATCATAATTTACCTATCATTGCTTTTCTTAGATCGTCGACTTTACGTTGGACTCGCCTCATTTTGTGCGCATGATATTCGGCTAAATCGTGACCGAATTCTATAAATAAACAAAACGAAAAACAAAATACTTCGTTTTATTAAATTAAGACAAAACGTACTGTCATCCGAACTCTAATATTGACGACTACATCATTGCAATGCTAACCATCCACACTCTTTTATTGATGACAAACTTCTACATGTTTATTGCTACCAAAACGAACTATCAGTAACGGTTCAGATTGAATCAAACATGCTGACATTATCAATAGTTGAGAAAACTCTGAGGCTATGAAAATAAATCGAAAACAAAAGGAGGTGTATTCGAACACTAGTCATGGTTTTCAAGACACTTTTTGAAGTTCCAAGATCAGTTTTGTTTTGGAAGTCTGTATTGCTTCTCTAAACTCCTAAAATGTTCAACGATTGCTGACCATGTTCGAAAACCGAAATGTATCTCTGGACTTTCATTCAGTTATTAAATGAAAATTAGCACAAATATTCGTTTATCATATGGCTTTGGCAAAATACATTTACGATGTTGAAATATATATTCTAGAAAAGCGGACAGATTTTTAGATTTTCAGAAGCCAATGTATCTATAGAAATGATTTTGATTGTCAAGAACTTTTTGAAAGAATTTTGAAAGCAGTTTAATTTCGACAAAATTGGATACTTTTAGATTGTGGTCTATATCAGACTAAACTGTTTAGTAGTTTCAGTTCGAAGAATGACTTCGGAACTATTAGATGCATATATTTATTAAAAAGTTTAACAATGGATAAAATAATGGATATTCTATTCAGCATTTGTAAGTCGTCACCTATAGTACCTTCTCGTTGTTTTATTGCTTGTGAATCTTTGGAACAACTACTTAACGAATTCTTAAAAGAAATTCTTAAGTATCTTTTGCAATTAAGTATGCTATTAAACATGTCTCTGCTGAATCTATGTAAAATTCGTTTTAAAAATGAGGATTCTATTTTTACATTATACTGTACAACACTCACTCTGAAGATCATATGTTATTCAGTCTTCACAAAATCTGTCGATAATCTGAAAAATTGACTATGTGATAAATCCGGTTCTACCAACGTTAGGTCACAAAAGTAACATTAATTACATTCTGAACGTTTTCCTCACGTCTGACTTCTTAGCTAAACAACATCTATTTGGATTATTACTGAAAAACGTTTTTAGAAATAAGACTTCCACTATCTTCCAGTTTGAGGATACTCTTTGAAATTTGTCTGATTCTATTTTAGCCAAAACTTAGTCAATGATCAAGATTAGTGACTAACCATTTTTGGGCACAATCAAAATATAGAGCCCATTGATGTAAACCTTCGTTGGATGAGTATGAAGATTCATCCATGGAATGGTTAATGCCAGTTTCTCTATTAAGCACAAGAAACATTTCATTTTTCCTTCGTAGAATAAAAAATAAACTCACCCAGATAGCCAACAGCCACTGTCACAGGAAGATTGAGATCAGCCTGAATCAATGAAAAGGCACAATGCAAGAAAATTTTTTTAATATTTATTTTGAAACAAAAAATGGTTCTAATTCTTAAATTGTATTAGATAGCTACATACCAATGCTTCGGGTTTCAGACGAAGATTTTCCAAGCTAACATGTCCTGTTGAAAAAGAAACAATAACGTTTAGCAGACAAATGATTGGAGACTGACCATGTCTTAAGTCGAAATTCAATTTTTCATCGTCTAATTGTTCAATATAATTTTTGAGATATCTATTGATAATATAACGGATAATACTCTTTAATACCATTGCGTTACTTTGCTATTCTGAAGCGAAATAATAAATCGTAATTCCAATTTTCTTTTTAAACCGTTGTAAGTAAATAAATGTGCGATTGTACAATGTTTCAGTGCACAGAAAGTCAGAAGAAAAGATGGTAGATGTACATTATATTGTTCTCTCGTTTCTATTTTTTCATTGCTACCGGTTTATGGGTGAGTGAAGGTGTGGGTGTGGAAGTGTTTGGGTGTCTACTCTTCGTACCCATGGAAACGTCGACCGAGTCTCACACAAACGCTCACACCATTTTAGTCCGCTGCTAACTTCGCCTACGTCTGACGTCAGTACATTTTTTGTCTTTTACAAATGAAATTTTGTTTACTGTCTTACTTAATGATGTCGGAAAAAGTATGCTTGGGTTCACAACTCTCGGAAGTGACGTCATGATTACCAGACAAGCTGTGCAAACACTATTGCTATTTACCAACCCGAAAAAAAAGAAGTAAGATGCTTGCTTTCTATCCCCAGTATTTTGTTGAAACGAAAAACTATTAAATTTTCATTCTTCTTTAACACGTATTGTATGTTAGAAGTTGCCTATGGGTAAAATATAAAAAAATCATTCGCACGTGTGATGTGAAATATGCAAATATTCTCATTGCACGCTATTCATTCAATGTACGCTGTTTAGGCAAAATTTGTTGAAGACAACGATCAAATGCGTTGCTTTCAGCTTTTATTGATTCTAGAATGTAACATGCTTACATTCTGTATAAACATCATCAGCATGCAACTACTCTTGAGAAGAAAAGAATCATTCTTGTTTATGTTGTTAACTGGATATTTCGAACCAGCAAATTTCTTTCGTACATTGAGCCGAAAACTGTTCATGGTTGGTATGATTATTGTGCTATGCTAACCTTGAGGGTATGGATGTGAGTGTAGGTCTTTATCTTCTCGTTTGCCACACTCACACCGACATCTAGGGGTGGCGTCTTAGTATTAGTATTAAAAAAATGCTAATACTTTCGTATTAGAATTTTAAAAAATTACTTCATGCTTTTGCATTAGTGCTAAAGTAGTATTAACATAATGCTATTAGTTTCACTATTAGATTCTAACTACTCCAATTTTCTTTATAACGCTTTATTTAAGAAAAGTATTGTATCCGTATTAGGCCTTGGACAGTTCGGTAAAAGTTTCAATCTGATGAACTGTTTAAAATGCTAAATCTGAACTGAGCTGATCTTTTCGAACAGATCAGTTCAGCTCAGATCTTTCGAGGGTTCCTGCTATTCTTATTAGTCTTGAAAACCTATCCTAGGAGAGCACCCATAAGTCATCAAGGATTATCCTTTGGGGTAGCTGTAAACATTGAGGAGCCTTGTATAGGAACCACGCGCATTGTGGCATGGGGGGGCAATGTTACATCGACAAATAACTGATGCTTGATCTGGAATGATTTATTAGGTAGCGCAGTACTGTTTTATTCCTGTACTTGATGATTTTTAGCTCCTGAAGTATCTATGTGCCATTTTTCTTAATTCGACCTCTGTGACTATGGCAATCGAATAGTTTTACTTTACAAATAGCATTCAGTTTGAGGTATGGCGTTTGAGAAATATCATCGAGTTTGGTGTTTTCTATCGCTCGAATATGGAATCATCGTGTGCCGTTCTGGCCATATGGTGGTAGATCTTGGCTGAATCCGAATTGGCCTGAAACACACTATGCTTCTTATTGACAGTATCACAGCAATTCTGTGCTAAAGTCTTATTGCTGAAAAGATATTTCTTTCAGTGTATCAGATTTAAGCAATCGGTTTGTCAGATAATCTTAGAGAAACTCTTGCAACCGTGTCGCTCGCATTATAAGGTGCATGATTTCGTGAATTTCTCGAACGACAACGTATTTTGTCCACATGGTAGCTAGATAAATTGCACTCAAAAGTGATACCTTGACAGCTTGTGCTGTCAACAAATAAAAAACCAAGGCTCTGTTTCTCCCCCATAATAACGACAAAACATGCAGTAGATCTCTACAAGCGGGAGAAGACTACAAATAGTCGAGCAGCGACCTAACCAAGATAATTGCCTGCCTAACAGTGGTGGAAGAACGAGTTCTTAAAATGTAACTCGTTGTTAGGGAAATGACTTGACCCTTCCAGTTTGAACGTAGCTGTCTCTGTTGTGAAGGGAGAAAACATTGTGTTGCTTGAGTCAATATCAAGTTAGCACAAGTCAAGCTTAATATGATCGAAAAAACACTGCACTTCTTCGTTGCAAAACAGAACGAAAACGTCACTGGAATTTTATTGATGCGAAGGGTTTTCTATCCATCAAACAGGTTCGAGCCACCTGTGTCTTCACTATTCTAAGCACGGAATATGATGTTGTTCCGGTGATTTGAGAGAAGATTACTGACAACACTTGATGATCGAAATAACACCAAGTTATATACCCACAATAACTGTAAAACAGCCTGCTCGAATCTCATTCTTCGGTCCAAAAATGCCTGCGCCTACCAGGTTTCAACTTGGCTTTCTCTCTATTGTAAGCATGAAACATTGTATTGCCAAGGTCGATCTCGAATTCGGAAGGGTACGCTTCTGTATGGCTCGAAGAATACTTTATCAAATTCATCTGGGAGTAAAGAAAACTTGATATTAAATAAAATTTCAGCTCGCATTCACTCAAACTCAATTTCAAGTGAATCAATCTTAGCTAGGGGACTTCAGTTGTTTTCTAGCAGAGACCCACAGTGCGCTCCAATTCTCAAACCTTAGAGAGGCCATTAGTTTCTATACGAAAAAGCTACTGAGCAAGCATTCTCACTGATGCTATATGACCAGACCAGTGAAACGATAGTCGTGGAAACCCGAACCCACGCTTTTTCATAAACAGCCGACTGCTCTTAGTCAATTACATAACGAAGAATATCTACATCTCCATTTAGCCTCAAAGCTTTTCATCACTTACACAAACATTGAGTAACTGTATTCTCTTCGCTTCACTTAAGAATGAGGACAAACGTCCTTAAACAGAAGCCTCAGTGGCAGCTATACCCATATGCGCTTCATAAACTTTGAGAACACAATGGTACCATTCTGGAAAGCCTTTAAGAACTTATAGGTACTCTGCTGGAATAGACGTTGAACACTTATGCGTACTCCCAAAAGATGGTCTCTCAGAGCTTACGGGTATCTGCTATGATAGGCCTTGAGGAAGTATGGATACCTGCCCCCGCCCCCGCCCCAGGATAGGTTTTCAAGGCTAATAAGAATAGTAGAGACCTCGAAAGATCTGATCTGAACTGATGTGTTTGCAAAGATCAGCTGAGTTCACACTTAGCATTTTAAACAGTTCATCAGATTGAAACGTTTACCGAACTGTTCACACCCTAATACAGATACAATATTTTTCTTAAATAAAGTGTTATAAAGAAAATTGGAGTAGATAGAAACTAATAGTGAAACTAAACTGATATATCTATAAAGACATTACATAATCATGATAAGTATTAGAATTATGTTAATACTAATTTAACACCAATGGGAAAGCATTAAGTAATTTTTTTAAAATTCTAATATGAAAGTATTAGCATTTTTTAATGCTAATGCTAAGACGTCACTCCTACTGACACCTAAACAGCCACGTGCGATCCTCATCTGAGCACCAAGGGATGTTCAAATGTTCGAAAAAGGAAATAACCGAAATTTTCATTAACTCGATCATCATACAGCAGTGTACATTAAAAGTTTTTAGAAATATTGAAGATTTCGGCAAATGCCGAATTACGGCAATTTCAGAAATCGCATAATTTTGGGAAATATCGAACAATTTAGATGGCAACTGTTTGAAATTTCTGAAACTTCCGAAATTTTCCTTTGTGGCAATCTGAACATTGCTACAAACATTCATACTCCCATTCACATCTCACGTCCACACGCACACCCATACTTGCGTAAAAAAGAATCAACGAATGACAGAAAACTGATCATCTATAAATTATTGAATGACGTTCTTCAGATAACCGGTGAATAAAAGAAAAAGAGTTGAGTATGCGCGTTCATTACCCGGCAACGCTCTTTTGTTGGATATTACGTTTGATAACCTTAATAGTTTTGGGCACAATCGCATGTGTCATTGTCTTACTTGAATCGCACGTGTATCGTGGTCCACTCACGCATGGATTGCTGATCGTAGACGTCGGTTTTGAAGCAACGCGATGGGCCCATGAAATTTTACGTTCACATTTGTCTCTACATCATTGTTAGCGCTTCTAAACACTCTTGGTCTATGCATATTGGTTTTGTATACGATCGTCCAAGTTGGGTATTGGGAAAGACAACCAGGAATAGTTGTTGTTCAGATTGGTATCTTCATTGTACGACTTATTTGCGGTTGTAGCACACAATTGCCCTATTCAACAGAATATTTTGGCAGCGAATTAGACCTTCCTGATTTTTTAAGCAACGTCTTCGATGTTGTGATGCCTATCGAATTTCGCGTGCTCATCAATCAACGGCATAGCCACTTTTTCTCGTTTTTTTAGTGGTCATGTCGCGCTGGTCAACCTACTTGCACTTCATTTCTATCGAAGTGGTCGAATCCGTCACTCACTCGTTTGTCACATGTTAAACGGATTACAGATTATGCGATTCCTTGCCACTCGAGGTCATTACACAATAGATATAATCGGTGGTATTGTGGCAAGTTGGCATGCACACACTTACGTCGTATTTCTAGATACATATCTAGTTGCAAATACTTTTGTAAGATATGTTGTACGATCTAAGCACCTGAAATTTACCTAATAAATAAGATCTTTCTTTTGTTGATCAACTGCGCTTGTTTTAAGCAACACAAGGCGAAAGAGGCTTTTAATGGCTGAAAGCTTTCAACGCAATCCGTACGAGATTAAAATGTGGCGCATACTGCATTTGTTTCTCATGAATATGAAAATGCTTTATATTTTTATAATACTCGGTATGAAAATCGAGTACCGAAGGCTTGGGAATAGTGAAACTCATGGTTCAAAAATCCATAATAGCTTAGGAAAAGTTCAAAAACTCAATGTTCAATGAGTTCATTATTGAATTGCGCAACAAGATAGTACTCATCAGTAGATTGATCCGTAGGCTCCTTTCTAAAAGCAAGAAGGCATATTTCTGCAGTCTTGGAAAAATATGCGTCTATATATCACAAGTCTTTGTATTTCGATATAATGGAACTCTTGGAAGTTCCTGAGTTTCCTTGAACTTCGTAGAAAGAATGTTTCATCTTCTGAAAACACAAAGTCAGCTCCGAGTTGATCGTGTCTGTTTAGTGGCTCATATACGCATTGACTTGATTAACAAATGCACGTTGCTGCATTACAAATGTCTGTCCATAGAGCTTACATTAAAAGACTGCGCAAACGCTTGCACATAATCTTTACACTGCTTAGAAAGCCTTTCCGGGACTTGATATATCCGTAGTAAGAGGGTGTCGGCATATTTGAAATCAATACCCACTCCCGCAATCAGGTACACCAACATTCTCACAAATAACTACTATGAGGTATGTTGGAGCTATCTATATTGTACAAGAGCTTTTTTAGCCTTATCACCTCTAAATCTAATCAAATAACATTTTGCTTATAAGAACTCGTTTGTTTCGCCAAATAGGTTACTTCCAACAAAAAAGCACAGCAGCAAAACATTGAGAAATCACCTATGGTTTTTAGCATCCTAGTCCCAAACACATGCAGCCAAATGTTATTAACCACCGTTATTTTCATTAAATATCCTTCCTTCGATCGACGTAACTCTAATTGAAAATTCTAATAAATGATTGATCGATCCTACTTCCTTTCCAAGGATTTCAAAGTTACTAGTTAGTTGCAGTGTTATGATAACTGCTCTTTCCTAGTATTATTACATGAAGCTTGCTAATCGAATGAGACTACGCTATGTCAGTAGTTAATACCTCAATTCTAGATAATAACTAAAAACCAAATGCCAAACTATACGTGAAATCTAAACGTTTCTGCGTTAGCACATGCCTATCAACACACTCAACGCTTTGAATGAAGTGTTTGGCCAATAGTTCAAGTATCATTCAGCGAAGAAAACTTAATTTAGACACATGCTGATATGAATGAAAGTAGCATTCAAAATCGACACAATATTGCTTGCTACATTCAATTAACGCTCTTCAAATCACAAAATTGATCTTCACGAAAAATGAGATAGTTCATGATTATGTATAGAAAAACGAAGCATTCAAGTTGCAATCATAAATATGAGTTGTGACTATTACTGAATGTTTTTATTGTTTGTAATAATAATATTATGCATGATCCATTACTATAGTTTTCTGTATCTTACATGTATACTTATTCCACGAAAAGCTCATATGGTATTCACAAAAAAAAACTTATACCACTGCTGTCGATGACCAAGATACTGTAGTCATTAAAGTGTTCGAAGGCAAAAAATCGATCACAAAAGACAATCACTTTTTGGGAAACTTTTATCCTATTGGTATTTTACAAGCACCTTAAAGTGTACCTACCATTGCCATTACATTTGACATTGATGTTAATAGTATCCTAAAGGTGCGTACAATGTATAAATGATAACACTGAATGTGAACAGTCACTTATTATTTTTTAGGTCATTACTGAGCAGACGATAATAGGCAATAAAAGAAATATTGCGATTGATTCAAACACATATCAATTATCATCCTAATAGATTAATTAAATGATCAAAGATGCCGAACGTTTTGCAGATCGAGACAAAAAAAAACATTAAAGACTGAATCCATAAAAAAAATGGATTTGAATCGCATGTGTTCTGTTGATCGAATTCAAAACCATATATTGATGGTAGTATGTTTTTCTTAAAGATGTCTATTTATTAAAGAGATAATTAGCTAATAAGAAAATGCTTCTCAGAATATTATCATCAAGATCAAAGATAACGATTGATTCTTATGGTGAAAAAAAGTTTAATGGCTGGAAACGAGTCAGACCCGTACCCAGAATTTTTTGCGTATGCTGGATCTCAGTTTCAGAGCATGGGACCCAGATGAACCTTATGGAGGCTGATATTGGACCCAAATGATAAGTCTAGATGAAACAATTTTTGCGATCGAAGTTTGCGAAAAAAAATTCTTTTTTTGGACCCCACCTGAAAAATTTTTTGCTTTTAGTAGTATTCCGTTTTTTAGAGTTTGATCGTAATCTACATCGAATTTATCGATAGATTTAAAATTTCATCTAAAAATATGCATCCGTTCGAACGTTATAACATCTGAACGGATGCATATTTTTAGATGAAATTTTAAATCTATCGATGAAATTCGATGTAGATTACGATCAAACTCTAAAAAACGGAATACTACAAAAAGCAAAAAATTTTTCAGGTGGGGCCCAAAAAAAGAATTTTTTTCGCAAACTCCGATCGCAAAAATTGTTTCATCTAGACTTATCATTTGGGTCCAATATCAGCCTCCATAAGTTTCATCTGGGTCCCATGCTCTGAAACTGAGATCCAGCATACCCAAAAATCCTGGGTACGAGCCTGAAACGAGTCGAAATGCAAAAATCGAAGAGCTTCAAATACACAAAAAATAAAGTAGACGAAATTGGAGCAGATACTATCAACGAATTTATCAGATGAAATTCTACTTATAATGATCCTCGATCAACATCACACTCATTTCCAGACGAATTATAAGAAATATTGAATAATTTTATACAGAATATGTAACATTTATCTATGTGTAAATATTCATTTCAAACTGAAATTCTAGTAAAACATGTAAACATTGATCAGTCTATAAAATAAAGAGTGCTTGCGAAAATCATTGTTCTAACTCTTATAAAACAATTAAATTCACATAATTGAAAATGGATTATATTGATTTGTGCGAATTGTTATAGAGAGTCTCTTAACTCTTCATTGGTGTTCTCACTTTAGATTTCATAGCCTTCCTGAGATACCCCAAAATACACCCATCAAAAATTATAAACAAATAACAGTTTTGTTTTATTCAAGTTATTCATTTATGTGCTATAAACTTCTAAGTACTTTTTTTTTATAACAACTGGTAGATCAGTTTCCATGGCAGTAACATGAAGATAAAATATAAAAAAAAAGATTCTTTGGAACAGTTTTCACAGAAAAGCTCGGATAGAGCCGAGAAAGTTATAGAGTAAGTCATTTGAACTTAGAATGATTGAGATACGCTCATATATTAATATGTACAATCATGTATTCCCTTTAACGATAGAATACTTGCGAATCGTATTTTTGATATAAAATACAGAATTTGTACGTTGAAAGAAATTTAAATAGATTTATACGTAGTATAGAAGTACAAGTGTATAATACAAAGAGAAAATTAAGATCGAAGATACGAATTGTTGATATACCGAAATAGAATATCAGAAAAATGTTGTTCAAGATTGTATCTAAAAAGCTGGGTCTATATATCAGCAATTTGTATTTTCGAGCTTAATTTTCTCTTTGTATTATAAATATCTGCTTTTATACTACATAGAGATCTATTTAAATCTCTTCCAATGCGCAAACTCTATTTTTCATATCACAAATACAATTGGCAAGCATTTTGTCGTTGGTTGATAGATAAGAACATGAGAATTTTTTCTGTGTTTCTCTCTTTGCCTTTTTTCATCCTGAAAAAAATAGAAAATTGCGTAATCTTTCTGTCACTATGATAAAGTTGTTATCATTGAAGTTTCTTTGTGTTTGTCTCCCAATAAAAAAGATAAAAGCTTATACAATTGAAATGTGTTACCAACAAAAATGATGAAAGTATACTTTTGATCAATAAAGGATTACAAGTGTTACCCTGTATCATGAAAATATGAATCATTTTCCTTAATGATTGACGTACGACAGAATAATTGGAACGTATTTGAAAAACAAACTAAGAGATAAAAAAGGTTACATTCAATATAACAACAAATTATTCCTTATAATATTGTAACTGTTACAACGAAACAATAAAGATTGGTACGATATGGGTGCAGGTGGAAGAAGTGGGTTCTCAATAACTGCAGCGCAAATCAACATATGTATATGTGACTGAATGGAGAAAAAGGTGATCCCCCGTAGAATTCGAACACGCACCGTTTCCTATTCAAAAAGATGTTCTAAGCGAGTTAGACTATAAGGAACATCTAATATTAGGTTAGCGCCGGAGTGTATCACCCTCAACGCTGACATGAGCCTTCTGTAAAAGATTATCATATCCAGTTCGAATTCTGATTAATTTCACTGAGAAAAGCACAAATTACTATGAAGTGTTCCATTCGATGTGTTTTTTAATACGCCGATAACAGATTATTTTTACTAAACTGTTATCTTACGAAAATGATTTAGTATATTTTGTTAGCTATAAATAAACTTTTACAAGCGATTTTAACTACTTATGTTCGTAAATCAAACATGACTTTTCGTGCTAATCGCTTGTCGAACAATTCATAAGCTTTGGCAGCGTCCGACAAACTCATACGATGAGATACAAAGGTTTTGAATTGATCTTGCTTTTCTGAAAATAGTTGTAGTGCTTCGGGAAACAAAGCTCGAACTGGACATCGTCCAAATTGCAAACGTATATTCTTGTCATAAGCTTGAGGTCCACTAAATGGAAAAGCATCTTGCTGCACCCCAACAGATGCGATAACACCCCACGGACGAATGAGATCGTAGGCCAATTGCAAAGCATCAGCATGTCCAACCGCTTCCAAAATAGCATCAGCTCCTCGACCTTCCGTTACCTTCTTGATGGCACTTACAGGATCATTATTGAGATTGATTGGAATAGCACCATGTTTCTTGGCTTCCTCTATTATCAATGAATCAACATAATCTCCAAGATCTAGACATAAACAAAGAGGCGTGGCTTACCGAGACGTTCTTGAACGCTGTCTATTGCATATACGATTGGAAAGCGATCGCAAGCCGCAGTGATAGCACACAAACCAACAGGTCCACATCCGATGACAACCACGGTTAGATTGGGATCTTGACGTTCCTGGTCGCTGAGCAATGTCCACGCATTCTTGGCAGCAAAATAGCCGGTAGGAAATATGTCAGCCATAAGAAACGCAAGATCATCAGGAACTTCCTTGGGAACCAAGAACCCAGTAGTATCTTAGAAAAAAAAACCGTGTTCTGAAAAGACTGTCTTTGCAATAATGGCCGGAATTATAGATTATTTTAATCGAAAAATTCACATGCAAACCTGAGTTAATATGTGCATGACTACTACCAATCTTTCACAATGCTCATAGCTGCAGATGAACATAGAAAATGGTCGAACAATTTTAGTGAGACATGTTTTGACCGAGTTCTCTACAGCTTTTATGCAATAGAATATGTGACAGGGCCAAGTGCTTTTACTAGAACCATAGCTCAAACAATCGATTATTTGGCTAAATTCATGAGATTGTTCTTCAAATGAACAAACAAATCGTATTTCATTGAAAAAAATTCTTACCAGCAAAAGGAATTCGTACATATTCGGCTTGACCACCATCGAGCAAATGTGTTCCAAATACTTGGGATTTTTCACATCGTGAAGTGAGTGCCTTTGTACAATAGAAGCAGCTGCCGCATGATGTAGAAAATGGCACAATGATTTTGTCGCCTTTCTTGAAATTTTTTACATCCAGCCCGACATCAATGATTTCTCCAACAAATTCATGACCCTATTCATATCAAAAATTCATTGACCTGAATTGAAAGTAGAAAGATCCTACTGACCATGATGACATCTGTCTCACTAGATTCATGTCCTCTGTAAATATGCAAATCCGAGCCACATAAAGCAGTTACGTGTACTTTAATGATGACGTCCGTAGGGGTATTACAAGTTGGAATGGGACGGTTTTCAACGGCAATATTTCCCACACCTTTAAATATGACAGCTTGCATGATTTTAGAAGACTTCTAAAAAAGAATCAATATCATCGTAGGTATCTCTTTTGTTTGGCAAAGTCTTTCTTAGCTTGCATTTTTTAGAACGTGGAGCTTACTTTAAAAAACATTAACTTGTTCTAGACACTTATCTGAAGCGATAAATAGGTATTCAGTCTGGTAGAAGAATTCATCTTTTCTAAATCAATATTTCGAATAAGGGATTCAGTATCTGTTGATCTATTGAATCTTGAAGAGAAAAAAGGATTTGGCATATGAGATATACTAAAATTGTCAACGCACAACTGATAATAAATGTTGTGGTATATATGAATTTATCATTTAACTGATTACTTTTAAAGTTTAAATTCCATGATCCAAAAATGAAAAGAACAAAAATGTCAACATTTCTGTCATGATCTGTAATAGTAAGAGATATTTTCGGCCTGGAAGCCCTTATATTCATAAAAAACCTATTTTGGACATATTGAGACTTCTTGATCGCATTTGAAACAATTCTATGATGTTTTACATTTTACTCTCGAAGAAATTACGCTGATTGAGTTTTTTGATCATTTGCGTCACAATAGTGATGCATGGTGGGAAAAAGAATATTTGCCCTTTACGTGGAAGAATTAGGAACATTTTTTCTACCATGAGTCTTTCGATTGTTATTTGAGAAAGCATATGAAGCTGCAATGCAAAAAAAAACAGTTCTACAGACGACGAAATATTTTCTCGCAAGAAGTTATCCAGTTAAAAAACATGGGCAGTAAAAGATAGTCGTTCAGTGTCGGTACTTACAATGAAAAATTACTCAAATTTAGATTCTACTAGATAACAATAAAAACCTTTACTCTCAGTGAAGAAAGTATTTTTTTATATGACTTTTACTAGCCTTCATAATAATTACCACCATTGTATGTCTTTCTCTGTTGACACCGATAAGATAATATTTTTTTATCATGTCTAATGACAACAGCAAAGACAAATAGCAACAACTCATTGAATGAATATGGGTACAGCTTTCTAACTCTAACGGAGTTTTGTTTCTGTCAGAAAAAGTCTTCCCTTGTTTTCAGTGCGTATCTGTATTATATACTTCCTAGACATTTAATTCTTGTTTCTTATATAGTCATTGAGCCAATTTCTTGGAAGAAAATGTTTTCTTGAAATCAAAGCTCTATTAGAGTTCAATAGTGATATCTGTTGTATTCAATGTGACTGCCATATATTCTAAATAAAATCGTGTAGCATTACATTTTGAATCAGGGCATCCAACTATCCGAAAAATTATTAGAAATGTTTTCACACATTCAAATTGTTTGATTTTCTAATGATTTACTAATTTCTTGTCGCGATAGAAATAAACTATAAATATTTATTCAAAATCAATTCAGTTAAATGAAGTTTCTCAGTGAATACATTGGTCTATCTTATACTATACAATAGTTCGACATTCGAAATTGTAACTGAGAACTTCAATATACATCTTAAACAAAATGGAGAAGAGAAGTTCAACAAGACAAGAGCAAACGTCTGACAGCTGTTGCTAATTTGAATGATTCAATTCTAACCTTTACATCTTGACAGTGACTTGGAAGAAGCACAGCTCGAGCCACAACATATTCTTGAGAATTTTGGTTTTGTTTGTTTGTTTTTGACCAATATTTATTCTTCAGTAGATTCTCACCTGAATTTTCTGCTTTTTTGATAATGAGAGCAAAAAATGTCACTTCAATTATGTCTTTGCGTTCGTTGATCTATTCTGAAATCATCTCTGAAGAAATATAATGAGTATTGTCACACATCGAGTCGTCGAGTTTGAATCCATTGACAAAACATAGAAATCGGGCTGATCAACAATAACGATATCGGCTACGAACAAGTTGGGTTCATTAAAGTTTATAAATCGATCTTTGACTAAAGATTAAGGGGAAACTACGATTTTTCTGTGATCTTTCTTGCATCGTAGCAAACTGTTAATCATATAAATTGTCTTTCCAAATTCGTATTTGAAGAAAGCATACGGTTACCTCAACAACGTGTGTAAAATCGTGATCAATTGTTGCATCGAATTTTTCTTTCTTCAGTGCTCCATTATTATGTTGGCTATGATGCCACTAGATAGTATGCTCAAAGATAATTCTAACGCATATAAAATTGAGAAGTAAATCTTGCTCCTTACCATAGAAATGAAATTTCCAAAACTCCAAAACAGTTGACATTGCTAGAAAATTGTCAATGCAAAGAAGACATTACAGAAAAAAAGCTTCGTTTAATGAAATGATTGTTTCGTTAACTAATATGTACTGTGAAAGCTTTAGTTTTCTATCAATTAAAATAGAAAAAGTTCTAGAAATCTTATTTTGGCTGAAAATGCTTTTGGAATTCATGGTTAGAAATCATCATGGCAGTATTTTAAAACGTTTTTAAGATGAATTTTAAGACTAGAACATCATGTTCTACTAGTTCAAAAAGGTTCATTTCATTTGCATGAAGTTAATGTAAACTCTAGTAGACTCGAAAGAATCACCCTCTTACTCCTGATTATAAATATGATTGAATTTCTAATGAAAACTTCAAACAATTTCTGTGTACAATACACGTCTCATTTACATCATTTCAAGAGAATACTAAATGATACTAGGAAAATGTTGGAACATAGACAAAATATTTGTTGGCATCCATTCAATTTTCTTCTAATTAATTTTAATCATTCACCGAAGTTAAGATTATTTTCGAAAAGATAGATTGTGATAAAACGTGAACAAGAATTTTTTCGTTTCTGTGCCCTTCTTTGTTAACCTTTAATTTTCTGTGTTGGTGACAGTATTTAAATTCGTTTCAAAAGGTCAGGACTAATAAGATCAATTCACTCGAATAAAGCTTTTTATTAAATAAAAATTTCTTTTGAAAAATCAAACTAATAATTATTTTCTTTTTTTGCTTATTATATGTCGTGTTGTTCTAGAATAAGGAAAATTATTAAAAAGAAAAATTAATTAGTCAGCTATCCTTTTTCTTGGAACCATTCCTCAAATAATATTGCATGACAATCTATAACTTCAGCTGATTGCACTAAATATTTTCCGATACATTGGATTTGGTCTTAAATGAAAAAGTTTTTCTTCATCGATTTAGCAAATTTCATTAAAACTATCGATGGCTTTTTTACGCAGATAGATCAAAACAGATATCATTTATGGTCCATTATTTCTGAGTAAACGGTTAAAAAACGGCAACTTTATGGCGGTAAACTAACCGTATTTTCACCGTATACAGCTGTTTATGTGCCGTAATGTCACTATGACACAACCGTATTTTTGCATCAAGTATTATGATGGTAATTGATTTTTTCTATTCTTTTCTCGTTTGTAGCAATAATAAGACCGTTTTTTGAATTAAAATTATCCAAAAATTCATCATAAAACATATTTTATATATTTTTTATTTGCAGAAGATGATTGTCTTCGATATTGTCCATGGTGTGTCCAGAACGAAAATGCTAATATAAATTGGCTTTTCATACATACGATCGCAACATAGTATAGAAAGATATGCGTTCCACAATATCTCGAAATTTTCTCTCACATTCTTCCAACCATGTATCTTAGCTCTAAGATATCAAAACACGCAAAAAAAATTTTAAGACGTCAAGATGAAAACTTAATCTCAAAAACCTGTCGACTTGTTATCTTCTGTAGATTTCGATCAATTGAACCCAAAAAACGATTAAAGTTCATCTAACGTTGTTTTTAACTATGATATATTAATTACGTTTTCTTTTGATAGAATAATTATGCCTTTCGTCGATTTTAATTCTAATTGTTGTACAAGTCCATATCTGTTTCGTTAGTTGTGGTGCGGTGTGGGTCTGAGTGTGCGTGAGTGTGGATGTGGGCAAACAAAGAGAAGATCTAAATCTTGCACCAACATCCCAACATTCATCCACTCATTAACACTCACACTACGACTTCGTCTCATTTCAATATTTTTCCGTTTAAGTATTTGTTACAGGCAAAATTAAACTTAGACAGAATTTGTTGTAATAAGGCGCGAAAGAGTACATTTTTTTTAATTCTTGTTTTCACTATCAATAGAGAAAAACGGGATTTAACTATTTGTTTAGATGAACTATACATAAAACGTCAGAACATTCTTTTCACACATTTAATCGCATCATAAGTACAGTAATAACTTCTTTTTCATCATCAGAAGTTGAGTCTCGAAAATAATTGTAGGCACAAACAAGTGAACACCTTAAATTTTTGAATAGCAACTTTCGAGAAAAGGCAGCGATCATGCAAACCATGTACAGGGTATAACATAATTATAGCCTCTCCCCCTCCTATATATACGCATACAAAAATATTTATTTCATTTCAACAATGAATGATATTCATCTACTACTGATATGTGTATGTGGGAGTATGCAAGTATTCACTGATACCTTGGCATCTCTCTTTCGTGTCTTCTTATTTGAAGAAAAAAATAGAGAACACTGAAAAATGACTCTAACATAATTATAGACCCTCTTTGGAACAAAGATACTTTCTCTACTTGTAAAGTCTACTAAACTTTCATTTACAACATTTCGTTGCAATACTAACTATTTCCTATCTTATCCATTCAGAAATGGGTGTGGTTTCTAGGAATAACATCATTAGAATCGAAATCGTACCACAAGAAGCGAATTTAAGAAGGATTTGACTCGATAATACTAATCAAATTTTTTGTTCTTTAAGAAATTTTTCAGAAAAATTTGGATTATAAGTGCACCTTTGATCCATAACACACACATATCAGTAGCAGATGAATATCATTCATTGCTGAAATAAAATAAATATTTTTGAATGTATATATAAGGGGACCTGTAATTATGTTATATTCTATATGAAAAGTTCCTTCGTTGCCTTACAAATTAGTGTTCACTAGATATTGACTCAAATTTTAGGTGTTGGTATCATACATATTTTGTCTTACAAAATACTGTCTTGAAACTTTTACTATGCATTGCAAAACCTAATAAACCAGTGTTAGTATATGAAGCGATGTACGAAGTTGATAAGCGTACTCATTTTGAAATGGCTCATCCATAACGCGATCAATGCCTAGATGGTTTATCGATGAATTATGCCTCTATAATTGGCATCTTTTACGAATCTTTAGAAAATTTTGTTTCTAATAACAAAGACGAAAAATATTATAACAATTTTTATTATCAATATTACCAATAAGTTTGTTTCTGAACATTTAAATATTTAATTTTCAAATTAAAATGCAAAACATATAGAATAAACAGAACCCTACGCTTAAAGTATCAAAGTTGAGATGTAGACATTATGCTGTTTATAAACAAGAGAACCTTAGCAATGCATAGCAACATGTTTGAATCATTTATGTAATTCATTATATGCTATCAGTTGTTTTCACAGCTGTCATATATAAATGACTTGTTTCCAGAGATTAATGTGTGCTACTGTTCTTATTGTTAGCATTGTATTTATATGGAAGCCTAAGAAAGACGATGTCTACATGAATCTATTTATTGAGGCTTTTATGAATAAACAGATCGTGTTGCTAAAGATCAGAGTCAATATAAATTGCTTCTATAAAAAAATGTACAACAAAAAATTATCACCAGAATAAACAAAACATAAATAACTTCCCTAAAAGATTAAAACTGACTTATATCCAAAAGCATATATCGTCGGTTATTTAAAACCTACAGCTTTCAAAACTCAACTAGATTTCAATAGACCACACTGACAAACTCAACAACTTCCTAAAGTCGATTAGGTGTCAACAGAAAGTACTTGGTGAGCCCTACAACTAGGGATGCAACGGTGACGGTGGTCACCGACGTGATCGGTCTACGGTTCACCGGTCCGCCAGTTCACCGTAGGACCAGTGGCACCGTTCCACAGGTATACGAGCACCGTAAGCACCGGTCACAATGTACTGCAGATAAAGCTACTCAAGTTCAACTGAGTCTTATTAAAAATGAAGCTGACCATCTCATAATCGAGAGGTGCGCATATATTGGGTATCGCTCTGCTTTCTGTGATTTATGATGATACTTCACGAATTTAATAAAAATGTTTCTTTAAACTGACCGCCCCTTCAATACAATGCTAACCGTAGGCGTACGTCAGACAACATTAGGATGTTCATTCAGCTGATATTTGTTAATGCGAGGCTATCTGAGTATGAAAGATGCTGATACAAAAAAATTAGGTATGCCGCGTCAACAAACACCTTTAAGGTCAACAATAGCTGTTAGAATGTCGGGAACCTACGGTGATCGCCGGTTTATAACATTCTACCGACTCATCAAAGCTTAGGATAACCAGCAGTACGCTTTTAATGTCCATCACCGGAGGTTTTCTTGGCTCTATCGATCCCATAACCGGCATGATTATCACATTTATCGATGACGAAAATTTTCAACTACTATAGTGAGCAGATCTAAATTACATGTTTTTAAGTATTACCATTAATCCTAATCATGTTGGTTCGGAGACCTACAGTGGCAGGCAGCTTCTAGTATTTCACAGACTCGTTGAAGGCCAGAGCAATTAGTAATGGCAATCTAGTCATCATCGCTGTATGATTTCGTGAATCTATCAGTCATATAACTAGCTTCGTAGACAGTCTCCATAAAAACTTTTCACATGCTGTTTCGTCGTGTACTCAAAAATATAGTTTTATACATCATGATGAAAGTTTAAAATGCTGGTTAGAGAGCAGGAACCTACGGCGATGATCAGTTTGCAGCATTTGACAAGCTCGTTGATGCTCAGGATAGTCAGTACTCAAGCAGACAAACATTTTCAAAAACGCGCTTAAGCGCACAAAAAAGGACTTAAAATCAAAAAAAAGTGAACGTGCTTGACTCACAATGGCGGTTCCCGACTGTCAGCGAAAAACAGTCACTTTTTGCCCTTTTTGTGCGTTTAAACGCGTTTTCAGCAAAAAAACGATTGTAAACGCATAAAACAATCATAAAAAGTTGTTATCTTTTTTCTTTGTGAGAACTGTGATTGTAATTATTATTGTGATTCACGAGTATGAAAAAGATAAGAACTTATTATGATTGTTTTATGCGTTTACACACGTTTAAACGCACAACAAGGGAAAAAGTGGCCGTTTTTCGCTGACAGTCGGGAACCGCTATTGTTAGTCAAACACGTCCACTTTTTTGGATTTTAAGCCCTTTTTTGTGCGCTTAAGCGCGTTTTTGAAAATGTTTGTCTGCCTGGGTAATGTCCTTACAACCATCATCACCGTAGGTTTCTATGACAATGTCAGTCCTAAAACTGGCATCGCTATCATACTGATTTAGGAAAAAAAATTCATATACAATAATACATCGCTGTAAATTATATATTTTTAAGCGTCACCATGTGGTCTCATAATGCCAGTTACTAGAGCGAAGACCTACGATGTTAGACGGTTTCTGGCATTTACAGATTCATAGAGGCTCAGAGTAATCAGCAGTGCCCATCTAGTCACCAGCACCGTAGGTTTTCGTCACCCTATTGATTCTATGATTAGCTTTGCAGCCATGCACATCTTGGAAAAGATTTTTCATCATCAGTTTTGACGTGGTTAGAGTTAGCACCAGATTCGAGTTTTTGCTGTGCGGATCCGTTCATGTACTTGAGTTAGATGCAAAATTTTACGGCGAATCCGATGGTATAATGATCAACGGGGGTTATCGAGCAAAAACTGGTACTTGACCCCGAAATACTGAATTTTTCAAAATTTTTTGAAAAGTATTTGCTGTCCGGATTCGCTATTTTACTTGAATTGGGTCTTAAAATGGTCAAGTTGGATTCAGCATGAAATTTTGCATCGAATGATATCGATTTAGTATGGGGTCATCGAGCAATAATTTCTCACCTCACCCAGCCACACTCCCTCATGCTAACTCTCACCCTCACCCATATGAAAAACGTTTTTCCCGATGACCCCATACTAGATCGATATTATTCGATGCAGAATTTCATGCTGAATCCAACTCAACCATTTTTAGACCCAGCTCAAGTAAAATAACAAATCCGGACAGCAAATATTTTTCAAAAACGTTTGAAAAATTCAGTATTTCGGGGTCAAGTGCTAGTTTTTGCTCGATGACCCCCCCCCCCCCCCCCCCCCCCCCCCCCCCCCGCTTTGCCCGCAACGTGTCCCACAACCACACGAACCCAACAAAAAACAACACAAAACAAGACAGAANTAAATTGGTAAAGAATTAAATGCTGATTTTCCATAGATAGGCTGTTTTTATTAATTTTGACACTCCATTAGTATTTTGCGATTTTCTCTATGAAAACTTTGTCAAATAGAAAAAATAAGAAAATATTCGTAATCAGCATTAAAAATTGGATCTAGAAATGTATGTCTAAAGAAAAAATGAAGAGTGCTCAAATTTCGAATTAGTTGCACCTTACACCTAAGAAAGAAATGTTTATTGTGAAAATTTCAAGTCAAAATTTGAAAATCAGTTTTTCTGGTATACCTGAGGGGGACTATGGCATTCGTTTAAAAACTACCAAAACGTTGGAGTATTTCTGCAAAAATAAGCCAAGAGCTTGAATTATTTCAGAAGTTTTTCCTCGTTCATTTGATTCTACATAATAGACATAATTTCGATATGAAAGCAATGTATCCTTTAGAAGACTTTCCTCGTATTCATTAAGACTAGTTTTTATATTGGGTGATATTTTTAAATATTTTTCTAGATCATAGAAAATCGATAGAATTGTTGATCAGTTCAAATAGAGCCATTCTTAAAATTGTTTAGTTTTGCAAAGAGATGATAGAGCAATAATAATGCCTAGATTTAAAAATATTCACATATAAACGAAATATGTCGAGTATTGGATTATATTTTTAACTTCTAGAAATTGGGATTATGTACGTTTACAAATGCAAAAACATCCTGAGTATTCTTCGACTGTGATACCATCAGCAATGTGGTCAGATATTGAACGTAACAACACAAATAAATCTCTAATCATTCCTGATGATTTACTCGATACATCTGAAGCTCGTCTTCGTTTTGAATCGTATATAAATAATCATCATATTGAGCAAACACGTCGAATAAATTGTCGATTATTTTTTGATTTATTAAATCGTTTTTCTAATGCTGGTCTGGTTCATTATGGTAATGCATATGACAAAGATTGTGTTTATTTTTTGGGTCGTGAATGTTATGAATCATTAAATGCACAAGATCGTTTACGTATATTTGCATTACATCAATCATATCTTTATCGTTTAATATGTTTACAATTTGTTGAATTATTATTTGAATCATTAGAGATTTTTATAAATACATTCGAACAAATGAATTTGACAACAAAATTAAATAATGAAAAAAGTTTTAATAGTAGAAAAATCACAACAGTTACAATTGATGATATATTTCAAAAAGAAATTATACAGCAAATTAAACATGATTCAAGGTAAAATGACTTGTTGAGTTGTCGAATATCGGATCAGTTTTAAATCTAAAATCTCGAGATTTAACTGTAACGATGTGAACCGTTGTATTTCTAGACGGATTTCGAATGACCTTTTCTTCAAGTAAACATTCACTAACGAAAAAAAGATAAATTAGACTGCCATTCGACCGAAGCTCGAGTAGGAAAGTTGGCCGACTGTACGAAGTGCACTTGTCACCATTTTTCTTTTCAGTCGCTTAGTTGTCATGGTCAGATTTGTGTCTGGATCGTAACTCAAGTAAAAACACTTATAGGCATCAATTCTTCTAGAATTTCTCTGGTCTCAATATGACTTATCTCAAAATAAGTTTATATCATTTTGCTATGTTTCTTCTAAAAAAAACGTCCAAAGAGGATAGTAAAATATGTCCAGATCTTATTAATGTGACAAGACATTAGAAAGAAAAAGTTTTAGAAATACTGATTTTCTTCATGTCTACGAATATTGAGTGAATAGTTGTTTTGATACTACTTCTATCAATTTATTGGAAGTAATTCGAAAAATACCCATCGCATACAGTCTTTCACAGATACTATGTGGACTTGAATCGATTTATTGCATGCGAATGAGTAAGATTGGATTCTTTTGGAATCCTTCACCCAGACTACAGTATGCAATTAATTACATCAAATTTTGACTGCCTTTTTTTGCTGCTAGAGATTTTTGAGTGTTGCCAAAGTTTTCGAGTCGTGTTATTGCAAAGTTGACAGATGCAAAGTAGGGTAGAATACAGACGTATAATATCTATCGGGGTGCGCTAATGTGCGTTGGAGGAAATGTTTTAAGTTTGAGAAAAATTATTGATTGTACTAATAAGAGTACAAGTTTTATACAAGTTTTGTGATTTATTTCTTGATATAAAGTATCGAAACTATTTCTTTGAATAACTGATGAATAAAAAACGGTTTCCTGAATCAAATTTTTGTCAGTTAAGTAAATCGATATCTCTTTCACATTCTTTGACTGTGCAAATGAAAAAAATAATTCGACTTTTTGCTTTATCAGACCTTCATTGGTTTTTTCATAGTACTAGATGGTGTTGTGTCGAGTATACACTGTTGTTGCACTACACTATGTTCTGGCATTATATTAAGGTATTTACACCAAACTCTTCCGTTCATCGAACAACTTCGATTTCTGATCTTTCGAAGTCCGAAGATGAATGAGTGTGAAGTGTGGACGAGATCTCTATTATACCTACACTTAAGTTCTTTTTCAGTGACAGATGAAGTGAAATCTAAGTTTATGTTAGCATTAATTAAATCTGACAGGAAGCTTACAATATTGACAGGACTCTTGGTCACTAAAGTTTTGTACGAAGTGAAATAGTAAGAAAATAATTATTGCTAATACAAATTCAAATTGATTCCTGCTCGGATAATAATATGACCTAGAATAGATGAAAACTTGAATCAAGTATCTGAAATAAAGTTAATAATAGATTTATGTTTTGAAATTTTGCTTTTTTGTTATTGAAAAATTTGATTTGTAATGAAAATAATAAGCTAATACTTTTTTTTCGAATATAGATATCAATCATTAAATACACGTGAAACTGATCGACATCGTTTAATAATGTGCCATTGTCATTTTCTATATGATTGTATTTATTATCCATCATTGAATATCAATCAATTATTGAAACAACGTCGACGTTCATATAAACGACGAAAATCTTCATCAATATCTTTATTTAGTAATATGAATGTTGATGATAATTTTTGTCCATATACTAGAAAAATTCTATCAAATAATAATGATGAAAATGAAGGAAAATTGACAAAAAAATTTGAAATTGGTTGTCCTATGGAAAATAATTGTGCTGATATTCGAATTGTTAATGAAATTTTAACAAAATTAAAATTAAAAAATACCAATAAGTATGAATTCCTTTTATTTTTTACTTCAGAATTATTTTCACTTTTGTTTTTTAAATAGAAATATTTTAATTTGTGGAAATGATATTGATGTTAATCATTTTTTTCGAATGTTATCTGTAGGTTATAATTGAATTTTTATACGAAAAAAAATTGTTATTCTTTTATTTAGAATGGTGTATATGAGTTTCAAATAAATTTTCTAACATTAAAAAATCTAAAATTTCAAATAATTGATGGTTAGATTTAATTTTTTTTATTTAAATTAAATTATTTAAAATTTTGTCCAGGTTGTGTTTTCGTTTCGTCAAATGCTCAACAAATTTTACAAGAATTTATTTCTCAGAAAAAAATTCATTTAAATATCGATTGTAAGTTCAAAGTCATATGCGAAATGGCAAGAAAGAAAAAAAACTTTTTTAATTCAGATATTCCAACTATAGATCTGTATTCTCAAATTGATGGTCACTCCTTGTCGAACATTCCAAGTGATATAATAAAATCATCACTTGAACATCTTTTATCCTATGAAGAATCTTTAAATAAATTACAAAAACCTATTTATCTGCGTATTCTACTTTGTTTTATGTGTGGTGGTGAAACAAATGATGTTCAAATACTTTGTTCTCAATTATTTTCACGTTTTTCTTTTATGATTAACAATCAATCATCATTTGTAATTAATACTTTTCTTGATCAATCAAATCGAAAAGTAATTAAAAGAAAAAATATGAAAAAAATTCTTTTTAAAAGAATTATAAACTTGTTTTTGTTTAGATTGAATTCATTCCTGTGTCATTTCATTCGTTATTTGCGATTAAACTAACCGATTTCGATGGATTTATTTTATTTTATGATCGAGATCGAAAAGCAGCTTTTAATACAATGATGTAAGTTAATGAAATACATGTTTAATCGAAGATTTTTTTGTTTCGTTTGGTGGTTTTTATTAGGTATCTGAAAACTATAAGGACAACATGAAGAGATCCAAGCAGGAGAGGGTACTTCAGATATAGATTCTTTTTCGACGAACATAATGAATCGAAATCTTGCTGTTTTCTAATATATGTTATACAAAAATTGAACTTGAGTAGTTTTTTAGTCTGTTCTATATATACAGAATATTTTTTACTCAAGGATTGGTAAAGTCACGCTCACTTTTCAAAGGCAAGAGAAGATGCTCTTTCGGAGTTACATGGCCACTAAATATAATTCTGGTTATCGTGGAACGAAATTTTTTAGTAACGCTCAGTGTTCACTTTTCTGAAAAATTCGTAATAGACACTTGTCAGCGACTTGTCTCTGATAACCAATATTAGAGCTTGTCGAGTATAATTTTTTAGTCTGAATCTAAGACATTTCTCAAGCAATCTTGATGATGATCTTAATAATAATCATGTGATAATTGGATTTTACTTGTACAGTATTACCCATTGGTTCAGATCCGGATCTCGAACCAACCTGACGAACTTTAATCAACATCTTCTCTTTGTCAAAAAAGTTCTTAGTAAATCATTCTTCTGAAAAAATATAGTTGAGACTATTCATGAATTTCATATTTAATTATTTTATATTTAATTTAGATATCTAGAAAAATATATTTCAATAAAATTAAAAGAAAAAAGTAATGATAATGAAAATGTAATTGGAACAATGATCGCATGTCCACCTATTTATATTCTATCGTGTGTGAAAGAACCAACTTTATCAAATACAAGAAAATATTTAAATGATACTCCACAAACAGATTATTGTGTTCAATGTCACAGTGGAACGATTAGAAATTTTGTTGAATGTAAACAATTTTCATTTTGCTTTTTATTATAAGACTTGATTGATTTGTTTTTTGCAGCACATCTTTTACCTTTTCTTAATCAATGTTCAATTGGAAAATATGAAACTACAACTAGTAATAATCAACATCAAACTGAAGAGCTTCTTGCTGGTGTCACATCCTACTTTGAGTAAATCAAATTATTTTTCTCTTAATAAAAAAAGAACAAGTCTCGTTCGTTTTTTTTTTCTCAACCGTAGTCGTGCTTCTCATTCATCTACTAATGATTTAATTACACATAATCTTGAACGTACACATGAACCAATAATCAATAGTATTAATAATGATCGAATGGTTTCATTAACACTATTAACCAAATCAAATGAAGATTCTCCGAAACATCATCATTCATTATTAACTCCAACAAATCATGAACAAAGTAAAAATAAAAAATGAAGTTCTTAAATCAATAAGCATCTTATGAAACGCGATCTTCAAGGAGTGTTGAAGTATAGGAGTAAACATATAGCATATGAAATATTTATTATATTTTTGAAGAATTAAGTGAATGAATGATGACGAAATATGTCTCAAAGTAGATAGAATAAAACAATATCCATTTGACTAGCAAGAGCAGCTATATTGTGTTTTACACATTTTAATCTCGTTTGTTTTATAAATAGGTTTTTCTTATCAGTCATATCCTTATCTGTCGAATTCAACTAATGGTACGGATTCAACAATTGTTCCGACAACACCAGTTGATCCATCAATACCTAATCTCTCGTTTATTTCATCCACAAATTCAATATCTGATTATCAACGTCTTTATTTCCAAAAATCAACTAGTATGCGTTTTGCTAAACTAATTGAACATCCAAGTAAGTCATAGTTTATTTCTTCTTGTTTATTATATTTAGTTGATAGTTTAAATCCTAATAAAACTTAGATAGCTAAAGCTAAAGTATACTTATCTATTTATTCTAGTTAACTATTTAACATTTAATGGTAATGTAGATATATTAGTGCTTGTAACTTTATTGCTTATTGTCCTTTATTTATAAATTTTATCCGAAACGTTTTTTTCTCCTCTCACGCATTACGTTTTCGCTAATGTCCTTATGATAATAAACGAGAAGCAAAAGAAAATTTATCTAGACACCTTGCTATTTACTGTATTTTGTACATTATAATCGTAAAATTCTTTTTTTTTTCATTTTCTTTAGCTAATATAAGCAATTATGACTCATCACAGAATAATACAAGTGTACGTACAGAAAAAGAAAAATTCTTCACCAAATTCATACTGATCAATCTTTTATTTTGTTTTCTTAGTCATTAACACGTCAAAGAATCTCGGAAGTTGAAGAAATGAAATATCATTTATACAAACATCGAACTGCTGCTCATGTTAAAGTTCCATTAGCAACGCCAGAAATAATTGAATTAAATGAAATAACACCTTTTTCAATTCAAGAATATTATGAAACATCATCTCCAAATATAAATAATAATAAAAATGATCTTATCAATTCTTCATCATCTATTATTCATAATAGTACTATCGATGAATCGATTACAGATTCATCAAAACAAACAAGAGGTAGAACATAAATTTCTTTTTTTTTCTGTATTTAAAATTAAAAAAAACGCTCTGTTTTAGCGACTGATTCATCTGTTGATAGTTCAAGTGATGAGCACTTACGAGCATCAACAACTACACAAAATGTTGTCGTTTTACAAAGAAAAGTGTCAGATAGAAAAATAAAACGTGTACGAGCTAAACAAAATGACATAACAGGTTCAGCATCAAGTAGTGAAGTTTTGAAAAAACGTATTGAAATTTAGTTTTTATTTTTATTTAAAAAAACAAACTTTATTCATTTAGCTGGGTCTGATGATGATATTTTAAATGAGGATGATAAATTCAATCAAAAAAAGAAACGGCGACCAAGTTTTAAACGACGAAAGAAAAATATTAATGATCAAACACAAACTGATTCAGGCATTGATTCTAGAATGGGTTGGTTATTTATATTTTATCTACAGTATAGTACACCAAGCAGCATGCTGGTCGTGATTAAATATACACCAGTCCAATTTTTGAACTGGTCAACTGGATGTTTCGCGCTTCTTAGTAGAAGAAAGTTGCTATTACTGAAAAATTCAAATGTTTTCGACGATTAAAAAGACATAGAATAGAGACAAAGTAGCAGGTCTTGTAACTGTTGACAATAGTAACACATCACTAGTGATTCAGAAACCTGAATCTACAAAATGAGTCATTTCTTCAAATTTTCGAGTTAAGATTTTGGAATTAGGTACGACAAGCTCTAATATTGGTTATCAGAGACAAGTCGCTGACAAGTGTCTATTACTAATTTTTCAGGAAAATGAATACAAACCGTTATGAAAAAATTTCGNTAGAAGAAAGTTGCTATTACTGAAAAATTCAAATGTTTTCGACGATTAAAAAGACATAGAATAGAGACAAAGTAGCAGGTCTTGTAACTGTTGACAATAGTAACACATCACTAGTGATTCAGAAACCTGAATCTACAAAATGAGTCATTTCTTCAAATTTTCGAGTTAAGGCTTTGGAATTAGGTACGACCTGTTTTTTCGAAAATAACGATTTCTTTTGTAGAACTAGCCTGAACTATAGGAATTTAGTTTTTGCCAAGCTGACAAAGGAAGTTCTTCAACTGTTCAATCACTTTTGAATCGAGATTATATACATTATGTGAGTCAAAATTAGTTATGAATATCCTGAAAACAATTCAGACTCCTATCTTATTGTTGCACAGATATTGCAAATTTACGGTAGTTTTTAAGTGAATGTCGTAGCATCTTCTTCAAGAACACAAGAAAAACTCATTTCTAAATTTCGACTTGAAGCTTTGTGTACAGTTAAGCGTTAACGACAACAGTGTTTTGTGAATGTTTTCGATCTGTTGATGTGCTTCTATGTCGAAATAAGAACATTGTATCTATTGGTTTATATGAGCGCTGTAAAAGTAAAGACACTATTACGATAGTGATATGTATATCTTATCATGAGGAAGTATGTAAATATAAAACGCTAACACTATAGAGAGCATTATCTATGCTGAAAATTAATTTTTGGGTAAAGAATTTCTGTTTTCACTTGATTAAGAAAAAAGAATCGATTCTTACAAATAATTTTAATTTAGATTCGAAAGATTCAAATAGAGTTAATAATACACCTGAACCTTCAACAAGTTTTGTCATATCAAATGAAGAAGATTCAAGTGTGGGTGATTGTACGAAAGATAGCAAAGTAAAATAAAAAGAAACGATAAAAATATGTTTATTCATTTATTTTATTTTCTAATCTAGAATGCATCCATTGAAGAACTTGAAGAACGGCCAACAGCTAATTGGATTCGTCGACAATTACAGTATTTTGCTCAAGCTAGACGTGAAGTAAGATTTTACCTTCTTGTCTACTAAATAAAACAAATCACGGTTTTTTTCCTAGAAAAGCGAATTGAAATCTCGTTCGCCTGCTCTAACAACAATATGTTCTCCGCCTCTATTCAAAACAACAATGACATCAAATTCATCTCAATCACATCAAGTCCTTTCTCCATTTTCATCTATTGAAAATTCTCATCAACATGTTCCAATTCGTTTAAAACTAAGTCGTTGTGTATTATCAACTGAAACAGGCATACCATTATTCGTTGAAAAATGTGTTCTATTTATTGAACAACATGGTTTAACGATTGAAGGACTTTATCGAATATCTGGATATAAAAATCAAGTTGAATTAATTATTCATAAACTTAATGAAGATCCAAATTGTGATCTTAATTCATTAGAAGTTCCAGCAAGTGCTGTTGCAACAGCATTTAAAGATATGATGAGAAAACTAGATGAACCAATTTTATCATTAGAACAATTTGATCAATGTCAATTATTAACACGTAAAAAAGAGGAAAATGAAAAAGACAATTTATTTTTTATATAAATTTTGTATTTTAGTTGATCAGTTACGTGAACAAAATTTTGTTCCAATACAAAAAGCATTATTACGTACAAATGATCTTAAATATCGAACAAATAAATTTATTTTTAAACATCTTCATTTGTAAGTTTAGTTTATTTTTGTGAAACATGATCTAAAAGGAGTGTTGAAGTATACAGGATAGAAAATTGGACCTACTTCCTTCTTCCACAGAGATTGTGATGGACACCTTGACATTTCTGAAACTGACAGTACAAATAATAGTTATATCGTGTTTCACATTTAAAGTCTACAGGAAATTGAAATTTTGACTGCAGATAGACCTCGTTAAATTCTGATCACAAGCAGCAACCCGAAGTCGATAGATCTTAATGCAAAAGAGTTACAATGGACACACTGGTCTTTTCCTTAGGCGAAAAAAGGCTTTTTTGACACTTGTCTGATTTTCTATTATTTAGATGCGTTAACCTGCATTCTCTTTTTAACAAATAAAGGCTTGCATGTCTATATTGTCTCATAGATAGGATACTTAAACATGCTGTAATCTGAAAACACGAGAAAGCCTCCATTGTCAAGGACAGTCTCAGCATGGATCTCTCCTCTGTTGGTGACTGTGATCGTGAAATTTTCAAGAGAAATTTTATTAGAGCAGGACACTCACTGGAGTAATAAACATTAGCTGAAGATATGAGTCACTTTTCAATGATTTCCATCAATTCTAATGTGGACATTATCCAAAGAATATTTCATAAATCAGGCAGCACTGAGCTGTTGAATAAGGAGTCCAAAGTCATGAGGTTTGTTTTCTATATCGAGACATTCTCGTCTGAAGAAAAAGAACCTGTGTTGACTATCTAGCCTCTCCGTACGCAGGTCGATCAGAGTTCAACATGCTCTATTTATAGTCAAACTATGATATGAATTAAACTTTAGGTGCTTTTTACTTGATAGCGAAACTATTTGTGACCACTCTATATATTTAAAAATAAAAAAAAATTATTTTAGTGTTTCACAACATGCTACATTAACTCATATGGATTCGTCGAATTTAGCTGTTTTATGGTGGCCTAATTTATTTCAACCACAATTTCATGATTTACGTACAGCTGAACAAATTTGTCAGAAAGCTAAACCATTAATTCAAGCAATTATTGATAATTATCCAATTATTTTCGCTTCTGATCAAATAAAAGAAAAGATTTAATTAAATTCTTCTGTATTTATTGGTATATTTTTTCTTTCTAGTCAACAACGGGTGCTTCCGTGTTGTGATTTTTGCTCTTTAATTGAGAATTCTTGTATCTATGTGTATTTGCTAGTCGTTAACTTCTCTCTATTCCATGCAAATAAATTGAAAAATTTGTTTCGTTGTTTTTTTTTGTAATTAGAACAGTAGTTTTCTTTTCGTTTTGTATTTGTCAATATATGTGTATTTTGTACATGTCTTGGGGTTTTCTTTAAACAGTATCAACTTGAACAATGCGATTGTTGAAGGACATGAAATAAGAGTTTCAATTGAAGACGAGCCTGTATGTTTGTGTGTGTATATATTTCAATGTATAGATATGTGAATGTGTTTTGCTTTTTCTTTTGGTTGTTGTCTATTTTCAATGTATCGTTTTCTTGGTTTTCTTTTTGGTATATAATTGAACAAAATATAAATAAATATATTTGTATTTAACTAAGCTCTTTTCGTGATAGAATTCAAATGGTCTGTATAAAATGAAGAAAAAGAGTATGTATGCTTTTTATTGAATAAATCAGAAATGTAATCTTTCGAAAAAATGGTATCTATTGTAGGAAGTGACTTTTCGAAAATAGTCTTTAGTACTTCATCTTTTGGAGTTCTATTTCATTGGAAAACTGAGTCTTCTACAAAAATGAAAAGATAATATTATTTTTCAAATATCATCCAGACTTGCGTTGGAAGCACTACTGGTACACATTTCACCACAGTCGGTCTATCGGGCTATCTTACTCACTTTCCTGCTCTGATTATATAAGCTTACTTAAAATTGCTATTCGGTCTTCCCAGCATTTCATTCAGAATACATTAGTGTGTTGTCCTTTCTGAAATCAGAACGGTCATCAAAAATACAGACTGTTTCCATCGTTAATCCAAATATATTAGGTGTCGAGTGTGAGTGTTGACATGAGTTTTCCCTTCGACCAGACCACCACACATACCCTATTGCGAAAGCTACCTTTTTGAACGACTTCACACACCATTTATGAGACTAGGTGCATATGAATAACGTCAAAATTCGAAAATATTTGAAAAACGTTGTTCATGATCAAATGTGCCTATCAAATTGGAAAAGTAGACGATCCCAGTACTAGAATAATCTTAAAATGATTTGGTCCCATGCGCATGTGGCACTAGGGCTGGCACTTTAACTTTACTTTAAAAGTTAAAGTTACAGTGGCACTTTAAACTCTAATTAAAGTGAAACACGTTAAAACTTTAACTTTAAAAAAAAGTTAGAGTTACAGTGCTTGTGCCATGGGTAAGAAACGATCATGCTCAGTTCTTGGGTCCTCGTCTAGCTACCCTAGCAGGGGTACTTGGGTCCTCATATGGCTACCCTAGCAGGGGTACTCGGGTCCTCATATGGCTATCATAGGAGGGGTAGTTGAGTCCCTATATGGCTATCTCAGTGGGGATACGTGGGTTCTCAAGGGCTATACTATAGGGATACCCTTAGGTCCTCAAGGTCTGTACTAAAGGCGTACTTTAGGCGTTCAAGAGCTCTACTATAGGGAGACCCTTAGGTTCTCAAGGCCTTATACTGTGAGAGTACCCTTAGATCTTCAAGGCCTATACCATAGCCTATAGTATAGGCCCTGAGGGTCTAAGGTTATCCCCGTAGTATAGCTCTTGAGGACCTAAAGGTACCTTCATAGTATGGTACTTGAGGACCTAAGGGTACCCCCATAGTATAGCTCTTGAAGGCCTAAAGTGCCCCTTTAGTACATACCTTGAGAACTAAGCCTATCCCTATAGTATAGCACTGGTGGACCTAAGGGTATCCCTATAGTCTAGGCCTTAAGAACCTAAGGCTACCCCCATAGTAGAGGCCTTGAGGAGCTAAGGATACCCCTATAGTATAGCTCTTGAGAACCCAAGTATCTCCACTAGGATAGCCATATGAGGACCCAAGTACCTCTCATAGAGTAGCCATATAAGGACTCAAGTACCCCTCTTATGATAGTCCTATAAGGACCCAAGTACCCAGCCTAGGATAGCTGTATGAGGACCCGAGTGCTCCCGCTAGGGTAGCCATATGAGGACCCAAGTACCCCCCGCCAAAGTAGCTAGACGAGGACCCAAGAACTGGGCATGGCCGTTTCTTACCTATGGCACGAGCACTTTAACTTTAACTTTTTTTCAAAGTTAAAGTTTTAACGTGTTTCACTTTAATTAAAGTTTAAAGTGCCATTTTAACTTTAACTTTTAAAGTAAAGTTAAAGTGCCGCCCCTAGTTTAAACAGCAATATGACAGTAGGATTTACACTCTATAGTTATACAGAATCTTCCTTGGATGTAAGAGAAAGTTTTTGATAACTTTTATGAACATACTGTGCATTGTATCCAGTGAAGAGAAAAAATGCTGAAATGAAGTACAAAAAATATACCCCAGGGATACAGTTTTTATTGAAGTACAAAAGTTCAGAATGGGGTATATATGGCAACCCTGGCTAGTTGCCATTATTATTTATCGCAAGTTCAATCATTTCTATCAATTAATCAAAAATTTTGTTTTATTCATTGTCTGAAAACGTTTTTGGCTACGTTCGAAACCGCATCAATTAATCATATTTCAGTTGCCTGATCGGTTTCAAGAAGTTGTATTACAATATAGGGAAAACTGTTGTAGAAGCATATCAATTGCGTCCTAATACTCCATACAATAAGATATCGATTTAATTTAGACCGGTTAGTAGCACGTCATCTGATGCTAGCTGGATTAATGAAGATGAATCTTCAAAGACTATTGTTCATCGAGACAGATGTAAACTAAAATTCTTTTTGCATGTATATTTTAAATTGAACGGTCCTGTTTCCATACATAATGCAGATAAAGACAAGACTATAGATTGCAAATATTATATTGAAAATTGTCGAAGGCATTTTATTAATGAAATACGCAATCAAATAAAAGACATCAGGTTCGAATAGTACAAGATTCTCTGACGATCGTCGTTAACTTCATACTTTATCTTTTGCTATTAATTATTTGACAATATTATACACCAATATAATACGACATTCACCATATTCACCAGATCTGATACTATGTAATTCTTCCCTAAGCAATTTTATCGAACGTAGCTTCAAGGATTAAATAAATGAAATAAAATTTCCTAATGCAGTCTTGAAGGTAGAGAAAGTTTTTGCAGAGAAAGAATTAAAAAAAAACTTTTACTTATTGTTCGAAAGTATCGAACCTGCGGTTAATAATAATGGCAATTACCCTGAACATTTGACAAACTGAAATTAAAAATATCTCTTTATCTCCATATTTTTATTTTATATTATTAGAATATTTTATGCTATTAGAACCTGCAGTCAATTTTAATTAATTAATTCTTTCCTTTTAGTGAATCTCTTGATGGTGATTATATCAAGTTTTGTCAGCTTATCATTAGTGGCTCTACAAGACTATCTCGAGAAATTGTCAACAGACCATGTACCATGGTCACCATGGCTAGGACGTGTTCTTTTAATTTATATGGTGGCCTTTCCTATATGGCAAAAACTGGATCATTTTTAGTGGTAAACCGCGGCTTACCAGCTAGGAGCCGGTAAATCGAACAAAACCGGAAAAAGTAGCGGTAAAACAGCGGTAAACTGCCGGTTTTCTCCCTGTTTTCACTACATGGGTTATCTTGCACATGATGTTGTTATATTGATGGTGTTGTAAACGTCATTAAATAGCATTTTTATGCTTCGTATTTTTCTCGGTGATTCAATCATGAAACAATAAATGTTCGGTTACTTTCCAGCTACTCTTTATTTCACTATATCTATATTCTTTATCTGCATCAATCGTTTGCAGTACTCATCAAGAAGGAACAAAAGGAAAATATGAGAAAAAGCATGAGAATCAGAAAGATGTCTTATTGAAAATAAAGCACGTCTGAAATATATTCAGTTAACGATACATAGAGGTAAGAACGAGAACACAGGAAAACGAAGCAAAACAGAACAAAATCAGAATGAAGGAGAATAATGATAAAATGAAAAGATTTATGATTTACTACACAAACTATTTTTCTCAAACTGAGACAATTCTCCAGAGCAACTTACCGCAATAAATTTTTTCTCTTATAGTTGAGAAATCGAACTCTATTGAACGAAAATATGCTTTCCACAAGTGTTTTATAAAAAACTTTGTTCTTTCATCTGAAATTTACAAGTTACAGGTTAAATAATAATCAAATCTGTATCGAAGCAATGCGTATAACAGATATATGCAAAGAATAATTAAGCGTCTAAAGGAAGGGGAGGGGGCATCCTTAAGAAGCAAAATCGGCTCCCTGCAAGAATTTGACTTTATCCTTCCTATTTTATCAGTTTGAATGTCAGATGTATATTTCTAATAAAATCAAACCATTTGATGCACCCCACATAGGACACGACTCGATTTACTGACCCCTCTTTTCTGTATATTATATGCTCTCAAAAGTATTAGGAGAGTGAGTGGTTTAATGGTTATTGCTTCATTCTTTCATTCTCATGTTTAGTCCATTTATATACCAAATTGAAACTCTTTTATTTCTCTATCAAATGACATCTAAATGTATGAAAAAGATAGTCCTATTGCTTTCTTTCATATTGAAACTACATTATCATTATATGTATTTACGTAGAAAATCTTTACGTTACAATAGTCATATAAAACTTTTTATTATCTAAGACATGCGGATCCATTCTGTATTGTTCACTAATCTATAGATCTGACTGAGATCTTTCAAATAATGACAAAATATCCAGGAAAAAACGTGGGTAAGTAGGTCTAGTTTCCCATGAGTTGTGAACATAGTCATGTCTAAATGAAGAAGTTAAGATGCAGTAATAATTCGAGAGTGTTACNAACTTAAAATGATTTCATTAACCACTATGCAAAACCCTCATTTCTCTATTTTATTGCTATATGGCATAGTGCTGAGCAGTGAACGGGTAGGCGTCGATGAGTATGTTTCGAAATTGGGTGCACGCTGTACGATTCTGTCTGTGGATGAACAGAGAACTCACAGACACGTCAACACTCACACCTTTAGCACCCCGTCGTCTTGCTGAGAAGTATGTCTTAATGAAAATACATATTGCTCAGCATTGCAGGATGTAGTAGCTAATTAAAGAAATACAGCTTTGTATAGGAGTAAATTTAATTTAATTTAAGCCGACCTGGAAATTCCTTGTGCCGAAATGCCTTTAATCCTTTGTAAGATGAGATTAGTAATTATATTGATTTGACAGACAGGTTGTTAAAACCTTCTTCGATAAAACATAAGCAAGTAACGCTATTTTTCTAATTTTAACTTTACAGAAACTATCATTGAATCCTGTATGTATAAATAGATTATAAAATGTATCAGAGTTTAAATTTAAGTCATTTATGATTATGCAATGAAAATTGCAAGCAAAATTAACTGGACTAGACAACATGAAAATGATATACTACTCCTCACTTCATCATGAAAAATGTTTGATTTCCTCTAGCGAAGTCAAACGTTTGCCTTGGGTTCGATTAGACAAAGAATACTTTTGTGGAATTCACATATATTTTTGAAGAAAACAGTGAGTGTAAGTTTTAAGGTCAAGTTTTCGCGGCTCCCCACCCTTCCCCTCCTCCCTCCCTCTCCATTACAGACACCATAGCAACGAAAGCCCCCATTACAGATATTAACAATCAATAATAAAAGGTGTTAGATTTTCTAGTTTTTTTTTTTTTTGAAAATTGATCAATTTATAATTTTGAAAAATAATGAATATCATTATTTGTGACTTGATTAAAATATATGATAGCGTGTAAGATCAGCTGTAAATATCACAGATATGTAAAATACACTTGTTTGTCAATCTATTCAATGATTATAATAATAAGAGTGATAAATTAAGAAAAACGAAATTAAAAAAACGAAAAATAATGGGAGAATAGCAACAATAAAAACAAAACATAGAGCGCCCGTAGAAAAAAAGGAAAAAATTCTGTTTGAAATGTAGAAATTGGAGAAGTTTTTACTTCAGTGATTGATTATCCTGCAAACAGATTATAGTTTACGAGAGATTTTTCATTTTACGTTTTTTGTATTAGATTAATGAGACTACAGAGCATATGTGAGTTCCACATTTCAACCCCAAAGTGCCTGCGCTAACAAGCTTTTTCTTCTGGGTTTGATCTAAGAATTGCCACATACTCTTTAATCTATTCAGTTTTGCCTTTTAGTTTTCTGAAACAATTATCTATAAGTTAGAGATAATTAAGCAAATTTATGCTAAGTGTTTTATTTTATAAAAGGAAATTTGGCGTTATTCAAACATAAAATGTTGCACATATCCACTACGGGGTATTGATACAATAGCAGATGGTGGACATATAGGTTTGTTGATTTTCCTTTTTTTTGTTTTGTTTTAAATACTTATTTAATTGTCATCTGTATTCAAGATTGGAATTCTTCATTGATGTCAATTGTTAGTGGTAAAACTGAAAATCATTTAGATATGCTTGATAATATGCTTATTGAACGTTTATTAAATGATAAATGGTCAACATTTGCTCGAGTAAATTAAATTAAAAAACAAAAGAAAATTCATTTCAATAAAATATTTTTTTTTTATTTTTTTTTAATTTAAGGTTCATTTTGTTCGACAACTAGTATTACTTTGTACTCATTTATTTTTTTTAAGTACAGCAATATTTTTACGTAATCCAAAAGATGATCAATCATTGGTTAAAAAAATTTTTTGTCATATTGCTGAAGTATGTGTATTAGGTGGTTGTATTATTAGTATATTTGCACTATTAGCAAAAGAAATTTATTTACAAGGTTTTAATTCTTATTTACAAAATCTAGTAAATAAAATAAAAATAGTTCTTTTTGGTTTTTATTAAATAACATTTTTCTTTGTTTATTGTTTTAGAAAAGTTATCCAGAAAAATTACTTTATCAATGTTCATGTATTCTTATTGTTCTAGCTGTCCCATTTCGTATACTTTATTTAATAACAAAAAATATTACATTTGGTTATGTTGAAGATGGCCTTGTATCACTTGCTGTGCCTGGGACATTTTTATATTTTCTTTTTTTCGGACGAATTTATGCCTTAACTGGTGCGTTTATTGTTATGATATTTGAAATGATTACAGGAGATATTGCAACATTCGGCGTTATTTATGTTATCGTTATAACAGCTTTTGGTCAAGGTAAAGAAATAAAAAAAATGATTTAGTTTTTTCTACTAGCCATCATAAATAAATCACTTTGGTATATCATGATATACATTCTAGAGAATTTATGAAATACGATTTCGTTTAATATTCTACGACTCTTGGCTTGACTGAGTTCATGAGATGAACTTGTTTCTTTTTTTGAATGATATTTGAACATAAATTCAATATGAATATATAGCCTTTCGACGTAAAAATCTATTCTTTAATTTGCTCTCAGTTAGACATGCAACAATACTCACCGACAATCAATGTTTTTTTTTACTCTGAAAATGATCATTGATAGGATGTTACTTTTATTCAGTTTCGATCAAAGACATATGTCTTTGATTGTGACAACAAAAGTTTCATTTATTATCTCTAAGCATCATTCGATGTTATAAAATACTTATAGAAGAAGAAGAAGAAAAATAACCTTCCTCTAACACATGTTACAGATCAAAACTGAAGGTCAAGTGCCATCATATAATACATTAAGATATAACTTCTGCAATTTGAGACTGATTATCTGATTAAATTGACAGTAATTCTGGGGAAAAGATAGAAAAGTCAATGATTTCATTTCTTTTTAGTTTTTTATCTACTCTTTCGAGATACAACCGAAGGTGGTTATTGTGAACGAGCAGCACCTAATGACACATGTGGAGTGGATAATATGTGTTCATTTAAAAATTTTGAAGCTTGGATGACAATGGTTCATTTTACAATGGGAGAGTTTGATGTATGTATGAAGTTTTTATAAGAAAATTTCAATTTGTTTATTGTTTTCATCTTTAGTTTTCTCGTTTTGATTTAACACATTATTCATATTTAGTTAAAATTTTATTTATTGTTTTCATGATTTTAACACCTATACTATTATTAAATATGTTAATTGCTTCAATGGGTAATACATATCAACGTATTATAACAATTAGTGAAAAAGAACGTATTCGGCAGGTTTAAAAAATTATTTTTGATTATTTTTAGATTCTTGTTTTTTCTGTTTTTTGTTATTTTACAGTGGGCTCAACTTGTCTTAACTATTGAAAGATCTTGTTCGGCAAAACAACGATTTGATTTTCAAGGTGTATATGCTATCGGTGCTGATGATAAACGAGATATAATGGTTATTAAAAGAGTTACAAAAAGTAAAGCAGCTCAACGAAAAGGAGCAATTAGTAATTGGAAGGTAAAATGAAAAATTCTCTTTTTTTCATTTATTTATAAAACATATTTTCTAAATATAGCGAGTAGGAAAACTTGTTCTATATTTATTAAAAGAACAACAAACAACAGCTGAATATGTTCGTCTTCGACGTGTATCTCATCAATCGGTTGTTCTTAAACCTAAAGCACAATTTGATCATATGCTAGAAACTCTTGCTTGGGAACGTGATATTGATTTATTAGGACCAAAAGCTTTATCAGCATCAAATCAAAATCTTAATTTAGCTGCAACACAAAATGCAGCTGATTTAATTTCAATAGATTCTCGTCCATCATCACCACCACCACCACAATTTGTAACTAATGAATATCCAGCACCATCATCAATTCCACAACGATTAACTGGTAATCGTAAACCACTTCGTCGTTCTGAATTATCTGAACTTCGTTCTCGACCATCATTTGTTGATTATGAAGATTTAGAAATATTTCATCGTAAACGACCATTAACAAGAGCACAACAACCAATACGAAGAGTTTCAATGATGCCCGTTGATGCTGATGGTTATAAAGATTTACTTTTAGATTTTGATAATAAACGAAAACAATCAAATCAATTTATATCTCGTGGTACATCCAATACAAGTATTAAATCAAAAATAAGTGAAACAACACTTTGCTAGGTTTCAATTACAAGTTTTATTAAATGTACAACTGTACAAAAAAAAACGCCTTTTTTTCTATTCTTTCATTTTTTTTGTTGATGATGATGATGATTGATTAGTACCCTTGAAACCTTGTACATAACCTGTAGATTCAATTTCGTCTGAACGACCTTCTTTGCCTTTTCCATAGCCTTCTTCATCAAAACGTTCTTTGTGTGTGCCTCTAAAAATAAAAAATTCATTTTTTGTATTGTATTAACGGAAAAAAGTTCTTAATTTTTAATATGTTTACGTATAATGTGTTGTATTCGTCATTCGATCAGTTATTTCTTTATTTGCTATTTCAGTAACATGATTAAGACTAGGACCTTCATTTGCATTAATTTTAGCTAAAATTTCATCGTGACTAACACCTTTAGATTCAGCAATACGATCAATTAATGCTTTGAAACCTTTAATTTCAAATGTTTTTCTAAAAACAAAAGAATAAAAAACAAAAACAGATGAGAATATGTTTTTGATTGTACTTACGTTCCTTTTGGATAATGAATTGAGTTAGTTTCATTCGAACCTATTGTCAATTTTCCAAGAACACGTGCAATATCGTTATCTAATAATTGTGATGTATACTTCGTATCAATTAATGAACAATCTTTCATCATTTTTTGAATACCAGCTGAACCAATTCGAAGTCCATGATGATCAGTTAATTGTGCTTGAGTTTTACCAAATTTAGAATATTTATCAAAAGCTTTTTGTAAACCCGACGATACTGATGACTTTTCAGACATTATGAACTATATATCGATGCTGTTATGTAGTAATGGGGATGAATAGACTAAGTCACGCGCTGTCGTTGCTCTTTATAGAATCGGAATAGTCGTTTCTTTTTCTTCTCCTGCACGATCAGACAAGGGAAAAAAATCGTTGTTCGCTCATGTCAAGGTCCTAGTTCAGTCTTTTTTTCTATCGTTCTCTATCTGTGACTAAAGATGTAAGAACATCAGAAAAAAGGAAAAAATATATGTATAAAGTTCTACATCTAACATGCAAAGTTCATTCACCACATATTTCATGAACGCTCATGGGAGAAGAAATCAATACGTTTTCTCTTTTCATAATTAAATTATAAGTATTGTTGTGTTTATGAGAATTTTTTCTTCTTTATTCACACGTCTTTTTTTAATTAAAATATTTGAGTGAAATAATTGTTGATCTAGACAAGAACAATAGCATACTTGCAATGAATTATAATGATTGATATTGATTAAGAAAACAATAAAACATAGAATACAAAACGTCAATGGGTCTTAATGATGAAGAGACCTATGATTCTAGAATTTTAAAATGTCATAGATAGCAAGAACATTCTGGAACTAAACTAGTTCTGATATCAAAGTTTGAGCAATTATTAATAACAAATTTGTAGTTAGGATAAAAGTGATCTTATCCTTAGAAATTTCAACACTATATTTTTACTTAACGCTAGTTTTTAGTTGATTGCGTTTCAAAAGTTTTGACATCGCAAATAACTTACACAATATTCTCCATTTCTTCAAATTAACGTCAAACAACATGAATTGCTCCTATCTCATTTCGTGATAAAGAAACGCAATGCAACGCGAGAATTAAACGAGCAAACTCTTGATTTCAACGAATACAGGTTAAATCAATATTTGAAAAGATTTCAAAATTTTGTTTCTTATTCAATGAAAAGGTTTATAAATTTAAAAACTTAATTATTTACAAAATCAATTTGTTAGCTATGAAGAAAAACATAGACAAAACAACAAATATTTTTTCTTAAAAGATCTAAATAAAACCTATTCAAAATAGCAATGACATATCACGGGGAACACATAACGAATAAGCCACTATTGTTCCAGTATTTTCAAGGTTTTCGAATAGTCATACGAAAAACCTTTGAGAGAAAGTTTTGTCTAAGTGAATACGAATTGTTTAATCAAAAGACATCGTGATTTCATATATGAAGAACGAATAAAACCAAAGAAGATAAGCTGGCAAAAATGAATTAATCAAATAAATTTCATTTTTCATTGAGTTGGCCATGGCTTCATAGACTTTTGAATAAAGTATTACAAATATTTAATTTTTATTTAAAATAAGATCATCATTTACTTTAAATTTTAAGAGACTAAGAGAGTTAGATATATCCGTAAAAGTCGTTGTTGTTTCAAAACTTCTCTATTTACTCTCAGCTACTTTTTCTAAACTCTCAGAAAATGATGTGTTATGTTTAAGAACGACAAGCAGAATAGAAAAATAATTATTTAAGGGAACTTGCAATTCAGAAAGTTTGAAAACGCTCGCTGGGTATACATAATTCCAAGTCTCTGAACATGCATTTAGAGGTTCATTTGTAAATTCTTTTGGTTTTGTATCTGAAAGAGATGAGATCAAGAGCCATATTTCATTAGAAACACTGAGTGTCGGATTGTAAAAGTACCCATTTCGGCAAATTTTTTGAATCTTGTTTTGCGATTCAGAAAGTTGAATTGTTCTCATTTGGTGTGGAAATTCAGCAAAAAGATATCAAAAAATGCACCTGTTCGATTATCATGACTCGATGGCACAGCAAAATAGGTTTGATACAGGGATTTAACATTAAAAATTGTACTGAATGATATATACTTTACAAATTTTTTTTCTTAAAAGAAAAACGTGCTCCTACAAGACAAGAAGAACATTTTAGAAAAATGCGGTTGTCATAGATCATAGCCGTATTTTTCGCAGAAAACAGTTCCTTGTAAAATAATTGTGAATCCATCGAACTTTGGACACTGATTTCCACTATCATACTTATTTTAATTTATAATTAGTACATGATAATCGAAACTGCTGAATACAAGAATATTCTTTTTTTCTCTTTTCATTGATTTTGACACTACTATATGAGATAAAAATTCACTAATCTCAACTGAAAAACAAAATTAAAAAAAACGAAATAGACATTTTTATAGCTCAAGATCCCGTGATTTTAAATGAGATAAGTCACAAATGTGAAAGATTTGCAAAAGTTCCTCTAAATACTTCCTCAGATACGGTTGAAAACTATCTTTACCCAATAAACTTTTTAAAACTCTCTTAACAACAAATTCATTCAAATAATAATTTTCTACTCTGGTTTTCACACTCAATTAGAATAGAATATTTTCAGAAAGTTAAGAGAAAATGTATGAGAGAACATAGAAAAGCTTTGAAAAAAGTAACAGTTTTCTACTGATATATCTGATTTCTTTGCCTTTTGAAATTTCAAGTAAACGATAATCTCATTGAAATAAAAATTAGATATTTGTAACCGTCTATTAAAAAATCTTCAAAGACATTGATAACCAAATGGAAAATGAAATACACTCAATTTGTACATTAATGATACTTTACAAACATTGTTCTAGTTCCTGGCCATAATGGGTCATGGAAAAGTAATTAAACAAAATGTTCATTCATCTTTTAATTTTTTAAAGAGTTATGAGTCGAAGTTTTTAAAGGTTCGTAAATGAAAGAGCAAATATTTCTTAATAAAACTGTATATTGATGATTAGTTGGCTCTAAGTTCTTTGCTAATAGTCGGTGTCTTGGTAAAAGACACTGTGTCAATTGAGACGGGTTTCTTGATTTTGTATGTGCAAGAAACTAGAAAAATGAGCTCGACCATTCCTGAGTGATTGTTCTGAAACTTTTAATTCTTATATCACTTTGTAGAGAATAGTATTACTTTTAATTCTATGCAAAAGAAATCGGTAATATAACCTATACAGTCAAAGAGACTATAAAAGCAACAAAAAAAAGTCAATTTTCTCCGTCCAAACTTCATTTACGGACCTTTAAAATGTCCACTAATAACTCATTAATTAGGAGGCCTACAAAATTTTCAACCTCATATTCGCAAAAAGACACTAATCCAATATTTTCAAATTTTTGCAGACTCCTTAAAAAGACTGAAGCATAAATGAACATCTTGTCTAATTACTTTTCGATCAATTGTTATCGTTTCTAATGTTTCTTACTCTGATTATCGTTATTTAAAAATAAAACTGTTCTTTTTCTCGTTGTTCAGCTTGAATTCATTTATGTTACACAGTTCGCACTATCTAATAACTACAATGAAGTACGACTTTAGCTCTTAGTAAATTCATCAGTAATGAAAAATAATTCTATCGAATAATAAGATTTTGATGGATATTCATTGTCTAATATCTTTTTTCTTCTCCATCTAGAAAACCATCATCTTATTAGTTGTTATTCGAACCTGAATATTGATGCAGTTCGTTTTATCTTATGTTTGCCCTGCAATATCATATTTCAAACGATACATTACATACTTAAAAATTGTTTGGCTAGTTGACATATTGATATCTTATTCTGATGAAATAAATACTTTTCTTGCAATTCAAATAGAGCTAAAACGATTGATTTTATATGCAATAATGATTATATCTTTTCTACAAATGTGTTAAATAATCCAACGAATTGAAAGGAATATTGCATATAATTTATATTGTTTTATTTTTAGATTGATGAGTAGAAGAATAGTAATAGATTCAATGATTGAACATCTTTTATTTGTGATAATTGATTGCTTTCATGAATGAAAAGAGAAATTAGATATTTTTAATTTTTTCCGTTAATCGAACATGAAAATAATCGAGAAATCCATTGAGAAATCGAACGTTCATTTGTTTTCTTTTTGTTCTATTCATGAATTTTTTATTGTTTGTCAAATCCAATCGAATGGTACATCATTTTTTTTATTTTTAATCGAAACGTTTAGCATTCACATTGACACCCACACCTAGAAGTATTTCTACATTATTGGAAAAAAAACTATTTCCTTTTATCTTGTTATTCATCACGATTATGTCGCATATAACTTCTTCACCGATGGCAATATTTCGATTTGAATTCCATATTTTATTACTTGTCTGTTGTGTTGTTGCTATAGTAAGTTATAGTAAAGAATTATTTAGAAGATTTTCTATTTTATTTATAGACATCATATAAAATCGATCATCATCTATATGACGATAGAAATGAACGGGCTGTAACTGAATGGCGTTTTCGACGTAATTTTTTACAATTATTACCTTTTTTTGATGCAAATTATGCGGTAGTTTGTTAATATTTGTCTTTCAATTCTTATTACTTTTTATTTTTTTTCCCTTTTATTAAGAATGACGATTTGGTTGAAAAAGACATGATGGATAATGATGATGAATATGAAATTAAAGCAGATGACAAGAAATATCTTCCTAATTTATCATATGATCGAATTATTGAATGAACATATGTTTGATTTAGAGCTTTAAAAATAAATCAAAATAAACAGAAGAAATATATTTATTTTACTCTTGAAAGAGCTTTCTTGCATTAGTAATAAGACGATATAAAATAAAAAGAATGCATTGAAAAAGTACAATATTTTGTTAAGAACAGAAGAAACCTCTCTAGTATATACTACTGAATAATCGATTTTCATTTTATTTACTTTTATTTTCTAGTCAAGGTTATCATATTATTGAACTTGTATGAAGAGAAACTTCGTACGATATACAGGATTCAATAGAGAGAATTAATCATTTAAAAAGTTTACATTGATGAATTCTTTTTCGTTTAATTTTTTACAATGCAAAAAAAAGTGCAATAGTCTTTATCTGTTGTCATAAACATGTCATAGCGTTTCATTTTTGTTACAGGTGTACGGTATCGATTTGACAAATAACGGACATGAGGCATGGCTAAATTAGAGTTTCTTTTTGATAAATTTAATTCAAGATTTTAGAGTTAACGATAGAAAAACAGTTCTGATAAAACTAAACAAAAAGAAACTTATCGTATTCCAATGAGATTCAGTTACAAATACGCATAAAACTACAACATAAGAATCCTATAATCATCTTTGTCGTAAATTCTTGTAATAGATACTAATCATGAAACTGGGATATACCGTACTTAAGGAACATTAGGTAAATTACTTTGTAGCAAAAATTTCACTATATGTTGATACGGATATATTAACTAATTGTAATATTTGTTTCTATTCTACGAGGAATTCTAGCACAAAAATAGAATAGGAATAGCAATTTTCATAAAATGTAAATGCAACATAACAAATAGAAAGTATAGATGAATGTCGAGTAAACGATCAAAGACTAGAGTATGAAGATTATTTTCAAATAGACTTTTGTATTAAAAGAACAATTAAATAAATTAGTTCTCTTATATAAATATCGATAGATGACATAACAATTTGATTTAATTAATCGAATTTTATTTACTATTGTTTCTAGATCATTTCCCGGATGAGTAATATACTTTAATTGATATAATCTATATACCCTTGTCGTTCCGTAAATATACATTAGGATAACGCTTACAATAGTTATAATGTTCTTTCTTTTTTGACATAAACATTACATTAGGAAAAAAATTCTCTTTTATCGCAATCCTTTAATCATCTATAATGGATTTTTTTAATGGCTGTTGGAAAGAAACAAAAAAGAACAGATAAATGAAATGAAACTTGATATGGGCACTAATACAAAGGTCGATGGCAAAGGAAATGTAATCATTGCCTTTACGATTATCTATCATGAAAATGGTAAATGCAAAAATGTGACAACAACTATGCTATATTAATATTTCAACATATAACATAGATCTCACAGAATAAACTCGAATTTTTACCATGGAATTCCGCTTGTTTATTGAATGGATTTTATATATACAGATTTATATCACATTTCGGATTTGCGATCCTTATTAGTATTACTAGTTCTCATGGTCGAGACGGAGTATTAGTTGTTGATTCAGCTTTAGACGTGTGACTGATATATATATATTCTTTCCATTTAGTTTGTTTTCCTTCTCTCTCCTTGAATTTGCTTACCCGATTCTCCATTCTCTTTTTATATTCATCCGCAATAATTACAACAAAAACAAGAGAACGACAACATTGCTGACGAGAAGGAGAGCGAAGAGTAATAGAACGCGCACACTGCTGTATGCATTTTCTATATAGGCGAGTGCTCTCCTTGTCGACATCGACGTGGCGACCATCTCACAAACTAAATCCGATCAACATCATTATTTACCTCATTCAAACAAATTGATTGAAAAAGAAACGTAGAAGCAACGATAAAAAGAAACAGAAAAAGTGAAGTATAACTTCAAAAGCAAAAGACGGTGCTCCATCATTTCGAATCTTCCTGGTGGCTTATGGCCGATAGAGATGATGATGATGATGATGATTCAAATTATATGAATGAAGAAGATGATGACAATCATGACTCTTCACCACCAGCTAAACGCATTAAATTAGGTAAGAGTTTTCTTTCTAGATTAAAAGACAACAGATTGATTAGATCAATCAACAATATAAGATTTGACAGATATAGATATAAAGATGTGGCTCCCTCTGTCTAGACCCTGTTGATGATAGTCTGTATGTTTATCAAAGAGAAACGGAGACGCGTGCGTTTCTTAGCTGCATCATCCTCACTGACATTTTTATATCCGGATTTGAGCATTGCATGCATGCGTGCATGCCTATGGATGACTGATTCTTTTCCTCGATGTTTGTTCTTTTGTTCTTTCATTTTTTTTTGCTCTCTGCAGTTTTTTATTCATTCATTTGCTTGCTTGAAAGAAGATTTTCAAATAGAATATGTCAGCATATATCCATAGTTTCACTCATATTAATTAATAATCTTAATTAATATTAAATAAATATAAAATTAGAAAAACATGTTTTTCTTTTTCAATCATGCCTTAATTATAGTATAAAGAGCATTATCTGCTTATTTCTATTTTATAATCTATTGAAATACTTCATGACATCTATGATTTACGCTTGTAGTAAAAACGTTCTTAATCTTTTTATGCAATAAATTTCGATGTTTTTTTAAATGAACGATTACACTCATGTGTGAAATGTAAACTACTAGATGAAGGACAAGAAAGAAACCTTTTATCGTTTATTGAAGGATTTAATATTTTTCTTATGGGCGTAGATATGTAAAAATGTTTGAGAGAGAGAATCCAGTTAAAAGACTATTAATGCTTGATTCATCATCAAGTATACACTTGAAAGACATTTATTAATTTTTGTAGTATGTTTTTCGATTAAAATTTAGTTCGCCCTGCTTTTTTTTTACATTGATATCAATCGAAAGATCAATTGTTCATGTTTTGTATGTCTGTTGTTGTCATATACTACTCAACAGTTAATTTGATTGTTATGAACGGGAACTTTCGTCGGTTGATTTTCCGATTCTATCGATCGACAATTACTTATTATTTCTATACGAACTTTCCTTTTTTTCTTGCTTCCATCGTGATTTCTTTTCATTTAATTTGATTATTCGAAGAATCTTATCGTTCATAGGTCATATCTATTTATAGATATGAGAACGGAACAAGGTAGAATGTGTTGCGTCTCTGATAATATTAGTTGATTAATGATCTTATGCTTTTTCTGTTGTTGAATATTATAAAATACTCGAGCTGTTAATTATGAAGTTATTTTTGCATATTATCGTTAAAGAAAATTCTTTCATGTAATGAAATATTATTACGAGAATTGAAGTTGTTTTTGTCGTTATTTTCTATTTTATTGGAATGGTTTCTTTATAATTGCATTTGTGTATTTGGGTATGTTGAGATGAAAATAATTCTATTCGGTTGAACGGATAACACCTTGTTGTTGTCAAGCTTTTTTAATTGATTTAAGATGAAATAGATTGAACAGAGAAAACAGATTCACCTTTTTTTTTTCTACCAAACGTTGCAATTGAGACTTTTTTCTTCCAACAAAATCTTTAAGACCATTCAAGAATTTCTGTGCTCATCCTCAATCATAATTTGTAAAGCTTCTTCTGCTCGGTCGCATTAAGCAATAGTATGTAGGAACAGCATGATGCGTGTTTCTCTTCTCATTCTCTTTTACCAACGGGTCGCGTCAAGGAGAAGAGAAAGAGAAGAACGGAAACAAGAGATTGTTATGGTAGTAGTGTTACTTTTTTTTCTTCTTCCTTCTTTCTCCGCTTCGATTACTCGTCTTGGGGCTAGCAAGTTTGAGAGTGCGCCAACGACTATTGCTCCATCTCTTTCTCGTGGTGTTGGTTTGTAAGCGAAACAAACCGTTCTCGCGCCTCACCCGCACTATCGATCGTCTACATACAATTCTTTACCAGTTGCTTACGCCTTCTAATAAAGACGCTCGTTCTTCTATTTCTTCTTCTACCATCATCATCATCACCATCATCATCATCGTCATCATCATCATCATTGTTGTTTCAATCGTTCGGTCGTCATTATTGCCCGTATATTTATTTTGGTTTTTATTGTCGTTCGTAGTCCGCATGTTTTTGTTTTTATTGTTGCTTTCACTTCAAGACGAGCAGTTCGGTCGATCATGACATATGTCGCAATTCGTCATTTTTACCTTGTCGAGCTTTTTCTTCGTCATTTCTTTTTTGTGATATTCATCAATAACACCATTTACAACAGCAATCATCATGAATTTAATCAAATGCTGTACCTCAGCACACTCTTCATCCGATCGTCCGAGACTTTCGAAAAAGAAAACATCATTGACAAAAAAAGCCGGTATGGTTTTAAGACTTTTTCTTTTACATCCAATAGACAACTAGATATTCTAAAAACATTGCAAACGTGAATGTACTAGCGCATATACACATATGCATACATAGATGAGAATAGAAAAAAGCTTGTGCGTGTATTTGCTTCTCACGAAACTAATTGAAGTGGTGAGAAGGTGATGCATATGTGTTTGTAATCGATGTGCATGTGTATGCGCATGTGCGTGTGTTCTTTTTCTTTTTTGTACGATGACATAGAATGAAACAAAACAAGTCATCGCTACTACGACTTCTCATATACATTAATGATTAGCTATGTGAAAGCATACAGGAAATAATGAGAGATGCTTCTCATATTGTCAAGCATGTATTAAAAATAGGAAAAAAAGGAAGTCAAGAGAAAATGAGAAAATCATCCTTGTAATATGATATGACATAAAAAAATAGAAAAAAAAGGAATAGGAATAAGAAAAGTTATTAGGAGAAAATCCAAATCTTTTAAGTGGATATAAATAAATTTCTAATCGAATAGTCTTTTTCTATACATTTAATTAACTTCTCATAGAAATTAATAGATAACTTATTGATTAATATTAAATTGAATTATTTTCTTAATTATAGCTAATTCTGAACAAACATCATCTACATTAACAGCCGATTCAGTTAAAGTTTATCTCGGTGAACATCCAGAATTTCTTGATTCATATATACAACAAAATGTTCAAACAAATACAATTGAACAATGGATATCAAAAAAGCCTCAAAAGACATCTTCATTAATAAGTCCGTCATCGTCAACATCAATACCAATTACTTCATCAGATAAAAATTGTATTTCAACATCAATAATAAAAAATGATGGTAAAAAACATTGAATTTCTAGCATTTGTTTTTAATCATTAAATATTTATATGAGTTGGTAGATGATTTATGATCGTATTTGTTGAATTTTATGACTGAATATATGTCTTTCTTTTTTTTTGTCTTATTATACTTAGATGTTAAAAGAAAAACTTCATCACAATCTTCCAAACAAATATCAACAACAACATCAAAATCAATGAATACGGTAGGACGATCTTTTGGAAGTAAAAACAAATTTTTTTAAATCTAATATATGTAAATATAGTTAGTTGAATTAAGCGATAAACGCCGTTTACTACATGAACTTACAGATGAAGTTAATCAAAATGTAAGCAAAGCTCAAATTTTATATGAACTTAGTAAATCAATTGGATCAAGTAAATTAATATTACTGTTTATTTTTCATAAATAAATTTTATTTTGTTTTTTTTTAATTTAGCTGTATCAGCTGATGGATTTAATCTATATTTGGTTGATGAAACAGGCACTAGTTTGCGATTGTTTAGTGCTGATAATGATGAGTAAGTAAATAATTAAACAATAGAAGACATCTGTTCGATACTAAACATAGATATGAATTATAAGCTTGACAGAACGAGTTAGAAAATCGAACAGACCTTATTTTTTTAATATCTAGTATGCCTATGATAAGCTATGAACCTCTTCAGCCAGTCTCTCACTGTCATCCGTTTCCGTCGGTTAGGTCTGCCTCTCGTGGCCTATGTATATTTCTCCATCCTAATATAATGATGATAATTGAATAGAAGCCGAAGACTATCTCTAGAAGAAGGCAAGAAAGTCATATATGGTAAGACGACATAATTGTATAAAACATTGATTTAATACAGCAAGTATCTATTGAGAATAAACAAAAATGAAAGAAACATCAATATGTAGTAAGAAAAAAATTTCTATTTTTCCAGTAAAAGTATTTCCAATACAGCTGATGAACTAGTTAAAGAAGACATCAAGTTTTCTCATATTCCTATCAGATAAATATCAATCAAGAAACAATAAAAATTAGTAAACGATTCATTGGAGATAATAAAAATAACTGATTAGGAAATCCGAATATTAACTTATTGAAATGAAAGATGAACAATGTAATCAAAATCTATTATTATTCATGATTGTGTTTAGTCAAAATGATACTAAAAAAAAGTCGTTCTCATTTTCCAAGCGATAAAAATAACTCCAGCTTATATTTTGATATGTGAATTCTGTATTCAAAAAACAACTGCATTTTATATTGAAAAGCCAATCCAGCAAGCAGACTTCATAAACTATTTGAATTTCTGCTATAAGCATCTTAATTTTGCACGATACTACTAAGACTCAATAAGCTTTTTCCTATTGTATATGATTAAAATTATTCTATTTGACTTTAAAAAATTTCCCGGCTTAAATGGCATGCAAAACTTTATGTTGAGAAAAATTGGTAGAGAAAAAGCAATTCGACTGAGAAATATTTCTTTGAATAATGAAATGTGAGAGTATCAGCTCATATGCGAGTATAAACATGTTTTTTGTGTTAAACATGTAGCCCATCACTTTTTTTCGAGAAGAGTCATTCTCAAAAAAATAAACGTTACTCTTTTTTCTCTTGTTAAAATCATTCAATATGCACACTATCTAGATTTCAAAATCTCACACACAAGGAGATAAGTCTTCGATTTCTTTTATCTCTGTGTAACACTGTATTATTAACCGTTGAAGTTTATATCAATATAATTACTGATAAAGAAAAAAATAGAAAATAGCATAATGTATTCTAGTGAACAAGCAGCATGTTTTATTCCTATTCAAATTGGACCTGGTCATTGTCTTGCTGGTTATGTCGCTTGGTCTAAAGAAACCGTACGGATTAATAATATGGGAACGGTAAGCTAAATGCCAATGTTTGCTTATTTTGCTTGTTGTATTTTTAAAAAAAGCTTGATATGGAAAAATATCCTGATGGTCTTTATGTGAAAGATGATAAAGTAACTGCAGTTATGGCACATCCTATAATTAATACATCTGGTACTCTACTTGGTATGAATATGATTTCATTTTTTTCTAAAATCTTCTTAATAAATTTATAAATAGGTACCGTTGAATTTTATCGTATTAATAGTACAATACCATTTACTGATGACGATGAAGATGTAAGTTATTATTGTTGAATTAACCTATAGAAGAATGTGTTTTTTTTTGTGTTTGTATGATTATATAATATGGTTCTAGAGAATAATTATAGTCTCTATAGAATAAAGAATATTTGTCTTTTGTGTTTTGTGATAAAACAAATATACTAGCTTTATATATTAGTTCTTTTTTTTTTGTTTATAGTAAAATTCTTCTTATATACTTATTTTCTCTTTTACTTCAGGAAACTCTAAAATGCGTGAATGAGCTTTTCACCCAAACATATTACGAGGTATTACATATCCTAATTAATTATCTCTATTTAATTTTTAAACTCAAATTTTTTTAATGTCTGTGTGTATATGTATACCGATTTCGGTTTTTTTGATTTGCATACGCTGCTTGATTATTCATCCTTTTTTTTTCTTTTTCTACCTTTACGCTTTGGAAATTCATTGAGAAAAAAACGAAGTTAGCTATCGCTGATTATTTTATATTTTTGACGATAAAGTTTTGTTTTCTACTTTTAGCTTTATCATTCAATGACACGTGAACGACGTTTAAATGATTTTCTATTGGCTGTGACTAAATCAATTTTTCAAGAACTTGTTAGTATGGATGCCGTTATGCTTAAGATAATGAGTTATGCAAAAAAGTTGGTTAATGCTGATCGTGCTTCTTTATTTATGGCTGATTCTCGTACAAGCGAGCTTTATGCGCGAATATTTGATATAGGACGTGAAGAACATGATATACTTGAAGTATCGCTTGTTAATGATCAAAATGGGCGACCACACAAACATTCATCATCTGATGAACATGCTTGTATACGTTTCCCAATGGATAAAGGTATTGCTGGTTATGTAGCAACAACTGGAAAAACTTTGAATATTATTGATGCTTATAGTGATGAACGATTTAATCGGTAGGAAGTTACATAGATATATACATACTATTAATTGAAAATATTAATTTTGTTTTTCTCATAGAGATATTGATCAAAAAACAGGTTATAAAACTAAAACACTTTTATGTATGCCAATCATGATTCAAGGAAATGTTATTGGTGTTGTTCAAATGGTAAATAAAAAGAATGGACATTTTACAAAAAGTGATGAAGAATCATTTGAAACATTTGCTGTTTATTGTGGACTGGGTATGTCTAAATTTAAGAGGCATTTGACTTTTTCAATTTTCGATGTGTTTAATTATTAATTTTGAATAGAAATAACTTTGATTAAATTAACAAATGAGCATAAAATTATTAATATTTGAAAGACTTTTGAAATAGAAACTAGCTGCTCGTGCAATTGAAAAGATCTATTTAAACAAAAAAAGAAACACGTCAGTCTCAATAGATTCAACTATACGTAATTTTTGACAAAGCAAGAACAAAATCGAATAATCTCTAGAGATCTTCGTTAACTTTCGTATAATGAGTTATGAGATAGCTTATATATAAGAATTATAAATTACTAATTGGTTTGAAAACAATAGAAAGAAAAATAACTCGAGGGAAATATGTCACTGAGAATAAATGAATAACTATTCTACCATTTAAGAATATGTTATATGAATTAATTAAAATTCAATTTTTTTGTTTTCATGTGTTTTTAAGCTTTACATCATGCATCACTTTATGATCGTATACGTCGTTCCGAACAAAAATGTAAAGTCGCTCTTGAAGTCTTATCATATCATGCATCATGTACTGATGAAGAATATGAACGTTATAAAACACATGAACTTCCAAGCAACATTCCAAGTCTTAGACAATTTGAATTTTCTCCATGGAGTGTTGCTAATGATATGAAACCTATTTATGTTCTTTACATGTTTCGTGATTTGGCTACTATGAATTCATTGAATGTAAATAGGTATACAGTTAAGAATTTTATTTATTGAATCGATTTATGTTTTTTTTTCTTATAGATTTGATATGGAATGCGTAGTAAGATTTATATTAACTGTACGAAAAAATTATCGTAATGTTCCTTATCATAATTGGTCACATGCATTCAGTGTTGCACATGCAATTTACACTGTAATAAAAGAGACTAAACATCAATTTACACCAAATCAGGTTTGTAAAAAGAAACATATAATTAACAGAAAAAATGTAAAAATTAAACTCCAATATCCTACAAATATTTTAAATAATAATTTCTTCTATTGTTATTATTTATTGGATGATTTCGAGGAAGATTTCGTCAATGATACAACGATTTTAAAATCAATTTTATCTTATTAAATAGATCCTATTGAGAGTAGAAAAAGTCTAAAAGGATTTTAATTCATGAATCATTCTTCTTGACGTTTAACTATTTTCATCATATTCTTCAACAGAATATCTTTCGAGGGAAGCCTCCCAACTGATGCATCACTTTTTAGTCGAGACTACATGCGTTATGTAGAATCAAATGAGCTATGAATATCCTGAAAAGAATTCATGCTCTTACCTTATTGCTGTGAAAATACTGCGCGTTTATAGCATTTCTTAAGTAAAAGCTGTGATTCCCCTCAGGAACAACAGAAAAAATGATCTTTCAATTGGCGACTTGAAATTTTTGCATAGAGACAGGCCTTCACGAGAATAGTTTCTTGTGAAACATTTCAGATCTTTTTGTTATTCTTATCCTAAGATATAGCTATGATACAAGCGTATCTTCTCTAATCGCATGCTTGTTTGTGCTACCAGTGGTGATGCTTACGACTGATGAGTGTTTTCTACCTAAATTCGAATTATTTATTAGAAATAATACAAATCAATCAACAACAAAGCAGTTTCTTAATATATTATACTGATAAAAAGTTTTGCAGCACCATGTATAATAAAAATTTATCTCAGAATTGAGGCCAATTTAGGCTCTGTGGCTAGTACAGTCAACTCAGACGCATCAATACTAATAGCATACATCGAAAGTGGCTCAATCCTATCAGTATTAACACACTTTAAAAAATCTCCCTTGTTTCGAAACGATAAACCATGACACAACAATTTCAAAAAAGAAACGTTGGTAAACCGCCGGTAATGTCTTGGTAGTTATCACATGGGTTTTACGTCGATCATATACACTAGTGGATTCGACATTCTTCCTTCAATATAGGAGTAAATCAAACGACTAGAAACTTCCATAATTAACTATTCTCGTTAACTCTTGCCTCAATGCAAAGTTTCAATTTGAAACTCGAAAATTAGTTTTCCTTGTGTTTCTTACGGAAGCTACAGCATTCATTTAAAAAATACCCTAAAACCACAGTATATCCGCAGTAATAATCTAAGAGCATGAATTCTTTTCAGGATATTCATACCTCATTTGCATCTATATAATGCACGTAATCTCGACTCAAATGCGATTTATCAGCTGAAAGACATTTCTCATTCGATTCTTCTCAGATTACCATCAAAATCTACTTTCCAATTCTGACTCTACACAAATTAAATTCTGAATAATATTATTTCATTATAAAAGTATCAGATTTTCTCATATCTTCTATCTCAAATTACCAAGATTGAATATTTTGTGCTGAAAATGAGTAAACATAGTTTTTATATTTATGTCTTAGGATAGAATATACCATAAAATATGATATCGGAAAACCTGATACTTACACAATGAAGTTGTCCTATTCTGAACTTGTATTACACAGAGTTACAATTCTAAAGTCGATTTTGAAGGTAATCTGGTAGAAGTCAAGACATTCAGGTGAAAAAATCACGAAAATGAATCATTACTGACGATGAAAGATTCATACCCATGAATCATTGTAGACTATTTTAGTCTCTATAGGACCTTTTTAATTTGATAAAATGTTATTCAAAAACAATTTGTCATTTGGCGAGATTCATCGATTGAAGATATATAATAAAAAACATATTAATATGAATCTAATAATAAAAAGTAGTACATGCTAATTGTGTTTAGTGTATTGCTCTATTTGTTGCTTGTCTTTGTCATGATCTTGATCATCGTGGAAAAACTAATGATTATATGGTAAAAAGTGCCTCCACTCTTGCTTCTATTTATTCAACATCAACTATGGAACGACATCATTTTAATCAAACAGTAACCATACTACAAGTAAAATCATTACTTTTTTTCTAATATTAAAATAATCCATGGTATATTTAGACGGACAGCCATAACATATTTAAACATTTTTCATCAAAAGAATACCGACAAATGTTAGATGAAATTCGTCACTGTATACTAGCAACAGATTTAGTATTATTTTTTGAAAATCGTCCAAAACTTGAACGTGTTGTTGATAATTCTCGATTCGATTGGAACAATAAAGAACATATGTGAGTTGGATATATTATTTTCTATATCCGAAACAATTTGATTCTATATATATAAAGGGTGTCCAAGAAGTTCTGTTACAATTTTGAAATTCATCGTTCTCGCGTTCAACAAAAGGTAAACTTCTTGAAACTTTGGCAGATTATTGTACCTATCAAGTACTACATAACTACAAAGTTTGAGGTCTATAAGTTCTACTCTAACGGAGAACTTGTAACAACAATATGAGGTACTATTTGTAAAATTTTCCTGTATTCCAGGTCTGCCAAAATATCTATATTTCGGCTTAGGGAGATGATAAAATCTTGAATTGTTTTTTAAAAGATGCACTGTGAAAAGCTCTACATAAATTGTAATAACAAATCCTTATTGACTTGTGTTAATGACTTCTGTCATAAACAAAATGAAAAACATGCATGATAGTACTACTTCTCACCATATTGTCCGTAATAAAAAAATGTTTGGAGGATCTTTTTGTTTTGCATGTATTTCAGCTTGAGAAAATGATAAAATCTTGATTTCTTTTTCAAAAGATGCACCGTCGAAAGCTCTACAAAAGCTGTATAAACAAATTCCTATTGGGAAGCAAAAAAGTCTTCCAAACCTTTTCTTATTAAGCACAATATGGTGAGAAGTAGTACTACCGTGGAAATTGTTCATTTTGAGTATGGCAGAAACTATTAACACAAGTCAATAGGTATTTGTTATTGCACTTTTTGTAGAGCTTTTCACAGTGCTTCCTTTAAAGGAAAATTCAAGATTTTATCATTTACCTAAGCTAAGATATAGACGAAATAAAAAAATGTTGCATACCTCGAAGATGACGAGGAAAATTTTAAAAAATACTACATGTCAGTGTTGTTATGGTATCTCATCTATAGTACAACCTATAGATCTCAAACTTTGTAGTTATGTAGTACTTGATAGGTACAATAATCGGCCAAAGTTTCAAGAAGTTTGCCTTTTGTTGAACGTGAGAACGATGAATTTCAAAATTGTAACAGAACGTCTTGGACACCCTTTATATATATAATATCAAGTATTCAAATTTATCATTGCTAATTTCTTTTTTTTTTGCTCTGAAAATTTTCTGCTGCTATAATGATTCTATGTTGGCGATCAGCTATATTAATGTTTTGATTGCTTTGCTCTGATCTCTAGGCAACTCATGATGGGGCTCAGTATGACCGCTGCTGATCTATGCTCTTCATTTAAACAATGGGAAGTACAGCGGTCGAATGTGAGCATCATCATGGAGGAATTCTTTCAACAGGTGATTCGATATGTTTAATTTTTTTCTCTCTCTCTCTTGCTCTTTACATTAAATTTTAAAAGAAAACAGCACTTACTGACCATACTATCATGCTAAAGACAAAAAACAAACACAAAAGTGATTAGTAAAAAATTTCTTATTCTTCAAAACTTAATTTATATTCACACAAAACTTCATCGTATAATGATGTTCATTGTGTGCATTTATGTTTTTCTTGTTTCCAGTCAATGTTTACAATCATTATCAATGACAGCGGTTGATTTATGTGCTATGTATAAACCTTGGCCAGTACAAGAAAATATTGTCAATACAATCATGGACGAGTTTTGGCAAGAGGTGTGCCTTCTTTTTGAAAAAAGAAAGCTTTTTGCTGCTTTCTTCTATTGAATTGGATTTCGATAATAATAAAGAAAGAAAGCAAAAGAGAGAGAGAGAGAAATGTGTTGCAGAGTTCTTTTTTCTAATCTGAAATCTTTTCATACAGGGTGATGAAGAAAAACGACGAGGTATTCAACCACAATCATTAATGGATCGATCATTGGCACATGAATTGCCAAAAAACCAGGTAAAATATATACTAATATTAAAACATAAGAAAATAAAAATCAATTATATCATTTGATTAACATCTATATTCATTGTTAGTAAGATATGCATAGGTATACATAAATCCTTGTTCAACTTGTAATTAGGACTGGAACATACCTAGATGTGCATCATATAAAAGTTGTGGGCACATTCCTTCACTTTTTATCATTTCTGGTTTTTGAAGAGAGTACAACCAATCTGCATTAAATTTTGATCACAGATAGAACATCTTAAATGCGAAGACATGTGTTAAGGTTTGGATTTAAAATCAGAATGGTGGTGTTTAGCACTCTATAAATTCGTATAGAAAGAGCAAAAACGAAAATGATGATTTAGTCTCTGGGAAATGCTTCCATGTATTTGTGATCATAATTTCAACCCAATCGGACAAAGTTAGACGAGGATCGTAAGCAAGCCCGATGTGATCTAATCGAAAACCAGACTTTTCCCATGAAAATTGCAATAACCTTGTTTAAAGTCTTTTTCTTCTCTAGCACGTGTCTTCTTATTTAAGATGTTCTATCTGTAGTAAAAATCTCATGAGGATCTGTTGTAACCTCTTCAAGAACTAGAAATAGGCAAAAAAGGCAATGCGGGAGTGGGGGCGTGGCCTTAATAGAATCTCCTAGTGATTTATTATTATTCTAAAAACTTAATTTTTGTTTTTCCAGGTGAATTTTATTAACAGTATTTGTGTCCCGTGCTATTCATTAATCGTACGTATTCTACCTGAAACAATACCCATGCTTAATGGAGCCAGGTATATAGAAACAAAAAAAAACTCATTTGTTTTTTATATTGCATTAAAAATCAATTTTCTTCAGAAGTAATCTTCAACGATGGCAAGAACTTGCTGATGAGCAACAATCATCTAGAACGTCTTCGACTTCTACAAGTACAAATACATCGAAAGAAATAACCGATTCAACACATACTCATCAGCTAGCATCGTCGTGATATGCTCGTCTCTGTCTCTCTCGTTTTTTCTTTTATTTTTTTTTATGTTATCCGCTCATTGTTTGTGTTTTATTTTTCTTGCTTATTTTTCTTTCTTTTTTTAATGCACAATACAATGATCAACATTTCTAATTGCATCATTCTCCAAAAAGATGAGGATTTATTTCATAGAGACAAATAATGACAATGACAATAAATCTTTGAAAAACACACACAAGTGACTAAATACACATTATATATATATCGCAAATTTAAAAAAAAAAGAAAAGAAAAATGAAGCGGACAATATTTTATTCTATTTCTTTTACATACACAAATAAAAACGTTGTGTTTTCTTTTCATTAAGAATTACTGAAGCAAAGAATAACAACAACAACAGAAACAGGAAAAGAACGAACTCTTCTAAATCAAAATATGATTTGTGTATGCTTGTATGTATGCATTTGTGCAAAAAAAAAATACTATGTGTAATTAGTTGATATATATAGAGAGAAAGAGAGAAATTGAGAAATGACGCTTTGAACACCAACAAAGAAAACACACAAATATATGAAATAAAAACAAAAATGTCTTAAAATCATGAAGATGATGTCGTTGCATCAGGTGAAACAACTGATCCATTATGATCATCATCAAGAATATCAACGTTTGTTGTTGATGGTGGTGTTCGTAAATCAAAAATACCTTTTTCTCGAATAACTCTTAATGCAGCTTGTTCAGCAGCACGTACGACATCTTCACTATGATCAACTAATGATATTATATTTACACCATCCCATTGAACACCACATGAATTAAGCAATTCATGAACCTTAAAAAAAGAAAAGAATTAATTATTTTGTTTTTATGAAAATAAATCTCTCTGTAACAAAAAATGGTAATAAACCGTTGCAAAATTATGTATTCAAAGAAATATTACAATGTTTTGGTACAATTGATATTTAAAACAAAAGCTATAAATAGTTCTTAACAATTTTCGAGTAGGATATTTTATGATATTTTGTGTTTATGTTACATAGAAAAAGTTCTCCAACATGTCATAGAATATTAATTAAAATATATGATTGTACTGAGTGAAGAGTTTCTAGCCATTTTACTTAGTATTATAAGGAGGGTAATCAATCAGAAAGAAAACTCATAATATAAAGATTTGTTTGTTACATTCAGCTGACAAGTGAAATCCTTGAATTGATTAATCATTATTGAGTCAGAGCTAAGTGAATAATGTAGATCTTGATGAGATATAAATATTCTGAGAAGTTTTTGGACTCTTACTTTAATGCTGTAGAGGCACTACATTATTTATAATATTTTTCAAGTCAATTTTTTTGCATCTCTGTCAGAAACATTAGGAAAACTGCTTTATGAATTTCACGGTGAAACTTTGTATAGGAGGCAAACTTCAACGGGAAATAGTATATTGTGAATATTTCAGATCTTTTCGTTCTTCCTATATTAAGATATTGAAATGGTAAAAGAATATCTTTTGCATGACTGATACACATCTGCAGAGTTGATGTTCTTTTTTCCGTATAGGAACAAATCAAAAGACTTGAAATGCTTACAATAAACTGTTCTCATGAAGGTTTATATCTGTACAAAGTGTCAAGTCGAAATTCGAGAATTAGATTTCTTGATGTTCTTGAGGAAGACCGTAGCATTAACTTAATAAATACCGTAAAAATTCAGTACTTTTGCAGCAATAATAAAAAAGCCCAAATTCTTTATAGTATATTGATCGCTCATATACCTGACTCAGAAACTTCTTATGAGTTAAATTGTCTTTGAAAAAAACATTTGAAACTGAAAATAGTTGCCAAAAATTTTTAAAAAATGAGCATAATAGTTTTTCTTTGTCGGAAAGCCGTTTAATACTATTTCTAAAAACAGAAACTCATAAGATAGCTAAATTTTCTCATTCATTTATTATTTAGACAAGTTGTTCTTTTTATTCTATGTCACATATGTTATTTGTTCTATCGTACAGAAGAATTAAAATCAAATTAGTACAAGTCAAAAAAAAGTATGGGTCCTAATGGAAGTAATGAAACCATACATTTTCATACAATATCAAACATTATAAATGCTAGACTATTTATATCTTTTTTCTCGTTCTTAATTATAGCCAATACATGCCCTTTTCTTAACAATATGTCACAAAAGAAATTATGCTTTCTTGTTTGACATATCTCATAACTCATTGATAATGTGAAGTACAGAGCTAAAATTATGTGCGTAAGAGAATGGAAGCAGTTACTGAGAAATAACAATTTGAAGTTGATTGAAATCCGTTAATGAGAACAAAATTTATTGATCCAATGTAACTAAAATCTCACACATGAGGAAAAGCTGTAACACATTTCTACAGATTATAGTTCTTATATATTTAACCAGAGAGCAGTCCATAATTTCTGTGAATGGGAGCGATCATAGTGAAAACCTGTATTGGAGTCATTTTTAGGAGCGATCGGAGCTCTCTTTATTACCTACTAGTAAAATAGGTTGAACACTACAAAGTTTTTTTTTGAATAGTGAGTTAAATTCTTTGATATTCATTGTACAAACTGACGTTTTTTTAAAGATATGGCTCACATCTTCTCAGATTTTACCAAGGCGAAAAAAAGCCAGACATCGAAGAGACACCAATAAAATTTCGAAAACTTCTCACTTTGTAAAGTAAATACTAAAGAATACAACTTACAGTTCAAAGATCTTCTTTTGTTAAATCTGATTGATAAGGCAAACATTTAGTTGACTCCAACACAGATTTCTAGATCATAATCACAAAATGTGCCTTTTAAAGTCAAATTAGAGGGCGTATCAGCTCGTTTTTAGGTGTTTTGTGCTGAGAAAAATACGAAAATAGTCCACTAAGAAGGGCCATCCCTCTCTTCTAAATTCACCATTGTCTTAGAAGGAGTAGAAACTCTCTGATAAGGCTTGTAGAGAGAGCGCTCAAGCTTTTTATTTATTTACGTTACAAATGTCATTTATCACTAGAGAAATCATTTTTTTTTGTTTTCCTTTTTGTTGAAATTTTCCTCTTACATCAGTATCTGTAACAGGTATTTCTTGAGTGCCACCCGATGCTGTTTCAAGTAGCATTCTAACATCAAAAGCATCAGCTTGTTCATCATAATGTATAGCTGGATGTTTTCCTCTATAGAATAAAATTCGCGCTCGTTCATTTGCTTCTCTCCAACTAAGACCACGAGCTATTGAATGTGATGATGTTGTATTATTTAATGTTCGATCACCATTTATTGATGTTGGTAAATAACGTGATGTTTCATCATTTGAAGATTTTGTTACACATACACGTGGTGGTAATGAAACATACATTTCTTTAATAATTAATGCTTAAATAATAAAATAAAAAAAACGAAAAGAATTAAAATTAAATTAAAAACCAAATAATAAAACATACGTTTTCCTTCTAATCTATCTTTCATTAAAGTTTGTACTTCTGGTTTATCAATATCATCAAATTGATTTGTTGCATGTGCTTGTTCAATAATATCAACCATCTGTTCAATTAAATAATCTTGATTATTATTTTTAAAATCTTGTTTTAATTGTTGTTTTAAATCATTATAAGTTTTAAATTGTCCTTGTTTTTGTTGTTCTAAATATGAAAATGTTTTATTAAGATAAATATCTAATTGTTTATTATCATTTGATAATTTATTATGATTAATTAATAAATTTTTTAATGATAATATAATTTTTGATCGATTTGTTTTTAAATTTTGTCTTGCACGTTCACTTAATAAAAATGATAAACGTCGTTTTTCTTCATTAGGAGCTTGTTGTAATAAAAATAAACCATCTTTATGTGATTGTTTTAACAATTCAATTGAACGATTACATAAATCATGTGCTTTAGGATATTCACGTTGTAATTGTAATAATAATTCATCCCATGTTGATATAAGATTAGTTGAAAGTATTTCAAAACTACGTTGTAAAATTTTATTTAATTCTTTAATTTGTTTGCGTGTTAATTTTTTTTCATTTGATTCATTATCAATTAAATATTGTTGTAACCATGATAATTGATTTGATTTTAATAATTTATGTTCTTCAGTTGTTAATAAATTCATTTGATTATTATATAAATTTGCAGTTTGTGATATATTTGAATTTAATATATCAATATTAGTTTTTTCATTCATTTGTATTATATCACAATGATTAAATGTATCACGTACGATATCAATAATTGGATCAATAAGATAAAATGTTTGTTTATATTCAGTTTTTAAATCATTACGAATTTGTTCATATGATTGCATTTTTGGATGTGTAACAAGTACTAAACTTCTACGAATGATTTTTTCAATTTCTTTTCCATGCTCATCGAATTTTCGAATTGGTGGTTGTGATGATTGAATATGCTCATGAAGAATGGTACCTAATTCTTGACGATGAGTATTTAATTGTAAACGACGACGTTCATCAAGTAAACCATTAGATGAAACTGTTGTTGATGATGATGATGAAACTTTGGTTTTTGATTTTGAACGACCACATGTTAAACAAGAACTTGTTTTATCATCTATTGGTTTTGTCGTTTGTTCAGATGTCTTCTTTTCAACAGTCATGGGGGTTTCACTTTGACTAGAAACATCCGAAATAGGAGAATGAGTTTCATTGTTAAGAAAATTAATATATATATCATCAAATTGATAAGATAATCTGATTATTTTGAGGATATTCTCCGCCTTTCTTGGCCCACATTTTTTGTTTTTTTTTGGCCATTGTATACTAGGAAGTAGTATCCTATCTTTACTGAGTACATTTTGGATCAAAAAATTGTTTTTAAATGTAAAAAAAAAGAAATTAGCGAAACTTGTACATTGTTTCGCATTTTTCTCAAAATCAATTTTTCTAAAAAGAAAAACTGAAGTTTTCCCTGTTTTTCTTCTAGTAGTAGCTTCGGTCAATTAGGGCGAAACTTTTTGTGCGATAACTAGAGCCAAATCGGGATGTATTCATATATATTTCTCCTCAAAGGTGTGGGTGTTGGATATTCTCGTCATGCACACACGCCTACAACCTCACCCAGATTACACCCTATATGCATAACATTCATCAAGTAGAAACTAAACAATAATTATCTTAATTCTTGATTTCTCACTAACTATTGAATGAATCAAAGTATGTGTTGAATAAGCGGTTTAAAACGACTAAGACAATGAGAATAGATTGGTAACCAAAATGTTAAATGACCCATAATGTATTGATTAACAGACTTTCATCCACTAGAAGAGTTTAGATTGTTTTTTTTTGTCCCTGTTCTTTTCAAACTGCTTATTTAATACATAGTTCGGTCAAGTCAATGAGAAAATTAATGATAAAAATTACTATCGACTAATTTCTACTCTACTATGATATCTACTCATTATTTAATTTTAAAAAAGATCTAATACAACAAAATAACCAATTTGTATTAATCGGTTAAAAAAAGACTTCTTTGTATCTATCAATAAACAAATTTTCTCGAATATTCGTAACATTTAATATTCAAAAAAGGATGATAACATTTTTCGTTATGATTGAAATCAAATAATTATATCATGTTAAAAATTTGAAAATCTTTTAAATGCAAACTTTGAATAACTGCCTAAACATTTTTTTTCTTCTAATAACCTACTTTGTCATTTGGGATGTAGCTAATGGCGTTTCTTCTTTATTCAAATGCGTCACTGTGTCAAATGTCTGCTTGGCCGGAAGACGTACCATCTGTTGTAATAGAAAGAGAAGAAAAAAATAAATGCAATAATAGAAAGTCATTAATCATTTTATTTACATCGCGTATGGCTAATGGGAATTCGGGTTTATCTATATTGTCTAAACCTTGTTTTTCAATCGTACAATAAAGTGAACGTATAACAGGATCAACAATAAAAGCTTCATTTTTATGTTCCATAGTTAATTTTTGTTTTAATTCAAGATATGTTGTTACTTTTTTATCTTTAATTAAATCAATTGCATGTGTTAAAATTTTTTCTAATGATTTATGATCTTTTTTTGGATCAAAATCAACAATTGACTTTGCTATTTCATTTTCCAAACATTTTTTTAATTGATCTTGTCGATATATTAATTTTGAACGTATTTCATCATTCATTGTTATTTTATGTGCAAACTCATTTTTAGTTACACTAATTTCTTCTTGTGATATAACACTTGGTTTTATTAATTGAATATCGGATGATGTCGAACTGGTTATTATATTTTTATCTAAAATGTCACTACCTAAACCAGAACTAATTGATGGATGTTGTTGAATATCTTCCATTGTTGACACTGTACCAAATGTTGATGATGGATGCATATGTGAGGAAATAATTGCTTCAAGACCACTGTCAGAACGTGATTGAATTTGTTCAGGAATTGATGCTGATTCTTCTTGTTTAGTAAATGATTGATAGGCATCAATTTTTGATGGACCAGATAAATTAAGTTCGGGAATATTTAAAACTGGTGCTTTGATTTCAAATGATGATGGTTTTTTAGATTCAGTAGAAACATTCTAATAATAAAAAAATAATTATAACTGACATGTTATTTTTTATACATAGAAAGATAATTGTTGGATGAAGTTTATAATAATCTTACGCCGATGGATATTATATATTGTCCTATTAAAAACTCTAAAATGGATTTGGCTTCTCAGTACTTTCTTCAATAATGATGACCATTTCGCTAGATTTTCGTCTTGGCATTGCTTTCATAAATAGATCTACTAGGCACTACAATAGTCTACAATTTTCAGACAAAATAAATGCGTTCCTCTAAAGATATTGAGTTCTTGAAAATGACGTGACTTTTCCGTAGAAGATAATCGCAATCGAAACTTCTTAAACATTGAATATCTTTAGATGAATGAATTTATTTTCTCTGAAAATTGGAGATCAGTCTAGTTCCCAAGAGCCTTAGGCAGAAAAAAAGTCTCAGATCGTTGTTACTAGGACACTATATAATATTTATAGGCAACAAAACTATTAAAATCGGATGAAAATATTTGAGAAGATTTTCCGGTCAGCATTCTTAAGGCATATCTCAAGAATCGAAATCTGATCTAATGTTTAGTAATCAGAATTATTTTAAGATAATAAAAATTATTGATTGATGAAAAGACTAAATAGCAATATGATAAAATTCCTTTATGTTCGGACTTCGCTCTTTTATAATAACATTCTCTAAATGTGCCACTTGATAAACAATATAAGATAGAACTAGTACTGTTTGATAATATTTTTCTCCTAAAACTTTCTGTATTCTCTCAGACATTTTTTGCTTCTGCAAATTCTCTTCTTTTGACAAGAATAAACAAATATATATGACAGGATAAGTAAATAAAAATAAAAGGCAATCTTTTTTCATGAACCGTATCAATTATTATAGGTTCAATAATCACAGCATCACTAACGAGTAAATCTTGAAAGTTGATAAATCACTTGTAATCAACGTCTTACGTCATTAGATATATTCTATTGAAACTAGAAAAAGCCTAAAAGAATTCATGAATTTTTCTTCTTGACATTTGTGTACATTCATATCATTTTTCAACAGGAAGTCTTTCGAGGAAACTCTTCCAACTAATAGCTTTCATTCGAGCTCATATATTACTGATTGTTAGGCCTTATAATGTAGATTTAAGTTCTAAAACGATATAGACCATTAGTACTTTCCTCTTGAAGTATCATCACTTTACTGAATTTTCAGACAAGTGTAGTGTGCTCAAACCTTGGTATCACCAACTATGAAATGGCCGTGGATAAGTCGCTAACGACTTTTTGTTTCTAATCACTCGACCAACAGCATGGTGACTACGTTATGACATACACCTACTCTTGTGACTATTTAGTGTGTATGGGGCGTTCAAGCAATTGAGCGCAATAACTCAGCGTCAGACAGATCACCTGTTCAGACCTACAGCTAGTCATAGATGTAGAGAAGATATCGGACTACTAAGTCTGTCACAATGCAGTACCTCATACCGTAAGGTAGCCAAAAGGTAGGGGTATTATTTTTCCTTCCTTTTTTCTAAGATATTCTAATGAAAAAAGTTTCCAAAATGGTTATAGCTGAAGAAGAAATATATATCAACATGATTCCTTCTGCACTTTGTTTTAGTCTTTCCTAATGGTGTACAACTTCTCTCAAAAGCGATTTTATCACTTAAAGAGATTCGCTCTTACATGAAAATGATGCTGAAACTTGGTAAACTTCTTTCTGCAGTCGATGACTTCAGTGTTTGGGAATTTTTCAGCTGAAAATTCTGAAAACTAAACATATTTTGATGTAAATGTACTAATTAAAGTCCCAATTTTACGGAAAATTAATAAATTAAAAGGCATCTTCTATTACCGAGAAAAGTTTAAAATTCTTTGTTGACACTTACTTGAATTTCTTTCACTTGTTGTGTTTCAATAGTCAATGTTGGAATATCTATTCGAACTTTTCTTTCTTCTCCTAGTTGTTTTTCAACATGAGGTGCTTGAATTGGTAATTGTACTTGAATTTCTTCTTGGTTTTTAATTTCATTCGATGGAACAATTGTTTCAGTTTGATTTATTGGTTGTTTTTTATCTTGTATATGAATCGTTGGTAAAGTAATAGTTTCGATTGATGTTGGAGGTAAATCAACTGGTGGTAAATTACTTATTGGTGCACGTAATGATTCTTGAGTTTTTAATGTTGATGAAATATTCGATGTTGAAATAGGTATATTAACTTCTGGTAGATTTGTTTTTGGTGCTTGAATAGAACGAGTTTTATCTTTTGAACTAGTTGATTTAGTACTAAAGCATGAACATAATGAAAGTTTTGAAGATTTTTTTGTTGGTTCAGATTTTGTTTCAATTAATTGTTTTTCAGATGTTTTTATTGTTGAAACAGCTTTTGATGGCATATTATCATTAAATGATGGTGAACTTGATTTAGAAGTTTTTGGTAATGTCAAAATAGGTACTGTAGATGGTAATTGAAAACTAATATCCGGACTTGTCTTCTTCTAAATAATTATAAGAAATTTTTAAACAATCAATAAAAACGATCGTGCTCGATTAGATGATTTATTCAAACTTGAGAAATTAAATATTCCATGTTGCAGAGCCAGTAGAGACGCGTTGAATGATATGTAGTTAACCTTATTTTTATAAGACTTTGAAGGAACTAGCACCGATTTACTAATCAATGACTATGCATCTAAAGCATCATTCACTATCGATCATGCTTTGGATAAACATTCATCTATCAGCATATTGACGCCGTCACGACTGACTAGCTACGTAGTTCTACATATATTCATGAGATACTGTTGAAATTTTGGTACCCTCGACCACGAAATGACCCTGGGCAAGTCACTAACGACTATTTGTCTTGAATCACCCATCCGATAGCATCCTGCCTACGTTGTGACATAAACTTGCTCTTGTGGTTGATGGGTATTTATGAAGGCTCAAGCAATTGAGCGCAAGAACTCTGTGTCAAGTTGGTCTTCTGTCCAGAGCTCAGAGATGTAGAATCTACCCGCGTGCGCAAGCGCGCGCTGGGGCAAATTTTTTTAGTCTGAGGAAATTTTTGGAAAATCATTGTGTCTGGAAAGTTTTTTGAAAAAATAATTGCGTCTGATGAAGTTTTGAAAACTATAAGGTTTGGAAAAATTCTTCGAAAGATTTCCCTGCTTGGGGAAATTTTCCCTTTTTACAGCGGATTCTGCACTTCTGCCAGAGCTACCGTAAATATTTATTGTGGAGAAGATATCGGACTATGTGATCTGCCACTAGGCGTCACCCCATCCTGCAAGATAGACTGAAAGACAGGAGTTTTTTTTCAGCCTTATGAATATGAGATTTACTATACTATTCGATATGCCTAGACTTGGTTTACAACGTGATATACTTGGTTTCTCAGTTTTGAATCAGTCATCAAATCCGATAGGTCTTTTTTATTGGAAGAAACATACTTCAATAGTCACTGAAGGTTGTGATAATTGATCAATATTGGGTTCAATTATTGTAAGTTTTTGTTCGATTGATGATAATTCTGGTTTAAATAATATTTCTGTTTCATCAGATGATAATTTTGGAATAATTGTTTCTGTTTGAATAGTATAGTTAGTTTCAACAGGAAGATTTTTCTGATCATTTTGAATATTTAATGTATCTTCAGCAGGTAATGTTAATGTTAAATCTTTTTCAATAGTTGTTGTTATTGGAATTTCTTCAACGGTTGGTTTGATTTCAATATCAGCTAAATTATTGATTTTTTCTTCATCTCTTGTAAATTGAAGATTAGGTAATTGAACATTAGGAATTTTCATAGCATTAAAATTTGTATCAATGAATTGTTTATTATTTTCTGGTAAATTTAAATTAGGTACAGGTGTTAAATCAATGGCAGGTACAGAGAATTCTGATGTTTGTTTAATTTGCCCTGCTGCCATATTAACTTCTGGTCGATCATATGTTGGCAGTGGAATATCAGGTTTTGGTAAATTAGTTGATGGAACATGTAATGGATCAGCATCCAAGTGATGTGTTGGACATAATTGCGTATTGGATGATAAATCACGTTCTGCTGGTGGTAAATTAAGTGCTGGTACTTTAGATTTTTGTTTATTATCATGAAAAAATGTTGACAATAAACCAGATTTTTTTTCGGTTTTGGATTTTTTTGTTTTCTTCGAAGTTGTTGGTACATCTTGAGTTTTGGTTTCTTTAATATCCGTACTTGGTATAATATCAGTTATGATTGGAGATATTTCATCACTTTTTACTTTTTCTTCAACAGTTTTAGTTGAAAGAAAATCACCACCAGATTTTTGAATATTAGTTGTTGACGGAATCATTGGTTCGTTGGTGATTGTCTGAATATAAAGAGAAAAATTTTCAAATAAACGATCGATTCGCGCTTTTTACATAGAATTCAAACACGTGCTCGTTTTCACTGTTTCTATTAAATGAGGTCAATCTTGCGCAATTCTTTTTCAGTCGATCAATGAATTCATAGAAAGAATAAATCTACAATTATATAACGTTTTCTTTGGACCTGTTATGTCTTATAGAACGTAATATGACGTTGTTTTTATCTATGTTGAAGTTATTACACACATTAAAATACATTTAAGCAATTTTATGGAGCATACTGAACTTACGCATTTATTAATATCTTTTAATCTTGATTATTTTCCTATTACTCATTGTTCCTGAATAAGTTCAGAAATTGATCGATGTTTAAGAATGAACTGACTCAAAATAATTTGATTGAGGTCAAACTGATTTGAGTTCGCTAAATCTTAAGATCATATATGGTCTTCGGTTCCAAGAAAGCATTTTACTAATTCCAATTAAACCGAAAAGGTAATTATTATTGGATTATGCTGTAGAAAATTATAGACCTGCTAAAGAGTAGATTTGAATCACATTTTCGAAATGTGTCACAACGAACACTTTGTATTGCACTTTAATGCGACATACATTATGTCGCAGAGTAGGACACATTTTGTGTTAGTATGAATGCCAAAAATTAGGAAATTCTCGTAAATTCGAGATAGAGAAATTTTTTAAAGCTAGTTATGAATAGAATATAATATGACACAAATAAATACAGCATATTACTGAAAGTAAGAGCGACATCTATGGTCAAAGAGTACTTGAATTTTCTATAATTTTTACTGTTGAGGAAAGTTGAGAAAATTTTTATTGATTTATGATCTATATTATTGTAACACTCATAAGTGCTTATATAGAATATAATGATGAATTGAAAGATTGAGACGGTAGAAAATGAAGAGATAAACAATGAAACACAGAAACTCCGTGAATGAAGCTAGTTCCACAGAACAGGAAGAGCTAGTAGGAAGAATCAGATGGACGTGTATCTATTCTACATTAGTGAACTTTTCTACTTTTTATCTAAAAACAAATTTCTTCTAAAAACAGTGGGAAGCCTAAATCAAATGAGTATAAATATATATTATTTAATCTTTTCGAGATATATTATTTGATATAGTTTTCAAGTGGATTTTCTTAAGGAAATGAAAGAAATTCGTCGCACTTATAAATACAGCATCGTGAATTAGATGAATTGTTACTCTAAATTGCCTTCCAAGTGCTTCTTATTGAATTCGGAGAATGAAGGGGAAAAAATTCAGACAAATAAAATCTATTTCAATGAAATTAATCAATGACTTCTTACTTTTATTTCTGTTTTTGTTTCAACCGATGATGGTGTTTGTTGAAATTCAATCGTGCGAGGAACATCATACATATTACGATCAACGGTTGAATATTCGTGTTCTATAGGTATTATTGGAAGCGGCACCGGCTCGCTAGATGGCAATTGATAATGTGGTTCTTCAGTTGAGATTACTTTTTCAACAATTATATCTGAATATACTTCTGGCTTCGGGAAGCTCTATAGAAAGAAAAAAAACAAAAGAAAGAATTTATTGAAAATAATTTTTTGAAAGTCATTGAAAGTTTACCTTGGGACTCTTTTCAAAAGTTCGTTCTTTAAATGTATCAATATTAATTTGAGAGAAAACCGATGAATCTTTGGGAATTGATTCAAATGTTGTTCTAGTCGGTATTTGTGGTTTGATAGGCTCGTTCTTTGGTAATTCATAATGAGATTCTTCAAGTGATGATGTTAATGTTACATTTGTTATATCTAGACGTTCTTCCGGTTTAGGAAGATTCTAAAACGAAAGTAACATATAGTTTTTAGAGTGTCTTGAACATTACATTGTTAATCTTACCTCGAAACCCTTTTCAAAAGTTCGTTCTTTAAATGCATCAATATTGACTTGAGAAAAAATTGACGAATCTTTTGTGGGTGATTCGATCGTTTTTATTGCTACCATGGATGGTTGTACAGGTTCATTCGTTGGTATTTCATAATGAGATTCTTCAGCTAGTGACACTATGTTTTCATCTGTTGCCTCTAAATGCTCTTCTGGTTTAGGAAGATTCTACAAGAAAAAAAAACAAAGAATATTTCAAATGACTTTCAAGGAAATCTCTTCAGATGTCTCCTTTCGATTTCAATGACTTGTTGTCTATAAATACTACATAGCATTCGAATAAAAACTCCTAAAGAGTTTGGGTTTCTATTGAGATTTGACTAAGCTATCGAACTTTTTTCTAGATGTCCCAGTTTTACGAAAATCTTGTATTTTCGAATTTTTTATCTGAAAACTTTGCATATATAGAAAACTCCATTTGACTAGTTTCTATAAAAAAACAACTCATATGTTTTGAATAAAGTCTTTTCGAGATAAGACGCTTTCAAAAAATGCATCCTCTCTAGTGGTGCATATAAGTTGAGAGCAGTTGTATTTTTAAGTTTTCTTGTCGATAGTAATAGTTAGGAAGAATCTGAAAAAAACATTCGAGTAGTTGAAAGGATTTTCTATCAGGATTGGTGAACCCAACCATTTAAATAAAACTGTTTGAGTGTGAATGTCTAGAAAAGCAAGACCCTCAAATTAGTTTTGTGGCATTCATTTCAAGCTTTGTGCAGACGGTTTTATTTGATAGAGCAAAATGAGATGTCTCGATCCTCTTGATGACATTACTCCATGGAATGACATTCAATTTACAGAAGAACAAACAAGCATTTTTCTTTTATATTTGTCGGAAACTTCAATGATTTTGTCATGTTTGACGCTTTGGGACCTCGTATAAATTGAATGACGCTCGACGAAAGAATATCATAAAGAGAAACGAGACATTTCATTTTGCCTTATCAAGTAAAACTATTTCCAATCATGTTCCAATGGATTCAGAAAATAAGTTTGGGGAATCTTAGTTTTCGAATCATCCTCTTGCAAGTAGTTCTGTCGTAGTTTTTATATTCACCAACTTCAATAGAGAATCTTTTCAGTTACTCACATGGTTTTTCCCAATCTTTCTAACTATTAACATTGAGAAGAAAACTCAAAAATACAGCTGCTCCAAATTTACATCGGTCACTATACAATATACTTTTTTTTAAAAGCCTCATATCTATAAGAGACCTTTTTGAAAACTTCTGAATTTTTTTAAATAGATGCTCGTCTAATTGAGTTCTCTTTATCAACAAAGGTTCAGATCAAAATTTGACAATACGAGTTTTCAGAAAACCTGAGAATAATAGAAAACATGCATATTCAAAAATTCGATAGCTTAGTCAAATTTCAATAGAAACCCAAATTCTTTGAATGCTTTGCATTAGAACACTATGTAGTATCTAACGACAAAAGATCATTGGACACGAAAACAAGCAGCTGAACTGACTTTTTCGTTCGAAATTTATTTTGAATTTTACCTCGGAAGGTTTTGGAAAAGTTCGTTCCTTAAATGTATCAATATTAACTTGAGAGAACACCGATGAGTCTTTTATTGCTGCAGATATGAATGGTGATTGGCTAGTAGTAGCTGCTGTTGTTGCTAATGATGGTAGTAGTGGTTCACTAGGTGATGATTGTTGATAAGATTCTATAATTGGAGTTATGTTTTCATTTAATACATCTAACCGCTGTTCTGGTTGAGGAATATTCTGAATAAGTAAAAGCGATAATTTTTAAAAATGACTTTTTTTGTAATGGAGTTTTATTTTACCTCGGCACTCTTTTGAAAATTTCGTTCTTTAAATGTATCAATATTAACATGAGAGAACACTGATGAGTCTTTTATTGCTGAAGATATGAATGGTGTTTGGCTAGTAGTAGCTGTTGTTGTTGCAAATGATGGTGGTAATGATCCACTAGGTGATGATTGTTGATGAGATTCTATAATTGGAGTTATGCTTTCATTTGTTACATCTAACCGCTGTTCTGGTTGAGGAACATTCTGAATAAGTAAAAGCGATAATTTTTAAAAATGACTTTTTTTTTTGTAATGGAGTTTTATTTTACCTCGGCACTCTTTTGAAAATTTCGTTCTTTAAATATATCAATATTAACATGAGAGAACACTGATGAGTCTTTTATTGCTGAAGATATGAATGGTGATTGGCTAGTAGTAGCGGTTGTTGTTGCTAATGATGCTGGTAATGGTTTACTAGGTGATGATTGTTGATGAGATTCTATAATTGGAGTTATGCTTTCATTTGTTACATCTAACCGCTGTTCTGGTTGAGGAACATTCTGAATAAGTAAAAGAGATAATTTTTAAAAATGACTTTTTTTTTGTAATGGAGTTTTATTTTACCTTGGCACTCTTTTGAAAATTTCGTTCTTTAAATATATCAATATTAACTTTAGGTAAAATCGGTTCATTAATTGCAGTTGATGATGATGATGATGGTGGTTCAATATTTTGTGTCGTTATAATTATGGTTGAAGATAAATCTTCTTTTTTTTCTTGTTGAACAATTTTCTTTTGTTCAATAGGTGCTTTAATAGTTTCGGAAATTGTTTGTTTTTGTTTCTTTTTTTCTTTAGCTTTTGTACTAAAACATGATGCACATAAACCACCAGTTGATTTTTTAACTTTTTTTGTTTCATCGTCTTTTTTAATTGGTAATGTTGGTAATGGTCCTGGTTGAACTAATTCAATATCTGGTAACTTAATAGCTGCTCCGTGTAAATCAATAGTTGGTTTTTTTGTAATTGTCATTTCATCAGTTTTTGTTAATGGAACAATAACTGGTGTTTTTTCAGGTTGAACATCAACTGGTTCAATAACTGGTGAACGTGGTTCTAAATGAATCATAGGTTCATGTTCAATATTTTTAGATTTAAGAGTAATTCGTTCTATTTCAGGTGTAATTGGTCGTTCATATTCAGATGCTGGTTTTACCTAAATAAGAAAGTAAAATTAAGAAATAAAGAATATGATTGAAGAAAAGAAAAAAACGGATAAAATAAAAGCAATTTGAGATGAACAAATACTAATTTGAAGTAACAGAAAGAAAAAGGAAGATATACTTAGGTACAAGGATATATTTAAAATATTAATCCTTACGATAGGTAGAATGAATCGATTTTCAAAATCATTTGGTTTATATGACATATCAAGACCAGGTCGAGCTCGAAACGCATCGATATAAATTCGTTTACCATCTTGTGTAACAGAATAATCAATAACGGGTTTTTCTTCGATAGGTTTACTTGATTGTTGTGAAATATTTGCTCTACTAACAATAGTTGTTGGTTGAATAGTTGCTTGACCTTGTTGTTCAGTTCCTGCTTTAGGTTTTTTACTTTTAAAACAAGCCAATAAACCACCGCTACCACTTGATTTACGTTTCTTTATGGGTGCTGCTGCTGTTGTTGTTGTTGGTGGTGGTGGTGGTAGTGGTGGTGATGGTGGTGGTGGCGATGATGAAGATGGTGGTGCCGATGTTAGTTTTTCTTTTGGAATCATTATTGGAGCGATTTCCGATGATGAAACGGGAACAATTATTTCTGATTGTATTATTTGTTCAGATAAAATCGGAGATGTTCGATCATCATGAATATTTCTTTGTTTTGCAAGATGATCTGATGAAAGTTGTTTTTCTTGAATTTGTATTATTGTTGTGTCAGTTTTATAACCTGGATAATTAGGATTGTATGTTGTTTGAGCTTCAACAAAACGACCGGGTTCTGGTGAATAAGCAATTGTACGTGTATGTTTTGGAAAGAAAAAGGCAGTTAAGATCCTTGCTTGTTCTTTATGAATACCTAACGAATGTAAACGTGCTATATCATTCGGATCTGTACTATCCAAACGCAATTCACGTGATAATATTGCTTGTCCAATAGTCTGTAAATACAGTCGATCAAATATAAGCAAAAAGAAAAAATTCAACTTACTTTATCCGATGCATTAAAATCTGATTTAATTATTTGAATTAAATCCTGATTAAGTTCATATTTATCTAATTGTTCTTGTGTTGCTTTATCTAAATCAATTTTTTCATCTTCACATAAATCACTACGTATTGGTGGTGTAGGTATATCTTGATTAATTGGTTCAAATTCAATTTTTATTTTACTTGCTAAACTTTCATGTGTTCCTGTCGTCATTGAATAACCTGAATCTGATTGACTAAAATCATTTGTTGATGATTCTTTCATATCATATATAGGTAATAATGTACGTGCTATATCAAATTGTAATTGATCATATTGTTCTTTATTATTTAATATTGTTTCTGTTAATAAACGAAATTGTTTTTCATTAAAATCTAATGTTGGTTCAAATAATTGTTGTAATTGATAAATATATGGTTCAGTGATATTGAATTTTTCAAACGGATTTGCTTCAGCAAGATTAATATCGGTTAAATATTCTCCGGAACGTTGAACTCGAATTAAATTAGATATTGATTGATCAGATAAAGGATGAAATAAATGTTTTATATATTGAATTGTATCATTTGATAGACCTAATTTAGGATCTTCAATATCAATATATTCATATGCTATTGCTTCAGCTAATGTTATTGGTTTATGTTGAGGTATATCAGCAAGCATTTTTATCAATTGTTCTTCATTATAAACAGGTAATGATTGTTGAATATCATTAGTCATATTTACTTCTCTAATTGGTTGTTCATCATCATTAATAACTAAAAAGAAAAAATTGTTTTTGGTACTCAATGATACATAGATAAAACGAAAGAGAAAGAACAATATTCGGATACATACGATAAAAGACAAAGAATGAGTGTGAACAAATAATTCAATGCATTCGGTTAATAGTTTGATTTATGTGAAATGAGCTTTAGTCTATTGAAACTTACCAGATGTATTAGAATATCGTCCCAATGGCATCCAACGGCATTTAGACAAAACATACCGCCGTCGAAATCTCATTGTGTTAACCGATATATTGTTCACTGAGCTGTTCGCATATACGATCGAGCATTTTTTTTTTTGTTTCTGCTATTCAATCATTTGCTCACTCGTCCTTAAACAAACACCTATGTCTACATGTACACGCATCTGTCACCAATGTGTCTATTATTTATCCAGTGGTCGCGCCAATATGAGGCTTATTCATCAATAAAACAAGACATGACCTCTCATTTACTCGACAAATCAGTATGAACAAATGTATATGTGAACAAGAATTTGTTCCCTGCTTCTTCTCTATTTCTCTCTATCTAGCGTCTCGTTTTACTATGTGATATACTAATTGATCGTGACGTGATGAAAGATGTTCATCTTGAAGATAATTAAAACGACCGAATGCCTTAGTTATGGCTAGCTCATTTTTGTTCTGTTTTATATGTAATAAGGAAGGAAATGTTAAGACGATTAACCGCAAGCTATGGCATATATGCATACACGCCCTATGTATTCAATGAACCATAATGATGCAACTTCAAATAGAAAAAGAAAGAAATACGATGGAAAGCTTATGGCGATTATCTATTTCTTTTTTGATTTATCTATCCGAAAAAAGTGCATAAGAGGAGATCATCTTCTCGTTATACATAGTCAATGTTATATTAAGGAAAAAGTCAACTTGACATCAAGGTTAATATCGGACATACATTCATGCATCCATCTATCAAACATAATACATCTCAATGAAAGTCGAAGATTAATATAGGAAAAATGTACGTCAGATAAACATTTATTGAATTCTTAAATACCTTTTTCAACTTCTTCTTCTGGAATAGTTTGTTGTAAATTTTTAAGTGTATTTTCTATATTTTCAACAGATTGTTGTGCAAGAATTCCAATAGTTGGTTGATTTTCTCGTTCATCAATATAGTTTTCTACAATAGTTATATAGTCATTATTTTCTTGAATATTTTTAATATCATTTTCATTATGAATTGTTGAAAATGTATTTAATAAATTTGACTGTTTATTTGTAAATAAACTTTCATATGTATTAATCATTGGTTGTATAATTGTATTAGCCGGTAAAAAATTAGCATATTCATCAGTTAATTGTTCAAACATTTGTGTCCATGACGAACAACGATCATAACGTAATAAATCCAAAATACGTGATGAAATTTTTCTACCTTTTATATCTTCTTCATTTGATGTTAATAATTTTGATGGAGTGAATATTTTTGAATGTATATATTCAATTAATAGAAATTTTTTATCGGTAATTAATTGTTTAATATCTGATGATATTAATTGTTGACCTTGAATTTGTGTATCCATAGCTGACTTAATAACGAGTGTTGGTACCGTTGCGATTTGATCTTTTTGTGCAGTTGAAATTTTAATTAAACTTTGTTTATTATGTTCATCATCAGTTGAACGTGTACATGAACAAAATTTAGATTTTTTTTTCTTTTTTTTACTTTCAATTGATTTTTGTTCAGATTTTGGAGGTGATGATGATGATAATAATATTGTTTCATTAACAGGACCTCGTCCAACTGTTGTCGATTCAGATAAAACAAGTTTTTTTTCTGGTTGAGTTTGTTTTATTTGACTATCCGATGATAAATCTTTTGATGTAATTACTTCTTTAATTGGTTCACCAGGTTTGTCTTTTATTTCAGCTTCATTTGATTGTTTAGTCCATGTTGATGATGGTAAGAGTTTATTAACAGCGTCAATACCTAATTCACGTTTAGCACGTTCAATATCATGATGATCATTTAATGTTATTGTACGTGTTATTTCTGTAACTTCAGTTTTAACAACTTTTGTTATTGTATCATGTGTATCAGGATGTTGTGACATAGTTCTTTTTGTTTCAATTTTCTTTTTAACTTTACATTCAAGGTCTTTATCTTGTTCAACAGTTGTAATAATTTCTTCAATCATACCTTCATCATCCGATTGAGTATATTCATCTTCATCATCAGGATTACCACGATCAATACTTCGACCACGTAATAAACGAGATTTAACTTTATTTAATTCATCAGATGCAATTTGTTCAATAGATTCAATTGTTGATTCATTCATTTGATTTTGTTTAGATTTTGTATCTTTTTCAGAATTTATTTTTAATTCTTTATTACTTTCCATAATTTGTTCATTAGGAATTAATGTCGGTTCTGTGCGAGGCTTATCAACGAGAATTCTAAATGAAATTATAAAAAAAAAATACTCATAATCTTTGCTCTTGCTTTTTTTTCTTTTCAGAACACATTATTGATAGTGTTTGGCACCATCAGTGTGTGTGTTTATTTCGCTTTCAATGAATGGGATGAAAAAAAACGCCCATACGAGGGCAATTTTTATTCCTATTAATCAAGTAGTTTATGAAATATAAAAGAAATATCAATGATTAAGCCCTGGAATGTTCTATAGCGACATCTGTGTCTTTCAACGGAAGAAAAAGCTTTTTTTTTTTTATTAAATTCAATAGACATCGGAAATATCAGATTAAATGCATAAATAAATTATTAACATAGAAAAATGATTAATAAACATGAAATTATTGATCTAATTAATTTTTTCCTTTTTCAAAGCAAAACAAAAACAAAAACTTTTTTGTTTTTGTTTTGCTTTGAAAAAGATGTGTGAGTAGACGAATCAATTCAAAGAGATTATACTATTGAATACTCAATGTACTCTATGCGTTAATCTCAAGGGAATATAACTATTCTCTAATCAATCAATAAACTAGTTTCACCGGACATTGTGTGTTTCACGTTCATTTCAATGTTATCTACACGGGTGATAAATACTCAGTAGGGAATGTTCGTTCTTTTATCATCATATTTTCCAAGCATTCTTTTTTTTTTGGGATTATATATATATCAGAGCATTCATAGCATTCATGCAAAATCAAGAACTTTCTTTTTTTTATGTTTTGTATTAGATGATGATGTGACATAGTCATCATATATTTAACAAAAGGAAAAAAAATGTTTCTGTTGTTCGATTATTCATTGCTATAAGATTCTATTTCAGTTCTGACAACATACAACTCATTCTTTATTTTTTCTTGAGTGGATTCATGCACACACACACACATATATATACATGCATGCAATCGCACATCGCATAAGTGAGTTTGAAATAAATGTGAAGCTATATACACGAATCGTTCTTTCTCTCTCAAGAAACTAATTTGATTGACTAACAATACATTATGCGTATAAGCACGCATATGAAATCTTCCACATATACATATATATATATACACTTCATAAAATTTTCTTCTCTTATTCATTCATTCATTGAATGCAAAATGCAATCATTATAATTTTTTGTCAATGCTTCTTACCGAAATCTTTTCTTTCGTAATACATAAGGCATTAATTGCTTATGTGTTTTGGGTGTGAGTAAAAGTGTGTATGAACCATTTCTTTCCACAACGAGATCAACTCCTGTTAAATGCATTCGTGTTGTTGTATCAATAGGAACATTACTTGGCGACGTTCCTTCTGTTGATGATGATAAAGGATTATTCGTTCTTGCACCGGTTTCAGTAGCCGATGGTGCTTGTACTAATAAACGAGCATTTGAACAACCCATCGTGCGTATCTATTTATTCGTTTGTTCAATAAGAATATGTCTTTATAATCCAAAACATAAGACGATGCGTGAACACATCGAACGAGTAATAAAAAAAAAGGTGGTAGTAGTGTTTATTGCGGCTGCTATTCTCTGTCTGCAATAACACCGAGAAGGAGAGAAAGAGAAAGGGAGAGCAAAAAAAACCTCTTCGTCAAACGATGATGAAGAAAAACGCGAACAGAAAAAAAAAGAAGAAAAATAATGAGAGAGGAAAAACAATTTTCAAATGTCAAAGTTGGCAGCGGCTGTGTAGTAGAAATGGAATCTCCGTCTTCTTTTCCTTCTTTTGTCGTTGTTAAAAAAAGAGACAACTCATAAACGACTAACTGATGGCAATAAAAAAAGAGAAAGAAAGAAGACGACAACCAGCAAGCACAAGGAGAATTTTTTCTCTCTTTCATACAGCACGATTTTTTTCAGGCATCCGCACGCACTCGGTTTTTTTTCTGGTTCGTGTGACAAAAACGTCCGTCCATTATCGTTATGTATTTAAGTTAAAAATAGAAGAGAAAAAAAATAAGGAAGAGAGGATTCTATGTCATCACTAGTTTCCATGTTCATTGATAGGCTAACGTTTTCTATCAAGGCAAAAAAGAATTGACAATAGAAAAAGAAAAGATATTTATCTTTCGTCAATAATAAAAGATTTCATGAACGAGAGACTGAAACACCTTTACTTTGTCTCTACTTGTTTCTTGTTTTCACTCTTTCTAATAGTGATGATGATGATTATGATGATGTTCTAGAATGAAATATGCCGGTTAGGTTATGTTGCCTGGATGGATAGCGACAAACGCCGCTTTACCCTAACGTGTCTGCAGTAACCCGAGAACATCTAAGCACGCCGAAAGAACGAGAAGAGAAAATTAATTGTTCTTGTTGTTGTTATTATGCAAATGGAAAGGCAACATCTTTTTCTTTTTTTTTTCTTTTTATAGTCTTGATAGCTAGCGAGCAAGGTCTATCCTAACCATTGATGTAAATTTAATGAACATCTGTATATGTATATCGCAATCGACCAGGAAAAACGACAAGTGTCTATGTTGTGACAAATGCATATAGGCATACGTCCTTGTGCCAAGTATAAACATAGAACACCAAATGGATTTAGCGCATTCGAAGTCTATAATTGAATAAGACAAGTTTGTTATTTTCTTCTCCCCAAACACAGAACAAGATTGTGAATGATAATTGAAAATCTGTGTTAGATTCCCATTCATATGCAGAACGAAAAAAAAAGTTTTATAGAAAAATTTTCAATATTAATATGTATTTACTTTAAACAATCATATTGATGATGTAAGCATATGATAATACATAAAACAATTGACATTTCTCGTTTCTTTTTTTCCCTCTCACTCTTATTATTATAGCTGAGTATACATATAATTGTGTACTTGCACGTGAGGTGTTACTATCTATTATCTGAGAGTATGTCTGTCATTGGATCAACCAAAAAAAAAAAGAAAATGCAGCACATATTGATATTTTTTCCTGCCCATTGCGGAAGATGAAATGCAAAGACATGACTTCTCTGTATATTCACTAGTCTCATTGAATTTCAATTAATTTTGTTGGGTTGTCTGGCTCATCTATTGATGATGTATGTGCACGATTAATCTTTTCTATGCTCATAGCGGAAGTCAATTAGAACGTACATAAAATAGAGAAAGGCATGCAGTGATGCTTGGTAGTAAAAAGGTCAAGTAGTAGCCACCTGATCAAAACTTCCTGTGTTGTATTTTCTTTTGTTTTTTTTTTTTATTCTTACAATATTAAAATAAATCTCTTCAAGTCGATAAGTGAATTGTGCTCTTATAAATATTAAAACTGACTTTTTTTCTAGCAAAAAAATATATATTTGATTTGTTGTTACATCTTATTGAAAAGAAAAAGAAGCTAAATACACATACACTTTAAAATCAACGATATTGACACTTCATTGCTTCTGTTTTGAAAGAATTTACTCTTTTATGTAAGAAAATAAAATAAAAGGGTATCTCTTCAAATAGATTTTGACAATATATACAATATAGCGTGACAGCTCAGTTATGATAATTGTTCAAATTTTACGAATGTTACTTCAATTTTAACTGTAATATTTGCCTACTTGAATCAATAGTTTAGATCTCTTGTTTCCTTATCTATACAAAAAGCACTGAAGCACAGATGTTACATGCCTTAGCCCTTTTTCCCCTTCATTATTGAATTTCTTACTTTCTTTTTTTCTTTAGAAAAAAAAACTTCGTGAAGTACACTGATCGTATCAAATTGACATTTAGGCGAAACATCAATGGTGCCGATCAAATGCAAATAAATCGAAAACGAAACCCTTGAATACTTACAAGGGAACACAAAAATCATTCAAGAATACAAAAAAAAATATATTTCTTCGACTGATTCTCTTGATACACAGACAAATTTACGCAGATGGTACATAAATATATATCAATGTCTGTCCTAATGAGCAATTTCCAAAAAAAGAAAATACTCATGAGAATTTGAAAAAATAGAAAAGGAGGTGGAGAGATCGGAGTATTCCCTTGATAATGGATAATATTGTTCGTTAATCCAACGAATTCTATATATTTTCTAGATATCATATTGATATGATATTGTAGTTCATCTTACACAAGTCGAGATACATATGATTAACATACATTTTTTAATTGATTTATCGAACAAATAAATAAATATTTCTCAAAGACAATTTTGAATTGATTATACAATTTGTATAAAGGAATCGATTATTACCTTACCGTCTACATTAGATATAAAGTATGGGAGATAAATGAGGAAAAAATTTTGCTATAAATAGGAAAACAATATTTGCGGGTGATAAAAAGAAATGAATAAATGAGTAAGAACAAATAAAAAGCAGATACAAATTATCCGTAGATATGTGTGTGTATGAGAGATAGACATAACGCCAAACGATGAATGTATGTCGCATTAACAGTAGCAGCTGTTGTATGGTATCCGAAGAGAGCGAACGCATGCACAAAATATCAACATTAACACAATGTGATTATTCTTTCTTTTTTTTTTGTCTATCTCGCAATCAATAAAAGTGATTGACTCATATAAACTGTTATTCTATTCTCATAGTGGATACTTAGAAATTATTGATCGGAAAAATTAATTGTAATAAAAATCAGAAGATAATAGTGAAATTTTGCTTACATAACCAAAGAACATTTTGTTTATGAATAATTATATACATTTATATAATTAATTTTATCTCTTAGATCTCACAAGGTATTTATGCCTTAATGCATCAGCGCATGCTTATTAATTGTTTAAGTGAAAACGATTACTTACCAATACTCTTCTCGTATTAAGAAATTTTTTCTTTGTGGACTTTGCTTGTTTATTGACAGAAATTCAGAGTAGATGGATAAGTTGATACGTTCGTCTTGTTCTTCTAAAAATATAAATGAAGACAAGAATATCTTAGCAGGCAAATATCAAGGAATAAAAATAGATATATCTGTACATGTATGATTGATGGTATAATCGGTAGAGGACACTATTCAACATATAACCGATATATTATGATAAACAAAAGTGTCTTTTTTTAATGCTGTCATTCAGAAAAAAAAAACAAACGTGCGATTAAGTTGATTTTTTTCCTTTTCTTTAGTATCTGCAAGTAGTGTATATTTCGGACATATTAACGTCTAATATCAATACTTTCTCCAATGGCTCTATACTTATTTGTCATTTTCTTACCTTATATATAATAATAAAGTATGTTATTTTTAGATGCTATTGTGTAAAGTTGTACAGAATATTGTAACTAGAACACGTTTTTGTTTTTATGATGTTCTAGTATTGTTTCTTCTGTGCGTTATTCACACACTTAGTTGATTGAATAAATAAAGATAAAAGATATTTAAGAAATATTCGATATAAGATATTAATAAAAAAAATAGATAAATATGTATAATCAAGGTCGTTGATTATACACTTTAAATAAATAAAATAGAATGATTCTATTCGATGTAACAAAATAATAAATTTATAATATGTAGAAAGAAAGAAAAAAAGAACAAGACGGAACGATCGATTGATAAAATGTTTAATGTGTTGTTGAATTTAATAAGTAAAGTTAAGAGCCAAGAAAATGATTTGTTGAGAAAATAAATTGGTACGTCAAATCGAGGCTAGAAAGAAAAAGAAAAAAACGGAAGTTCATTTTCAATGATTTAATATCAATATCAGAAAACCAATTTTTTCACGTAAATAAACAACAATATGAATCAAAAACTTATACAAAAGAAAATATTTACAGTTCATATTAATTATTTCGTTTCAGGTTTTTCATTTAATGGAAAAAGAAATTTAAAAGAAGAAAGACTCACCAGTAAGGGAACTTCTTTGACTATTTATTGTCTAAGTATTTCTATATCGTTCGTAGCATAATAAATGCCACTTTGGAAAACGTATTGATCGCGTTCAGTTATCTTCGTTTTTCCTTTCGTGTTCCTGAGAATATTTATATACACCAGATCCCTCGTACGTGTGCATATATATATATATAGAGAGAGAGAGATCTATGTGCCAAACGATAACAAAAGGCGACGACAGTGAGATAAAAAAAACATTAATGTCTAAATGACATCAGGCATTGTAGTCAATTTACGTCAATTGATCTTAACATCAATACTATTGAGAAGACAACAACATCAGATAGAAACAAGGATTCTATATACATCAATATATCAGAAAAACATGTGTATGTTGAAAGAAAACGACAAATCAAAATACGATTTAACATCATATTAACAAATTTTGACATGTTCATTTCTTTAATTACAAACAAAGAATGCCTTAGAAAATTGTAAAGATAGTATATGCATTTATAGGTTTATTGGGTTACAAAGAAGTATAAGAAACTCTTGAAAAATTAACGCGCTTTGTTCAAGAAATGATTTATGTATTGTCATCGGCGATCACTTACACTGGGGAGATATTGTCTTAATGCTATGAAGACACAATGAGCTTTCATCTTTTCTTTATCCTTTGGGAGCAAGTTGCCATACATACTAACATCTAACCTTCGTACTTACTTCAACCATTCGCTCTTTTATTGTCATTTCTTATCATCATCATGTCACCGCTTAGATCAACCATGAAAACATATGAATGCTTCGTTGATGAGAAAGTGTATTAGCTCAATTGTTACACAACATAATTCAATGTTCACCTTGACTTGTTGTCAAGAAAAGTCTTCTTATTCTTGTTGTTTATCGTACTTTATCATCATAATCCTATCTACAGATGTATCACCGATGGTGATCCGATGGTGTTGATTGCATATAAGGATATAAAAATATTATCTCGATAAACATAGAAAATGGTTTTCAACAAATTAACTTAACTCTTAGACATTGCAAAGTAAATGATATTATGAATACAGTTAATATTTCTAGACTTTTCTAATTAATCGCGAATAGATCAATCAATCATAGTATCGATGCTGCAACATTGCTACATCGAAAATTTATATTATTTTTTAAAAATATTATCGACATTAAATCATAGCAACTATTCTCCAGATCTGAATTTGATTTTACCCTTACCTTCGCCTCATATAAAACAGTCACAATCACAGTAACCTCTCACGTCTTTCTCGCTTCTTTTTTTTTTTTTGCTTCTTCTTTTTTCTCTCTTTTTGTTCCCATTTGGCGAGACAACAAAATCAATTAGATTGACTATAAACGAGAGTATGTGTGTGCGAGTCGAGTAGAATTCTTTTTGTATTTCGCTACTACTGCCTGTCATACTTTTTTTCTACTTTTTTTTCTCTTCCGCTTTTCAATTCTCGTTTGCTACTTGATTGAATAAGAAAAGCCTTTATACATATAGACAGGCAAACAGATAATACTCAAGGCAACGATTTATCAATTGATGAGAAGAAATATAGAAATGAAATACGACACGACTTCTGGCTTGCTGTCTCAACGTCATCGACAAACGATAACAGTAATATTTATATAAATACATCTTTTGGTCTCTTTCTCTTAATCATTGTTCTCTACCGATGAGTATAGTAACTTGAGAATGTTTTCTTTTTACTCTTTTTTTACATTAATAAAATCATACTATATGTTTCTAATAGTAATAAAATGTATCATGATATATGAATAGAATATCTATATATATATCTATATATGTATCATATTCACTAATACAAAAATTTATATTTGTGAAATAAAATAATCTCATTTTGAATAAGTAATTCATCCGCTGTCTTAAAATAAATTTGCATATATATATATATATGTTAATACTCATTCTCTCAGGTTTTTTAAGAATATAATGTTATTATCATGGACATTTTCTCTACGGTTTAATAACTTTCACTTTCTTTTTTCCCTTCATGTATAAGCACATGAAATGACATACTCGGTTAAATTTATTTGTCATTATACTTGAAGAGAATGAAACTCAAGTCATTGTTTTTTTTGATAATTAAATATATGAGTTTCTGTTCTCAGTCAGTAAGGACAATCTCATGTACACGCATTCATATTACATATCAACGAAAGAAAGGATTACTGTAGAGATTTGACTAAAATGAGGAAGAGAGCACGCAGTAGGTGCCTCAAGGAAAACTAAAACAACAAGTAATATGGTTTTCTTCATTTTCTTTTCATCTCCTATTTATCAAGTGTAATCATGATAAATATTTTACGTGTCTGATCTTCTCTCTTGCTAACTATGCTTAACAATATTCCTCTCGTTTTGCCTTGATTATACATTCATTCATCATCATCATCTTTTTATCTCACACCACATGATTGTTGTGGTATTCTGACATAAAATTATTTCTGCTCTGCTAACTTTCTCAATCTCTTTTCTATCCTTGTCTGTATTTATAGACATCGTTTTATGACCGAAACAATAAGGGGAAAAAAAGAAAAGAACTTCCTTTCTTACCTTAATATATGCAGAGAAAAAAATCATAACGAAAACTCATACCTATGGGAAAAGATTCTTTTCATCGGTGATAAATGTGTGAACGAGGGAACTGAGCCGTGATTTGGTTTTTTATTTCTCAATTGTTACTATTTTTATCGAAATTAGAAGTGAAAGAAAACTATTTTTCTCAAGAATCGACCAGTCTTGAAGAAAAAAATGAAAACGTGAAAGAAGCTCAATATGTTATTAATTCTGTAAAAGATGACAACATCTATATTGATCTAACAGCATAATTTGACTCATGCATACATATTGGAATCATCATAAATTTCATGAAGATTGTTGATAACTAGCTCAGCTCATGATATGTTCTATTAGATCATAACAGTGATGGCATGTTGCTCAAGAATATACTTGTTATTATTGCTCATCTCGTCTGCGTCTATTTTCTTTGAAGAAATATTGGGTAGGAACAAAAGAAAATAATCAAGCATTTTATAACAGAAAAAAAGAAAAGGGAAACCAGTTGTTTTTCTCTCTTTTTTTATTCTGATGATGGTGATGAACATTATCTCAACATCGGTGACCGGTTAGTTGCTTGTCTTAGTTTTTCCCTTTTCTTTTTTATGTGTTACTAACGAAGACTAAGAAAAAAAAAAATGAGAGAGCAAAAAAAAGAAAAAGAAAAAATACCTTTGAGAATGGTTATCTGAAGACTAGACGAGTGCACGGTTCTAGAAGAAAATGGAAAAAAAGAAAGAAAAAGCGGTGGTTTTCAAATTAGTTGCAGCAATGAAAAGAAAATGAATATTCGACTTAGAAGGGAAACAGGAAGTGAAGTGTTAGTGGAATTTCTCATCGGAAGTCTTTTTCTCTCTCCCTCTTTTTTCTTCGTATTCTATCAAGATTGCAATAAAAACAAGAAAAACCTTACAAAAGCTCTACTTCTATTGGATATTTATACATAACTTTCTGCGACAAGATCAAACAGATTTCTTGTAATCAAACATATAATAGATATTATATTACTAATATTGAACAAATAAAAACAATGGATATGTTTAGTTTTATATTTTGTCATTTGGAAACTTTTTTATGTTCACAAATAATTGATTTGATTAGACATATGAAGATCATCGAACAAATTATCTTTGTCAGAGTTATAATTGCCTATTTTCATGAGCTTATTTGAGTAGCTAATCGAATGAAATAGATATGATAGATCTCTCAATGTAACACTGATGTGTAAAAGTATCTGTCAGCATGAGTTAATGAATAGATAGTGGATAAAGAGGTTTTAAATGTTCAAAGAACATCTTTGAATTTTTAAACTATCATATTAATCCTTTTTCTTTATTAATAAAACAATTATTAATATAACTCCAAATGTAGAATCATCGAAATACAAACGAGAGATCTTGATATAAAAAAATAGTATCGTCCTTCAATAAATCAATAATTCTTTCCAGCTGTTTATATGCTAAGGAAATGTATAGCTTATAAATAGATACAAGATTTTCTTTTCTCACATAAAGTAGGTGTAAAATATCTTTATCTTCAAGTAAAAACGAAAACATATGTAATGTATTTGCTTACAAAACTATATCTATTTACTGTTTTAAATTAGAAAAGCATACAAACATATTATGATTAGATTGTTATTTATACTTTTATATTTTCTATATAGAAAGAATAAATTTTGTTCGTGAGCTAATTTCTTACGATATCTAAAAATATATGTTCAAACACTATTATTAATGAATAACTAAAATATTTTAAAATGAAAAAATGCTATGCTTAAATGATTATAATAAAACACTAAAAATAAGCATAAAGAATCTTTTCTTTCAATACCTTTTTATTGCTTAGAATATGGTAGAATAAGCTTTATCAATTTGACTCGCATCAAAACCAGCTTTGAGTACCATTCATAGAAATTCTACTAATAATTTTTAATTATCTAATGATGTTGGTCGCTTACAGATAAACAATATTCAACAAAACCGAAAGTCGTATAATATTATAATTCATAGAATGCTGTTCAATTTTGTTTAGTTGAAAGAATTTATATCAACACAGGTTTAAAATCAAGTTAAAATAATATTCAGATTACAAAAATAACAAGCTTCTGTTTTACGGTATTCAACCGCTTTCATCAAATAAAACATAAAACAGTTCAGAAAAGTTATTGTTTTTTTAAAGTTCTAACCTAGAGCATAACACTACTTTGAGTATGTATGAATTTCATCGCTATGTTTGTATAACCTTGTTAAGAAGCGTATGATAAAATAGTAGTGTAGCTTATCAAGAATCTTTTATGATTATTTCGTAGACGAATATCAAGAAGAAAATCATATGCATTATTGAAAGTTTATCAAGTAAAATAAATCAATTCAATTTTTTTCTGCATCTAAACAATAAATAATACTATTTAATACTGTTTATCCAAATCATCAACATTTTAAAAAAATCATTTATTTCGACTATCGATCCAAATCATTTTATTCTTTCGAAATATATAAATTATCAAAATAAAACTTACATAACCTAGAAGAAATGAAAACTATTTTAAAAGTTTATATAAATACTGTATAATAATTGCTATTCAATACTCGAATCCTTGAATGTATACAATCAAATACTTAGTTCAACTTATATGGTGAAGGTTTTGTTATTTATAAACAAAGTAGAACGTTCTCTTAATATAAAATAATATCTGATGTCCTTGTTCAATCAAAGACAAAGAATGATGTATTAACAACTAGGGGATATGCTTTTTTTCTCATAAAATTGTATGACGTGGTACTTTATTTTCTTTTTCTATGATCTAAGCATATTTAATATATTTATCTGTTTAGATGAATATTCGAAAAGTCTTGGAAACGAATAGGTAACATCGATTACATGATTTTAAATACAACATACTGTCATTACAATTTTTACTCCAGATGCCATACATAGCAGGAAACAAAACAAGAAGTTGTTAATCAAAGGTGTCTAATTTAAACTCAAGTAGAATAACTAACTGGTGGTCTTTTTTTGCTTTTTTTATTTTTATCAATGCACTCGTGATAGATGTGCGCGCACGAAAGACTTTGCATAAATCAAAGTTATACAATAATCATTATTGCTAGAATAAAGAACGACCTTTATATGTCATCGATGTGTTAAACAGTCAGACACTGTTGTTTCAATTGATCGGAAAAAAAGGAAGTAAATTCTATTGATGAAAGTAATAGATTTTCTCGTCGTTTATTAGAATAATTACAATGACGATAGTACTGACTATAGAAACAATGATCGTATAGCATGATCTTTTTTTATGTTCATTCATGTAAACTAATATCTGATTAGTCGTTATAAATATTAAACCTTTATGTAATGCCAACATAAGCAGACTATTTATTTCTAAATTTAGACGACAAAAAAAGAAAAAAAAAACAGATAAATTTATCACTTCAGCATCAATTGATGTTCTTCTCTGTAAATCGAACAACTAATGAGGGAATATGATTGAAGAAAACATCGAAAGTGAAACAGAATTCTTACAATGATCGTTATCGATAATAGACACAATGTCATTTTTTACCGTACAAAAGCATCGTTATATAGTATAATAATGATGAGCAGATTTTTCTGAAGCGATTATGATCAATGAAAGAAAATAGCTGTTCCAGAGCATTCCATTCTAGAATTATGGCCTTTGCCTAACTCTTTCAAGGCGGTTGAGCATAGATACTCAATGTCAATAAAACAAATGAAAATTGCTTGAAAATTTCTTTTTTTTCCATTTGTTTCAGTGTTTTTCTATTGGACATTTTTTGGTTGATGCGGAAAACCTACTATGAAATAAAAGATGATAGACAATTTCCTAATCAATAACTTTGAAGAAAGTAATACACTTAAGGCTTCTAAAAATATATCAACAAAATTTGCTCTGATGAACAAACTAAAACGCAAAAAAAACAAAAGACAGATACCGGATGTAAATAACCATTAATTACAAGAGAAAGATCTTTCATCTAAACTATCAGAATAACATATTATACATGAAATTAAAATTGTCTTCTAAGTGATTGAGTTGATCAAATAAAAAATAGAAGAAACAGCGCACAATATCAGAACATACAAAATGATTCTTTTTTTTTTGCTTCACAGATATATGATAATTATTTATGAACTTTAAGAATTAGTCTATATATATTTTTAACATTCAACTATAGACTTTTTGTATTCTTATTTATCCAGGTCAAACAATCAAACAGTAAAATCTTACACGATTGAACCTCTAGCCTTATATGATGAGATGAAACTCGTAGTCTCAAAAATCCTAGACTAAATCGTACTATAAGATTTTCCACAATGTTATAGTGATATATTAGAAGGCAGAAAAATCTTTCAAGAATTTTATAATACGATCTACCATAAGATTCCTGAGATTATGATTATTTTGTATGTTTTTTTCTGATCTTACAAGATCAGAGGCACCATCTTGAAAGATTTTACCATCTGATTGTTTGACCTGGGAAGCTATAATTCAGTAAAAATAATATCTAAACATTTATCTAACATCTTCAAGTCAAAATCTTTAATGACAATGCTAATCATAATATTATCAAGTATCTTGTTCAATGATCACAGAAAATAAATAGATTTCGGGTAAGATCTGTTTATAGACAAGCAACAGGCATTATCTTACGAGGAAACCTCTACAGGCGTTATATCGTTTTTTTGCCAGAGACGATGTTTATTTTATGAGTTCTAGTGTGTAATAGAAATGTCTAGAATGGTTTAGTTTTGCGCACCGCAATTCTTAAGATATCGACATTGAATTAGGCTTTTCAAACAAAAGACTATGGTCCACTCGGGTCACATAAAAGTTGGTTTTCAACTTCAAACTTTCCATGAACAAAGTTATCAGTGAGATATAGTTCATTGGACAAGTTGTTACTTTTCAGGTATCTTCTATCCAGAGATATGGAACGTTCGAAATTCTCATGTGCAAAAGAAACTTTTGTTCATATATTTACATCTTCAGAAAAGAAATACTAATTACACAATTAAGTAATCTCATTAAGGACTATTGTTTGTGCAAAGTTTGAAGTCGAAACTCGAAAGTCAATTTTTCACGTGAACCGAGGACACTACAATATTTGTTAAAAAAATCAACTAAAATTTCAATATGTCAAGAACGAAGATGAAGAGAACCAAACTATTCTGGACGTTGCTATTACTCATTAGACCTAATCAAAAAACCATCGTCTTGGTTAAAAGGCGATTTGACACCTGAAGAGATTCCCTCGTTAGTTGATACGTACATAAGTTACTTTATTTTTTTGAAATAAATGCATAAATAGAAACAATCAACTTTGATGTAACTTCAATTGATTAGAGTATTGTATCAAATGATGAACTAATCCAAAGATCATAATCAGGAGTAAGCATTTCGATATTGTTCAAGTTTGAAGCATTACTACTATTTTAATTACAAAGAAAAAAATTCTCTCTTTTTTATTCTTTTTTTCGTCGCAATTTATTCAATAACAATTATGTTGACATTTACAGTCAGGCATCTTCTCGCTTCATCGGAATCCTCTTAATTAGCGCGTGTCATTAGCAAAGTTTTACTAAAGAAATCTTGCTTTAGAGAGAAAGAAATACACTGAACAACAATGACACTATTTGACATTTTAAAAACAAACGTTTCCATCAGCAGAAATGCCAGAAAAATGCGTTCATTTAGCGGGTGTGAATTTTGGGCTTCTGTGCTCCCATACCTGAATTTAGACAACTACCATCACCAACTTTATGCAAATATTGCCATCACCAATCAAAACTTACGTGTATTGATTGAGGAATTAAACAAAGATTTTGTTTTCAACATGACTACGTTATGAACAAGCCTTTACTAAACAAAAAATTAATTTTTCCAAAATCAACGAATTCTTGATTTAATGAAACAACATGAAAAAAGTTCTTTGTCATTAGATAAATATTTTAATAAGATCTGTATAATATTATAATAATGTTCTGTGGTTACAATCTTATTAACTATTGAATTTCGTTCTCATTTCTATTATGAAAATAATTTGTTCTAATACAAAAGTGCCGCATATTAATTAGAATCCACTACTAACGTGCGATGCAAAAGTAATTGCGGAAATCTCACCCATGGTTCTCTGCTCAGCAACATCATTGAGAGTACATCATTTTTTCTACTTGAAAGGGCAAAGGCTGAACTTCAAAAAAAACAAAAACGTTCAATATATAGCATTGCCAATATAGCACTTGCAACTTCTATCCTTTTCAAATGTCTCTCTCGCATCGAATCTCCTTTTTTCCTTTATAAAAGATTATGTTCGAGGTTGTACATTTATAGAAACTCGAAGGATTCTTTATCACTGTTGCAAATTAAGTATGATAAATTACGTTTTGATCTACTTTGACATCGAAGCTTTATAAATTTTTCATCAACTTCAAAAAAATAGGTCATCTAAGCAATAACTTACATATACTGTAGGAATTGTCCTCCTTTTTCTAAAACAACATATAGTTTTATACAAATTCGAATTACTGGTAACCTTTATCATCATGTTTAAGCCCTGAATAACGAATATTTATTCAATGTCCTATTTTTTCCATGTAAAATAGTGCTTTCTATTAAAAATAGGACGTAAAATGCGCATTGTTTGTTGTTAACGGATTGCTGAGACACTTTTTAGAGTATGATAGTTGATAAAGGTTTTTAAGGATTACTTCCTCATTCATTTGGTATTCAAGAAAAAGTTTTTTTCCAAACTCTAGAAAAAATATAAGAAAAAAAGTATGTTACAAGAGCTCTTTTAACGATGTTTGGTCTCTAACGTTTTTCTTACTCGAAGTTTATCGCAAAAATATTCTCTATGCTTTTTGAAGTTCTGGCATTGCTCTTTCAACTGGAAAAGAATAAACTTTCTACGATGATTCTAAGTAGAGATTTATGAGTTGAGGCTTCGGTAGTTACTTTTGCGTCGTAGGTTATCTTTTTGTGTTCGTTAAGTATGTGTCAATCTATTACTAGCAGAAAAAGGTGAACATTCATCAAAATGATTTTGAATTGGATTATATTGTCTAAAAACAAAATATCAATTCTAATTGTGTGTCGATGATATTACTAATTCATGCACGTATCATATAAATTACTTGTAATAAAATTTCTTCAATTACATGAATTTTTTCCCTCTATTTATTTTCTTTTAAAAAATTTCCTTCGAGTAGAAGAAAGTAATTCGATTGGGTAGAAAAGGAAATATTTCATGGTTATCATTGTGTTGCACCTCAAGGTCTCCTTCTTTCCTTCGTCTATTTCTGTGCTTTTCTTTTTCTTCTCATCAATGATTTATTCATATTCATATAATATATCAAAACAAGTTATTATTTTTAAATAGAGTAACAACAAATAACATTCAACGATACAATTAACAAATAAATGGACAAAGTTGTCAATAAAACAATCAATGCTATAGCACGATTCGGCGAACGTCTTGAACGACGTCTTTCGAACGACGCAAGTGATGATTCATATTTGCAGTTATCAGGATCAGATTCTATGTTTCCAAGTGCTAAATCGGCCTTTTATCGTCCATTAGATGGTACAAGTCATAAACGTAACATATACTCATCACAACGACGAGATTTAAGTTATGGTGGTGCAAGAAACTATTCTTCAGATAATTTAGCTGCTAGTCATGGATATGGAAGTTTTAGTAATTATCGACAAAGTCCAATGAGTGATTCATATAGCGATGATCTAGACAGATCACCTTTTGGATCTAGTGCAGGTGCTCTACCAAATTATGGTCCGTATTCAGGAGGATATCCTAATCGATCATCCAATGCGCCATATGGTTTCTATCCTGGCAATGTAGCCTATGCTCCTAATTATTATATTGCCGAACGACGCCAAGTCGAATTAGTTCCTGCCCCACCACCACGAGTTATTCGAGAACCAGTTCCGTTTCCTGTTCCAGTCGATCGTCCAGTACCTCAACCTTATCCAGTCGAAGTGCTAAGACCCGTTCCAGTTGATCGACCAGTTCCAGTTCCGGTCCCAGCACCAGTACCAGTCGATCGATTTGTGCCTGTTCCTGTACCAGTTCCTTCACCGCCGGTTTGTGTTCCAGTTCCTGTTCCAAATCCCGTTCCATGTTATGTACCTGTCGGTGTTCCTGTTCCATCACCTCGAGCAAGTCCTGTCATGTTTGAACAATCAGTTACTCATACTCAACGTTGGATTACTGGTTCGCCGGTCATGATGAATCAACAACAATATTATGTTGGTACACCAGCTATGGGTATGAATCCGTATGTATTCTATGGTACTGGTCAATTCATTCGTTAATCACATTTTCATTTTCTTTATAAAATATTGTAAGCTATGATTACTTTTTGGAAAAAAAATAAAAGGACAGTTTTAGATAGTTACTAAGTCTCCATGAAATCTATTGATATATAGACAAAAACGCTCATAGAACTCAAATATTAACTTATTTTGAAAATCAATATTATATATATTTGATTCATATGTTGAACTGCTAGAATATCTGATTAGATAAAAGTATATAACTTTATCTAGAAGTTTACGCAAAAGCGAAAAACAAAATCTTGCCAATTTTTTTCTAGTTGCAATTTTATTCAAAACTTTCTTTTTCAGTTATATTTTGAACAAAAATGCACAAATGATGGAACGAAAACAATTTTTTTTCTTCTTTTATTGTTAATCATATGATGAATTATGTGCTTTTGCCTTTTGGTTTGATTTCTTTAACATTAAGACCAGGTGGCAATGATTGTTTGAGTTTTTCAGCTTTTTCTTTATCATCCACAATTACTAAAAATACAAAGAACAAAATAAAAACATGATGAATTAAAATTTGAAATGGTCTATCGACATACATGTGTACAAATAACGACTGCATCGAACTTTAAATTTGGTATTTCCTTGACGTGTACCATGTTCAGGATTACGTTTGATAATCACTGATTTAGCATCTTTGCGTCGAGCAATAAGTAAGAAATCTTTGATGTCTTTGATTTCTTTTGGCATTGTGTTGATAAAAATATGAGATGAACAAAGATCTAAAATAGATGAAAAAATCTGTTGAGAAGTTTTCATATAAGAAAAGTGGCAAAATAAATAAAAGAAATGGATACGATATCCGTATTTAACCCAATAAAATAATGTTCAAATCTTATGATTAATATTAATAAATTAAATATAGACTTGCATATATATTCAAAAAATGGAATTTATTTTGAGATTATTTTATCAAAATAAAATTTAAAAGAATCAAAGAAAAAGATGTCACTAGTTGTATTAAAGTCACAATAGTTAGACAATACAATTGGTATTTAGAATCGATCAATGAATCATTCAATGAAGTTAACATTTTGTGAAACCGAATTAGAAAAACTAGAGATTATTGGATCTCTTGATAGAATACCGTTAGAAATGTAGTCAGCGTCGGTCATTTAATTTATGTTTGAAACAAAATACAAAGTTTTTTTTATTCTTTTTAATGTTGATTGAAATAGAATATACAACATATGAACTATGAATATATAGTAAATTAATCTGTAAAGGTTTTCCAAATTCTTCAAAATTCAATGCTGATATTTGATGTCTTTCTATTCGGTCTTTTTCTAATTCCTCAAGCCGAATAATTCACAAGTAATGTTCATCGAGACTCGATTCATTTGATCCTAGACCAACATGATAGAGATATGCATATAGGTGCATCTAGGTATCAACGTGTATTAAGCAAGCTAGAAGATAAATGCAAGAAGTGACTTGACATATAACAGCGACTCGTTTCACAAAAGCATTTTTTTTTCGTAACATCAAACTTGCTTTTACGTTTATAAAGAAAAAGTGATTTTGCATATGTTATACTTGTCTACTCAAGTTCAATCTATAGCATAGTTACCGACCTGGCTCTTACATTTTATACATAAAATGTTGACGCATCGCCTTAGCATTCGAGAGGACTTTGATAATTTCATTCGAATTTAAAAACAACTGCTTCAATTCAATGTCAATTTAGTGTCATACGTCGTACATTGACTGACAGGCGAGCTTGTTTACATCCAAAACAATTGAATAATAAATTTTGTATTCGTACTGCTGCGAAAATTGATTTTCAAATGTAAATGTTCTGGATGGTTATTATGAGTATCGCTCGTTCCCTTCATTTTCGTTATGCATTTTCTTTTACCTTTTAGTTGTAGGTCTAATCGAATGTTGCTTTTGCTATCGTGGTTGTATTTTTTCGATTTTGTCATAAAGACTTGATATGATCCAAAACGTTGTGTTAGTTCAAGCCTTTCTTGTACGAAAATTTTTTATATTGTCTCATTATTTTAACTTGATATTTCGTGCAATAATTTTGTTATTATCTTATCTTTATGGAAATAAATTAAATGAACAGCTGAAAATAGAATGGCAGATGAATGCAGAGTTGAAGAACTAAATGTATTCGTAAAGTCAAAAGCATCCATCAATCGACCTGGTTTGAACTGTAGACCAGGCCAGACAAAAGGTGATCTAGTGAAAGCTCTGGTTTAAACATATAATTTTATTAGGTTTTTTACAGAAATTTTGTCAAAGTTTTTGATCCTTGCGCTGCTGTAAACATATTTTTTAAGGATTCATTGATATATGTCAAGTTCTGAAATTTTATCTCTAATACACAGGGATAAATAGTAGTATGTTCATTTTAGAGATTTTATGCTCGAATTTTCAATATTTTAAATAAAACCTTTGACATTGAGAACTATCTGTTTTCAAACTATTCAATGTTAACACTCTGTGTCTTTCTACTCGCACTTTCATCATTTCTCAAACCGAATAATACATACAAGCAGCATCTCAAGTCTTAGATAAACACTGATGACCTGTTCTAGCTAGTGTATTTGGTTCTTTCATTCAAACAACGATCTCTTTCGTTGTACGAACTAGTGTATTGTCTTGCTACAAAATTCTTTTCTGTTGTTTCTAATCAGTATAAAAGCATAGAAAATCATGTTTAAGAATATCATGACTATTTACTCTGACCTAAACTAGAAAAGATACACAATGTAAATCATTTCATTTGATTTTTCTGCTACTCAAGTAGACAAGAATTTCTGAGCATGCCTTTGAACACTCCAATCGCGGCATTTGTCTGATCGTTTTTAGTTCCAATCAGAAAATACCAAAGCTAACTATTTTCATCATAAATAATGCGTGAAAGTGCTTTTAAAGGCAACTTTAGTAACTGAAAGATGTCCAAAACAAGTTGTCTCACTGTATTTTTGAGATACTACGAGTATGAAAAAGTCATTTTTATCCACAAAACATGTCAAAAATAATGTAGAAAAGTTTTTCGACATATTTCAGTTGTAGGAGTTGGCTTTTTAAGCATCTTCACGCACCTTTTATGATGAACATAGCTATTTTTGATGTTTTCTGAATGGACATGAAAAAAAAGCCATAATTAGGGCGATCAAATACATTTTCAGAAATTTTTCTCTGTTTGAACTATCTCGACATAGTACAACAGATCCTTGATAAAATATATGTGGATAATTTTAAGGAAGATATTATGAGAGATTCTAATAGCAAGTTTAGTCAAAAACATGAGACATGGAAATATTCGTCAAAGAATGACGCATCTTTAGTAAAAATTGTTTCATTCGATTGAGAATATGCTTGCAATGAGTGTACAAGTGACTTAACTATTGATATGCTGCTTGTGCTTTTGATATAAAACAGAACACAAGAATCTTTTTTTTAATGTTTCTGTCGCATTCAATTATCGTTGTAATTCTGATAATTGAGTGTTTAAACAATCACTTATTAATACGTCGTTTCTCCAAAATTAAATATCTTTTGAAATACTTATATTAGCCTTGTCTTGTGGCTTTTTTATATTTTCAATATCGATCATATAGGATATTTTACTCAGGTCATGCTCATTATTAATAATTGATATTTTTCTTTTTTTTTCTTGATTTGATTTAGTTAAGTATAAAACATAAGAGTTCATATCGAATGTCACCCTTATACATATGTAGAAATTTGAGATCTTTTTGTTCACTAGGATGACAAAGAAGCATATCACTTTTTTTCTTATAACAAAAATCATTTCTTTTTACTTGTCGACGGTGTAAAATATGCAACCGACATATTTGTATACATCTGATTTTGATAGAGAAGTTCGATGGCGTTCAAACTTTTCTACGGGAATACCAGTTCTATTAGGAGTTTTACAAATGTTATTAACATTTGCTATTATTGGTCTTGAAATAGTATCAGTTGTAATATCACCTATTGTTGGGACACTTTATGCTGGATTTTGGTGTTCAGTCATTTTTATGTTGTCATGGGTATCCATGCTTGGACTAGGTGATTACAAAAGTTTAATAAACATGATTAATTAATTAATTGTTTTTGTTGATTAGTTTGTTGCCATCGTGCTCATAAATGGGCATCATATATGTGTTTTATATCAATTCTTTGCTCTGCTGCTGCTATAGCTCTGATTGTGTTGGATATATTATTTATTAGAAATATAGATAAATGTTTTTTTTTAAATGTTACATGTAATGAATTGATATTGTCTTATTCTCCATTATTATTTAGTCAACCACTTGGAAGAAAAGTTCAAATTTTAAAAGCACAATTAACATGTGCTGTATTGATGTTAGTAACAGCTATTTTATATATGTATCTTTTTATTTCTACAAGTATGACTGTTCGACGTCGTAGTAGTCGTGTACTTATTGAACATCATCAATTACCAGTACAATTTGTTCGACAAACTGGTAGATATTCACCAGCGTTACAACCATGGAAATCAACATCGGTACCTGTTACTGATGAGCCGAATCGAATTGAATGCCCTCATTGTGGAACATTGATTAAATTAACACAAAAGAAACGATATGTTGAAATTCAGAATTAATTGAAATTCAAGCATCAAAATAAAATTTAAAAAAAAACATACTTTCATTTCTTGTTTTTATATAGTTCTACTTTTCTTTAGGTTTGCTCATTAAAATTCTATTAGATCAATGAGAAATTCTTTGAATCTTTCAAAAAATTGTCAATAAAGAATACAACTAGACATGCCACGACTTATTCATTTACTTTCATTATTCGATATTATTTACACTATAATCTCAATATACTTCATCTGCATTCGTTGGTTTGGATGACTATTCATTATAGTCTACTTGTTCTTGTAAATTGTGTGATAAAATCATTATGATGGCCTCATATTTTCATCTGCAAAAAAAAGAAATTTTTAAGGCTAATATCGAAGCAGAAGAAGAATGACAAATTGAAAGAAGTATAACTTCTTGCTGAAGCATCTTAAAATATTAATCATTTTCGATCTGAACTGAAAGTATGTGACTTTGCAAGTCTATGTACACAGAAAGATTTTCTCTTATTAGACTATTCAATGCATGTGAAGAATTGCCTCCAGCTAGCCCATATTCATTGATAAAAAATTTCCGTTCACATTTTATTCGAAAAATGACTTCACAAAGCCATAGTTTGGATCAGACATAAGTTCAAAGAGATGATCTTTCAAATAAAAATGCATAAAGTATCTCTGAATTCTTCATTGAGTCCATAAAATCATTAATGATTATCATCCATGAGAGTGAACCATTTCCATACTTGTGATAGATATTTTGCAGAAAATGCACTGAGACTTGTGCATATAAACATAGTATGCAGTATCAAAACCGTCCTATCAACAATTGGAATTGCACACTTTATGTAATTAGCAGAATAGCACGCAAGTCTCATTTCAACTCGGTTCATATACAAATTAGAGCATCTACTACAGAGAAACGTCTACATTACAGCTCACATATCACGAAAGCGGAGTGTGAATGTGGTTATGGGTTAATAGAAGACGCATACACTCATTCACATCCATCCCCTTCTTTACTGCCTTTTAACGTAGATTAACAGTCAAACAGGAAGAGAAAAATATAGCTTCTGTATTATATCTTTTGATTTAAGATATTTAACAATGTTAAGTTTTCGATCATATTTGGTCTCTTTCAACCTAAAACCACAGCAATCATATTTTATCAAACTTTAAAGAACGAAAACAATAATGATAATTAAACGACGCTGACCACTAAAAAATCATGAACTACACAACAAACAAAACGAGTTATAAGGTCATAATCTGAGGACATTGCCAACAATCACACTCAACAACCATCTGTACAGTGACTATTCAATTCAACAAAAGTAGTCGCTCATGTTTTATTCGAAAACGATTTAGATTTTAGTCTAAACTCCCAAAGATCAATGTTCAAATGACGAAAATAGAATTGATAGTTCTACGATTAAAATCGTCTCCTAAGATGTTCCTAATTCGAAATTTGCACTAAATTTGTTAACTATTTGCATATGATATGATAGAGCTCCTCTGTTTGGATAGAAAAAATGTTATTTAAAGTAATTAAATGATATGTAAGCTTGACTGCATCTGCCGTTACATAATAGATATCTTAATATTTAAATCCTGATGCTGATACTTGGATGAACACAGTGACAATCGAGCATGCCAATTTACTGTGAGTCGAAACAGAAGCAATTTCCTAATAATCAAGTTTTATTGTCATTCTTTACACGTAAATATGTCGATAAAATAAATATTGCTATAGTACCAAAAGTCAAGTTCAAGGCTTTGTCTTGAAATATGCTTCGAGAGGTGGAACGATATCTTTCTTTCGGCTGATCCTAGAGCCTAAATTGGCAACTTGGCCTTCAAAATCAACATTGAATGCTTTTCGTACAACAGTATTTTCTGGTTCTCCAAGAATAACCATAAAATTTTGTTCTTTGATAATATCAATAACTGAAAAGAGAATACCGGTCAAATGGTTTTTCTCCTTTTGATTAAGCATTTCTTTGAGTACGTCTTCTTTACGTTCGAGTACATCATTCGGATAAAATGTGTACAACACACTTATACCCCAATATTGATCATTGAATAAAAAAGTTTTATAACCGTGAAGAAGAATTTGTTGCATCGAAAGACCACTTAAATCACTGTTGGCTTCAAACATTTGATTAGCATACGATTCTATATTGTTAATTTTAGCAATAGGTAGAAGATAATCGACAATTGAACGGTCTTCATCTGTTGTCGTAGGTAATCTACAAGAAGATTTAAACAAATGGTTTGCTTTTTGTTTGAGGGAGAAAAGACGTGGAATTTATTTTACCGAAAGTGAAGTGTATCGCTAATAATGGCACTAATGAGAAGTAATGCTGTCTTTTGATCGATATCCAATTGATGCTCAATATGTAATTTTGTTAGTATTGTTGCTGCAGATCCTACTGGTTCGAAACGAAGAAAGACGGGTTCCGATGTTGTCAAATCACCTAATTTATGATGATCGATCACGTATGTTACACGCATTTTTTTCAAATTTTCCATCGAGTGTTGACCTAAGTTACAATAATCTTCAAGCCATACGGCATATCTAAAAATGCTCCAACTCACTTTCGTTATGATCCATTAAGGCAACTTCAGTACCATCAGGTAAATTATTGGGCAACATATCGGGTTGTTCGATACCGACTGTTTTAAGAACAAATTTTGTCTCATTATCAAGATCGCTGAGACGATAAGCTTTAGCATTGATTTTAATACGACGAAGAAAATCAGCGAAAACCAATGCAGTGATAATAGAATCTGTATCGGAATTACGATGACCAAACACCATGATTTCGTTCTTATTATTCATTCTTTTTATCGGTGAAGAATTGTGTCTGGTAAGTATGTTCAAAAGTAATATTCTGTTTGATTGATCGGCTGAAAGAGTTGCATTCAATAGAAAATGTATTAATAGTAAAATAGTTTGCCATTTGAAAGACAGCATTGCAAAGAAATACCAGAAAGAATAGATTGAGTAATTATTATAGGAAGATTCTTGAAACGATTCACTAAATACAGTTCAGTTGAAGATGATGATAGATAAATAGTGGCGATTATCTAGAATCTGTATTCAAAAACAAAAGAAAATGACATTCAGAAACCGATGATGAACGATTTAACGTTGCAGATTAGTGAGTATCGAAATAATGAGAATGATGTGGTCGATTGTAATCTTGTAAATCAAAATGATTCATTCAGTTATTTTTAGAGTTCCAAACAGAAAAATTACCGAAAAATCCAATATTTTCGTAAATTGCAACAGTCATATAACAATGTCAGGAAATACGTTTTATAAAGCTTCTAGGATTTTAGATGTGAGAATGGATAATATCCTAGTCTGCATCTGTCTACAAGAACCTGAGAAAGAATATTCAGATAGGACTTAGTGAACTTATCTGCAAGAAATTATGCTTTCCTATGAATATCTACGATATTCTATGTGGGGTTCTATACAATTCTCTACTATCCAACTACAGAATTTTTTTACTTAAGTCCTAATTTTAAATTGCGTTTATGTCGATCGCTTTATAGAAGTCTAAAAGGTTCTTACTTTGGTTTCATGATTTTTTTTTGTATATTGGAATGCGTTTTTCATAAAATGTCACCCGTTGTTCAAGAATGAAAGGAAAGATCAAATAACAGCAACAAGTTCGACTAGTTCGAAAGAAGATAGATGGTTTTATGTGTACTCCGTTGTATCGATTGAAAATGAAAAAGTAAAATGACTGTGGGAGGATTAAAAGACTCTTTTCTTATATAACAGTTGTGCAGAAAGGGCGTAGAGAGATTAAGCAGAAAATATCAATACAAAAATATTGAGTCGTATATGCCAATGTAAATATCGGACACGCCCTTTCTAACAGATGCACTTCTTATGAATAACTAATATTTAAAGTTTTATCATGAGTCGTTTTATTCTCTCCAATAGAGAAAAGAAAACAGATAAAGATATTTCGTATGAGGCACATACTCAAAAACTTACCGAAATATGATTGATTCGTGAACGGTACGAGAACAAAAAGGGGGATCGATTGTGTATCTTCAAATAGTATTGGTTTTAGGGTTCTATTTTTGTCATGCTACTTTTCATCTTATTTCCAATATTCTAAATCAGATTAAAAACATAGTAGAATGATCACAACGGTAGCCATGAGATTTTATTGAATTAAGGAAAGAAGATAAACATTTTTTCGCTTGGTATTTTGATATTCATTGATAATCGGACTTCAAAGCAAACCTTTCGAATGATGAACATGTGAAAAATGTTTTGTGATTGATAATTTGAAACGGTGATCCAATGTTGTCCGAGCGAAACACACCCACTACCTAAATACTGCGTTTTTCAGAGGAGTCTTTGTGTTACAACAATCCTACGCAAAATTTTTCTTAAACATGTTTAGGTTTTTCAATTACTTCAGTTTATTCGTTGTTAGTGGTACGAATGAATACAAATATACAGACAAAAAATCTTATTGTAGCTGAACGAGAAGTTTGAAGACCAATTCTAAACAGTACAAATCTTTCTTGTAAATCGCAAGATAATAGAAAAACAAACTCTCTCGTTCGGGGGCAAGATCCAGGTCGAACAATATGGTCCGTATACGGTCATAATCGTGGACGCAATTATACGGCCCTATCATAATGAGATTACGTCACGTATGCAGCCGTATACTGTGAAAATATGGTCTTGTATGCGATGCCGTATTACTGCGCCCACGATTACGAGAAAATACGGTCTGGCTACAGTGCTGTATGAAGCAAATTTAAGGTGAAAATACGAATAGCTGTATCGATCGACCTGGAGAGCTGACCTCTGGAAAAAACGGTTTTGGAAAGTTAATATTTTGTATTTCGATCTTGCTGAAATTTTCACGATAGATATATTTTATCACATGAAGTCTATTTTGAAATTCTTAGACTTCTTTTGTCATAGGATTAGTCAGATATTCGCTGTTTACGTTTTAATTAATTAACTAATTGGCTAATTAAGCTTAACTAGATGTGAGAGCAACTGTAAGTATGTGGCTGGAATTGACATGAAGACCTCACTTACAACCATATCTACATCCACACTTTGACCGTCCTATAGAGTCTATTGGCAACTGAGGTTCACTGATCTGTTATTGACCCATCGAACATAGTGGAACAATTATTTTCTTATGCTTTTTTCTGTAGACACTGCAGTTCTATTAAGATTCGAACATCAAAATATTACCGATTGAGGTGTCAATGCGCATCAGCTCAGATGAACAGGGCAGAATAACAACGATCCATAATGAGGTTTCTATACGAAAGAACGGACGATGTCGTCTCAGTTTCGAATGAGATGATTTTTTTTCGTGATGTTTGCTTTTGTTTAGGGTGAAATTTCTGTTAGATTTCATTTAGGTCGAGATCATCTGAAACAGTTTTAAGCGCACGATTGAAACTGTATTCGCAGTCGCTAGTTCGTCATCAGTCTACTGTTCTTACTATCATTGCAACAATACCGAAAGTGTGTATATGTGACTAATATGCTCTACTGTACCTACTGACTAATGTCCGTATGTCTCCGACATCACAAACGTGAACAACAATCTTTCATTCTGCCTGACATCATCTCTCATGAGCTACAATTGCGTAATAGTGATAGCATTATGCTCCATTTTAGTACATTCTGTTTGTTCAAATTTCGAAATTCGAGTCATCATAGACAAGCATTGTGTTCAGTCATTCATTAGCAGTGACATATGGAAGAATAGATCGAAGTATCGCAGACATAACCATTCCTTTGACAGCCTATCCGAAATAGTGAAGTAAAAGCACTTTCTCGACAGCCGATTGGATCAAGTTTTTCAGTACAGAGAAGGTGGAACACTACAAAACTTTACAATAAATCCACAGTTTTTTTCTTGTTACAAGTAATTATCAAGAATATAGATAATTTCAGTATGATTCTTAATCTACATAATTCTTTACCGAGTTTTGCACTGTCACTCTATACGATGAAACAATGCCCTACAACAAAGTCATTCATGTGTTAATCGACAAAAAAACAAAAGTTTGTTTTTTAGAAAAAACTAAACAAGAGTAGACACTTTTCTTTGTAAATCAGTGTTATAATTTTTCTTCACAACAATTGTTGGAGGTCAGCAGACCGCAAAAGAGCATTGTCAGTGTGCACCATTGAAGTTAAAAACTGTACATAGATGGTTTCGTTCAGCAATTTACTTAGACTGAAACATTTTCATCATTTAACTTCTTGTTAGATCAGTTCTCTCCGTGAAATCTATTAGACTGACACCATTTACCTAGACAAAATTTATTTTCTTCGATTCTTTTCCTAGTTTGGTTTATAGGTCTTAGGAAAGAGCTTTGGGAGCAAGCGTCGCTCGTTTTTTTTGGATAATGGTGATTTGGTCCACTTCTGAGAGATATTTCGAACGATTGATCTATGAAATGACAGTCTTTTTGAACTCATATTTTGTCCATAAGTAGCAAACGCGTAGATTAGCGCAACCTCCAAAGAATTTGTTTTTTTCATTGAAATTTGACTGGATTATGCACTCTATAGTTTCATGGCTCTTTTATAAAATTTGAAAAAAAAAGTCAATCAGATTAATAATGTGTTGAAAATGCCATATTTCGATGGAAAAAGAAATTCTATGGAGGTTATACTGATTTACTCGTTCTCTACTTGTGAATAAAATATGGAGTCAAAAATATTGTCATTTCATAGATGGCCTCGTCGAGATGTACTTCTAAAATGAACACAATCAGCATGGTTTAAAGTGAAATACGAGCAACTTTTTCACTGAAAGTTATTTTCTGAAGCTTATTAGCTCAATCAGCAGAAAAATTGACTATCGCAGTTCAGGCGATTTTCATCGACATGGTTTCTTGGTACTGTAAGATTATCATTGATTATGATAATGATTTATTAAGTATATTGACCTATTGGTTTCATTGAATCCAACAAAGACCGTGACAGACAGTGCTTTTATAGTCGGTTATCATTTGTATCCTAGACAAGTATGGCAGTAATGGAGAGTTATATATAATTCTGCGTTGCACCGAGTTAATGTTGCTCCACATTTTAATTCCATAGATATTTCACGCAAAGCTTTTTCTTTTTTCTTCAGTTCTTATATTATGTCATAATGTCATATTTAAAGACGTAAGACAACATTAGATTTTATTTACGTAATCTAGAGAAATTTGTCAAACAATTGAAATTTCAGAGGTTGGGTGCATAAGAGCATCAAAATTCGAACATTGTTCTATTTACAAAAACTCTGAACGTCAATCACATTAGAAGCTTTTCTATAATTGAATTTCTTACTCAAAAAATTTGAACGCTTGATAGTTGAGAAATTATAGTGCTTCTATTACAGAACGAGAGTTGATCGCATTTTTCTGCATTAAGCTATGAATCGCACAATAGTAAGTACTTCCTCATCATGATGAAGGATGGAGAGGTGTTATTAAATTCGACAACTGTCGAGCATAAATAGCACTATCGCTCATGTTTTGTGAATAACTGAAGTGTATGACAACTATTATACATAATCGTTGTTATGTGTATTGGTGAATAAGAAGGACGAAAAATGAATGACAGTATTACTTTAGCATATTATTAAGGCAAGACGTATTAGTATACTATAGAATGTTTCAGTGAAAAATTATGACTACTCCGTTCTGATTGACGTCCCTTCCTTTGAAACATTAGCATAGAACTAGCTATTTAAATCACATTAGAGTTGTATTATTTGCATGCCAATTTTATCGGTAGCTGAATACTTTGAGTGAAGTAAGCAATCATATATCGGGTGCAGTATGTAACAGAGTTCTTTGAGCATAAAGCATATATGAATCAAGAAATCCTTATTGTTCAACTAAGAAACTGAAACATAGTCAAAACATATTGTTAATTTATAATGGGCATTGAAACTAGACATATCGAAAATATTTTGACTCGAATCTTAAACGTTTCGTGCTCAGTTGATAAAATATTCTGCTCAGTAGAATTTGAGTACCCATAGCTTTCATCGACAATTGTACATATGCTCAGTAAAAGTTTCACTACCAATTATGCCAGCATTTCAACCCATTTTGTGAAAAACGATTAGCACAGAGTGTTTTAATGAAGACTTCACACTTCAGAAATATGACATAATAAACTACGTAGTGACTAAAACGTGAAAAATGGCAAAATGATACAGTAAACATGTCAGCCAACTATGATTGAAGACTCATTCAAGTCAAAAAGTAAAATTGAAATACTGCATCTCTGTTTTATGTGTTTTTTTAATCTCTCTAATTCAATACATGTACTAATTAGACGCAGCAACTACTGAAATGAAGATCGAAGAGCAATAAAAAGTATCAGAAGGAAAGAAAAACAAATACTGTTCTATCAGTGAAGTTAGCCAGCAGAAGAAAAAAATGAAGTTGACAATGAGCATTTTTTTCTAATGACTTTTGGTTCCTATTTTTTTGCCATCTCTTCAATAGACTTCCTATAGTGATCGACGAGAACAACCGTTTGACTTGAAGGCAAGAAATGAGAGAATGTAGTAACGCAAGTAAAGCGAGCGATGCTCTGTCATAAATACCTACTTTTAGAAGAAATGTTAAAAATCGAAAGTAAATAGCTTTTGTATTCTATCAACGTACTTATGCATTTTCACTTTCATCATCACTCTTAAAAAAACATACACAGTAAGTCTTAGAGTCAATATTCATAGACTATGTTAAAAAAATATGGGTGCATTGCATGACCGCTGTACTGTTTATATAGGAAATCTAGAGAATACTGAAACCTTGAAAATTCATAGTTGGCACTCATTGTTATATAGAATCTGATTGAGCAATGTAGAATTTCATAGTTTCTCTGCTGTCTAAGTCAAAAAAGCTAGATTACAAGACTATTAGAAAAGTCCAGAGATACTTGTTAAATATTCAAGACAGTTGTTTCCTCTTGTATTATGGATCGACTAGTATGCAACTACTCATGAAAAATTGATCTGTACAGAATAAAGTTTCCTAGCAGACTTTTAGAAAAAACAGACTCTTTTTACATTTTAATGAATCGTTTTTTCTCATTATTAGACATTTAACTTCATCTTTTTCTAATTTACAAAGTGTTTTTTAACTTAAAACGCCACTTAAAAACACTCTTTGAACGAATTTGTGAGAGAAATTTGTTTTTTTCTCTCTCCGATCAACGGTATTTAAAATGTCATTGAAATGAGCTTACTTAGCTGATTTTAAGACGCTTATTTGTCGTCCATTCAAATGCGTTTTTTGAGCGTTTTTTTACTGAAGAAAAAAAAGAATTTTGTATTAATGCTTTCTTTTTCCGAAAGAAATGAGTTATTTAATAAACAAATTAAATGAATATTTAGATTCGTATTTTGAATAAAAATTCCCTTTTATGAAATGAAAATCTGCTAACATATAAGAAAAACATTTCATAATATCATGCTCATCAACATGTTGCTTAAATAGGGCTATTCTGGAGATAATTTTTATGATTATAGCATAGGAAAATGTATTTGAATATCTCAAAATAAAAAAAATAGCTGCATAACAAAATTGACAAGAGCAGACAAATAAAACAAGTTTATCGAGATCAAAATATCTCCTAAGTAAGCTAGAATAATTACAGACAACATGTTACCGAGCTAACAGCTGTTTTAGATTTCTTCCATGTAACGATTATTCATCAAGTGTTGTTTTGAATTCTTTACAAAGCTTCCAGTATTCCATTGTTAGAGCATTAATTTTATACTATTTTCAATGCATTTAAAGACGTTACTTTTCACAAGAAGCAGGTAGTATATGTTTGTTTATCGTTGTCACAAACCTTTACTCAAAATTTAGCCTATCTTCATATTCTCTTCGTTACTAACTTCTTGAATAGGTCGTCCAAGTATGTTATTTGCGTAGTTCCCTATATAAGTTTGACTATTTATGTATAATACTACTCATTCAACGTATTAAATTCTATAATTTATATATTTTTTTCGTTCTCTCCAAACACAATATACGAGTAATACCATTAACAATCACATCATGTTTATTGTCCCCCTTATGGTTTCTTTACAACTTTTACTATGTTTTGTTACTTCAACAATCAAATCGATCCATTGTAATAATATTCATCTACTTCTCTTTTCCTGTTATGTTTTCTATCGCTAATTGACGAATTCATAATATTATAAGAAAATTGAGCCGAATAAAACAAACACATATGTGGGATGTTCATTAGATAAACCTTTTAGCAGAATTCTTTGCTTTTTTCTGCTTGTACCCGGATAAAAAAGTACGGACCAGTTTCGGCAGAAAAACACCGGAAATCGATGGAAATTAGGAACCTATTCTCCATCGAAAAGTCGTCGAATTTTTCGGATGAATTTCGACCAACTTGCAGTTCTTTCCGGCAGGAAATGGCCATAAATCATCAGAAAAAGTTCATAGACTTTTCTGTTTGGAATACTGTTTTTATGCTCTGTGAAGTTTCAGCCTTTCTTGCTGGATACAATGTTTTTTTCTGCATTTTTCCGGCTGTTTTCAGTGAAATCCGATTTTTTCCGGAGCTTACAATCATCGATCTGAATAAATAAAAAAGTTCTCTTCAGTGAATCTCGATCGTTCTTTTATAATCTTCAAAATGATCTATCTGATAGATAGTACTCATAGTGATATACGATACATACACATACATCTCAGAAATCTTAAGTTTCACCCGAGAAAAATTTAGATATGTTAATAGAAAAAATATTTAATGAAAATACTGAGTATGTCAATGTGCATTGGTAGTGAAAAACATCAGACCGTTTAGTCCTTGATAAAGATCTGAGAAATTGAAGAAAAGTAACAATAGGATATAACTGAGTGTTTCTTCCAGAACCATCTTTGAATTATCTAATCTTGTTGATGCCTCTATTCTAATTGCAATCATGATTCTATGGACTGCTCCGATTCCCATTGTCGGAGATTCCTAAAAGTCATATTTTCGTTTTCTTCCTTGTGAAAGACATTTTCTATTCGTTTATCCATATTAATTATTTTATCATATTTACACTATTCTATTGCACAATTTTTCTTCTCTTCATCGATTGTTTTCCTAGAGTGCAAATCATTTGTATCATTGTTCTTAACCGAGTACTCGTTGCACGCTCATTCTTATGTCATTCATCAACCAAAGAAATCTCATCACAACGATCGACTAAATTATCAAAAATTGTCATTGTTGGAAGTAACGTTTTCTGCGCGCAGAATCTGGGTATATTCTGCAGAGAATGAGATTCTGTGGACACAGTTATGAGTACTACACGAAAGGAATGTGTTTTGTGATTGGTATCTTTACGGAGCCATATCCTGAGGATTACTGAGAATCGAGCGAACAGGATAACATATCATATTTGTTTTTAGACCTAAATGGAAGGCGCTCAACATTGTTGCCTAAATTTCTGCAAAGAATTTAAAGCGTATGTAGTTCTAAGTAATTTCCATTCCATCTTTTCTACGATTGTTCATTTGTATAGATTTGCTTTGCGTGGCAATGTTTTCGACTTGGCGATCGGAATCATCATCGGAACTGCATTTTCGAATGTGGTCAAGTCGTTGGTCGATGATATCATTACGCCTCCGTTCGGTCTCCTATTGGGTGGTGTCGATTTTGTCAATTTGACGATAAACATGAAAAATTTTGTTTATAAAAATCAACCACCTGTAGTCATTCGTTATGGAAAATTTATACAACAGATCATTTATTTGTTGATTGTGGCATTTTCACTCTTCTTCATCATCAAACTTATAAATCGTTTATACAAAATGACAAAGAAAAAAAAAGAAAAAAATGAACCATTGATTGAAGATAAAACTAATGACGAAGTCAAAGTGCTGTGCGAAATACGAGATCTTCTCGCTCAGCAATCGTCGGCTGTGGTCATGTCAAATCAAAAAGTCTAAAAGAAACTGTTCGTTTTTTCCTTATATATAGTCTCTGCTTTATATTTGCCAATAAATCCTCTTTATATACAAAAATTGATCATATGAAACCAGCGCACATTGTTGGTCTGAATTGGGTTTCTGTTTCGTGTTCCGCATGCCAAGTCTCGGATGAGAAATTTGGAAACACTTGAATTGAATTCTGTCTTGCAGAAAGTTTTCTTTTTGCAAGGAATTGTTCATAACATACGCTGTTGAAATATTTGCTAACCTACAAGCCATGCTAGTAAAAACTGAGCTAAGCAAAAAAGGATCCTCTAAATGTATTCGTACAAAATTATGAAGAATAACTCTGCTCTACATGGCAGCAGTATGTCTCGTATTGGGGACGGTCGAACGAGTTCAGAGCTCTCTACAGATAATCTTAAAGAAACATTCTCATCAATAGTAGTCATACATAATAAAACTCACAGTAACAGACATTATGCGAACGATAGATAACATTTTCTGTTTGTGCTTGTTTCTTGATGAAAAAAATCGATCTATCTTGTAGATTTCATTCTGCTCGTAACTTTACGTACTGAGAAGAGAAAAATTAACAATGATTTGAGCTTTAACGACCAGACGATAGTGATGAACTATCGACATTTGACGAGTGCTTAACTATATGCGTATTAATCAGGTCTACAGCATTCAACGTTACAATCAACAAGTAATTGGTTCAGTGAGTTTGTTTTGAAGTATTGAATCAAACATGTAACCGTCGTTCTTAAAATGTTGAAAATATTCATGTGAACTGTTTCCGACGTTTCCCAATTCGAAATTCAATCAGATTTATTTTTGTTGAGAAAATAGTTCAGATAATCATAGACGAATAGATGAAAATGAATCTACTCATTTCTACAAATGAATGGTCTCCTACAGAGGTACTACATATTCTAGAAAAAAAAACTCGATTTTTCGATGAAACCAAAGGAAAATACTAGACTAAGAACAAAACTAATGGTATGTTGAATCGAAAAGCAGAATAATATTACACCCACGTTCATATGGAGAGCATGCAACAGTAGGTAAAACAAATAGAACAAAACAAAAAACAACAGCACAGATGCATATACGATGAAAGACTATGTAAATGAAGCCAAGTGAAACAGAAAAGACGACAGTTCCCATGTGTGCTTATATATGTATACATATATTAGATGAAAAGAACATTATTAGAGTACAAGCTAAAAGCAATTGACGAAATTCGAGAAGTAAGCTGCACATGTGCATGATACAGATAAGAGCTGCACATGAGACACCAAAAATACATGAATCCCAAGTTTATATGACTTTTATATAATTTTGTTCTTCTCACGTGTGAAGCTTGTTATCCTTTTCCATTTTTATTTCTTGTTTGGACAACAAGCGTTGCCCACAGGTTTATCTAGATCAAAGAGTAAATATAGGTTATGCTAAGAGAAAAAATAGTACACTTAAAAAGCATTCATCTTAGTCAGGACTCTCAGTGTTACGATGCCACAGATTGGCTTGTACTTGGGTACTTCCGATGTATTTTTTGTAGCAAATGCGTTTATTGCGAGTGTGGATAGGAGTATGTGGACAGACTTAGTTGAGCGTTGTCTTCAGCCAATCATCCATACTTGTTCACTAATATCCACACCTTATGAGAAGCAAAACTAGCATTTGAACTTGTGTTTCCCACCAAAAAATTGCAAATTAATTTATTTTCTCATCTCTCTTTCACCGGTAAACTTTTCTGGATAGTGACACTCAGATATATTTTTCGTTTGCCTTAACTCTTCACATTGTGACGATAACAATGACCGTATTGAGCTTACCGACTCAATAGCAGTTGCAACAAGTTCCATCGAAGGCGGCATATTTTTTGGACTTGAAAGAAGTCTGGTAGAAAATTTTTTAAACTGAATAAGATAAGAAATCCTGTTTTCAGGAGTGTAACGACGATCATGTGATGATTATATTTTACAATCAGCCATCGATGCTACATACGCTCTCGACTTTTTGCGTGAGAATGAATCCTTCAGTAGGACGTAATGTAAGGCTTTATCTTGTTAATTATGACCAGAATCTAAATATGCATAATTTTAGAAGCTAAAATGTAAAATGGTCGAGTTAAATAATTATAAAATAAGCTTAAACTGTGAAGCTTAAATTTTTCAAAGTTGCGAGAAAATTGCTTGCAGAAATGAAGTTTCTCATAAGTCTTCTTTAATAGGTCAATGATCCTACTAATAAGGGAGCGCTTTCCAACAACTCTCTCGAAGGCAAATTAAGAAAATTACCGCCTTTTACACACCATTTGACATAATAAACTATCACTGAGGTTGGGTGAGTGAGAACATTTTCGTCATCAACTCTAGCTACCCACCGCTATCCTTGCTCATCTACACTTGCCCACCCACTCGCCATCACGCAGCAACCCGATCACCAATGTCTGTATAGCTCATTTGCTTAATGTTGATCGAGAAAGATTTAAAAGAGGAATATTTTCTTCTCAATTTCGTATTCCACCTTAGTCGGATCTAGTCGAATCGAATCGAGTTGGTTTAGCATTCTTTAAAAAAAATATAAGCTGAACCAAAGTATGTCAAATCTGGATCTTGTCGATTCGCTCCGAGGTCTCATTCAAGCTACAGAACATGCTATCGATTTATTTCATATAATAGCAAACAAATACAAAAGAATTATGGATGCATTTTGTCTCTTTCCTTGGCCGTTCAGCATTCGTACTGGTCAAGATTCTCATATTTGAGTACGTTAGCTACACGCGTTGGAGGTTTTGAAAGAATGTCACCATCGTCTCTAACGTGAAATTCCCAGTTTCGAATGGGACAATGAACATTTTCAAATGGATATTCTACCTCCAAAATTTTTCCGTTCGATTTTTTCACTTTTACATGCGACACAATTTTGACCCATTTACAATAGGATTCAGGCAGGTCAGGCTGAAAAAATTGTCGAGGAAAATAATGTTCCGAATTGGCGGGAATAGTCACATTCACCACTTGGTCGAATTTGTCTTCGCCAGGACGTCCATCATATTTTAAAGCACATTCGATGGGCTCAGCAGTTCGATTGACAACGAAGCACGAGTAGACGTGAGGAGGAGCGCGGGGCATTTTGAATGCTGGCGGACGATCCGATGTATCATTCGTAGTTGTCGCATCGGTGGTCATTGAGTCACCAGTCTTGTTTGTCTCGGAAATTTTCTCCTGTGATTGTGTGTTCTCGATTTTGGGATCAACTGGCATCTAAAAAGTGGCAAGACAATCGGGTTGACTCTATTTGGTTTTCAATAAACGTATGCTAAGCCTTTATTTTGAATTCATTGCTGTCAGAGAAAACTGCACCATATTTGGAGAACACCTCGACCATGTAGGCCCATCTGAAAAACTTAACCAGACTACGCGAAGAAAAATCGACACATAATCTCACTTCTCTATCATATGAGTATCGTTCCATTTGTTTTAAAATAGGACAGTAAGCAAGTTTCGAATCAATCTACTTTGGCTCAACTGTAATATTCTGATAAAAGCTGAAAGTATCTAAATGCTTTATTTATAGTGCCTTTTGCTCTTTCGTCGAAGACTTACAGAAAAACATATAATGCTTATCTATATACTATGCTTCAAGGCAAAGGTGTGTTTTTTACGACTCTCTTTCTTTTTCTTCACGAGCATAAGTGCTGGTAGCGACTCCAAAATTTTGCTTGTGCATGACATATGCTCGGAGTATTCGTTTTTTTCTTCAAGTTGAAAAGTAAACGACAGCAAATAGTAGTACGCTGATTGTGTGCAATGGTGAAGAAAAAGAAAGAAAGGCTTTCAGTTTTGTTACTCTTCTCGAACGGTTGCATGTTTTTCAGCATTTTTTGTCACAAGTGAAAGTTTCGCTGACAATGCTATGCTAGAATTCAGGCAGTGACTCTTGTTGGGGTTTAATAAAAAGGTGAAGAAGGCATAAATTTTAGTCAATATCAAACGAGAGGTAAAGAAATACAATACTTTTCGCTACAAAGTCCGAAGATAAGCTGCTCATATATTTTTAATTACTTAGTAGGGCAAATGCTTCAAGAATATCAACGCATCCTACTGAAGATTGTCGATGAGTGAAATAAAAATTCAATTTATTGTTCTTCTTTTTTCAGCGAACAAGTTTCAAAGCCTCGAAAATATCGACACAGAATTTTTGGTTGGTTTGGTAAGGTCAAAAGTGAAGATGAATCTGAAACCGACACCCATCGACCCGGCTTGTCAGCAACTATCTATTCACTCACAAATGGTTATGCACCCCAAAGCATAAAAAATGCTGACTCCTCAAAACTACTCGGGACGAAAGTCAGATCAATCAGACTCTATCGACAAGGTATCAATCTTTCAAGTTTCGATACGGCTTTGTTCAGATGTACAAGTACGGTGTCAGATTGTATTCAATATACTTCTCATATATAACATATTCTGTATACCCTGTTGGATCCAAAGTGGAAACTCGACGAAGCCCATTCTCTACTGTGAAAATCTTATTGAATCTGATGATTTGAGCATTCGTTACTTTGTTGAAAGATTCTGATGGATAACATGTTAGGTAGCATATTCAAGTCCTCTGAATAGCTCTTTTTCATCTTTTTCAATAGCCTCTCTAGATCACTATCACGATACGATTCTCACTTTATCCAATATTCAAAAACATCACGACAATCAGACAAAACTCAAGTTGCTTTTTCAGCAAACAAATGTATGATTTTGTTTTGTGTGCAACTATTTATTACTGCTTACCTTCGAAGTCGGCGCACCAAATGAAAGAAAATTGTGTTTGCTGCACCTGTGCACAACATTGTTTTAAGTAGGTAGATAAGGTTTTATTTTCGTTCGTCTAGCAGTTGCGTTCTGCCACTCGTTTGCTTCATGTTAATTTCATAAAATGAAAGAGAACGACAAAAAAAAATGTGGATTGTTATAACGACTGTTGGTTGCTGCAGTAGCTAAGAACACTTCGAAGGCATGCATCACACCAGAGTTGAAGCCCATGGAAAATTTAGAATCTAATCGGAACGACCAATTAGCAATATTAATCAGTCATAATTGACCCCTTCGATTTCAGTGCGAACTGGCAAATGTGTAGAGACCGAAGTTCACTATGAGTGTTCGAATTCTGAATCCTTTCTTCATATTTTCAAATTAACAAATTTTTAAATTGTTGACCACATCTATAAATTTCAGGATGTCGGTGTGATGATGGCAATGTGGACGAGGCCAAAAGAAGACAAGGAATTCTGCATGAGTTAGGTGGTGGTGAGAGATATTATAGTAAGCTGCTCACTCTAATTTGCCTGGACTTACTTTTATAGCCGTTATCCTCGAGCTCGGGTCGACTATTCGAAAAATTCGAACTGGATCAACAAGATCTACACTTCGATGTTGTGTGAAGTTCTGGTGCCTATACTCTCTGTGAAAAGGATGACTGTAAGTGCGGCTCTTGTTTTTGCCATCACGAATACGCTTATCCACATCCACGCACGCAGCCAAACCTAGCCACACATACATCCACATACCTACACTCCATGCACATCTACATTCACTTACTTATTGAGATGACTGCAGAAGATGATTTTCTTCGGACTCCTATCAACATTTTTCTCTAGAAAAAGTAAATGTTTTCGTTCTTTCAGTTAGACATTCAAATCGATAAAAACATGGCACAAGAATTGTCGTCGTCATTCATGTTCGTCTATAGGAATTTTTTCAGTTCGCATTTTCATCGTTGCAAGTGTATTGAAAAATTATGTTTTTTTCTAGTTATATAGACTCATATGTTTCATTGATTTTGTCGGAGTTCGATTTATTTTACTTATTGTTGTTTAACATTGAAATAAAAATGTCATTGAAGCATGTTTAGCAAAGTATCTTTAGGTATTATCATTGATCGTAGAAGTTGACAGTAGTCAATTTATAATCGTGCATATTTTATGACTACATGATCTTGCGAGACCACGTATAAATTATAACTCGAATCGAAAGCTACGCTCATTGGTTTAGTCAGCTGAAGTGAAGTATCATTTTTTCCAACTACTAGAATACCTACTGTTGAATCTATATATATAAAGAAGAATATTTGTCTGTCTGTTTGTCTGTCTGTTCGCTATGCATTTCCACACCGTACAAGCAAATACAATCAAACTTTCCAGAAATCTTCCTCTCATCCAGGAGAAGGTCGACATCTACTTTTTTTTAAAAAAAAGTTGATCCTTCGCCCGGAAAAGCCTGCCTTTGTTGCTAACCAATCAGATTGCAGTATTCGGTACTACAGAAGTACTACTGAGCACCACTTTGTGACCACACCGAAGACATGGAACCAGAGGTTTTCAAGGGTAGTGAGTTCGAATCTGGAGTCCATTTGTCTCAAAATCTGATTGGTTGTCTGGAAACCAATAGGAACACAGCTCCTAAGAAAACAGACGAAACCGTTGAATACTTTCAGGAAAACGATAACGCAGGGGTTTTTGGACGTGATAAACTCGAATCTGGGTTCATTCGCCTCGAAATCTGATTGATTGTCCGAAAACCAATAGAAAAGCAGCTTCTAAGAAAATAGACGAAAACACTTATTCTTTCGGGAAAATGATGAGGCAAGGTTTTTTAGACGTGATAAATTCGAATTTACGGTCGAATCACTTCGATAACTGAATGATTAGTTTAGAATCAAGAGACACTGAGTTTTTGGGTAAACAAGTATCACTGAACGATCACAAGAAGAACATTAGAAATCTGAAATGTAGCATAAGGAAAAGAATGTGTATATGAGGTTTTTTCCTTGCTTACAATCATGACGTATTAGTTCTTTTTCCTAACTTAATTGATGACGTGTTAATGGTATGAATAAATCTTTCTAATATGATTAGATAATCAGCTGTAGTACATTCTTGAATATGAATTGGCTTCTTTGTCATTTATTATGCATGCCATGATGTATCATATTCCTTCTGACGCATCATATGTCGTCATTAGAATTTCCACATCACACTATGGGATGACGCCATCGAAACGTTCCAGTGTTTCTTATCAATATATATAGATGTCTTTTTCTATTGTTTTTCAATCAGAGAGCTATATATTCACTACAGTGTTTCTTATCCTCCAACGATTCTAATAAAATACGCATTCTATCAGTAAACATAATTACGCAAAAACAAGTAAGTTTGTAACATTCAATATAAACATCACGAAACTTACAGATTACCAAAGTATTTTCAATTGTGATATCAAGAGCAAATTTAACAGGTAACTTTGTAAAAAACCTTTCTTAAAGAGCATTTCCTACCTTTCCTACTTACATCAGAAATAGTATGAGATGCCACCAAAAAGAAGAACCTCTTTGGGAAGTAGCACATCAGCTTCAAGAAGAATTGCGGTCTCCCGAGCAGCTGAAGCTCCAGAACAAGAACAAGCTCGACGTCAGGAAGATCGAGTAAGGCATGCAGCCTTAAGAGCAGCCAAGACTATAGAACAAGGACAAGCCCGATGCGAGGAAGGGTGTGGGTGTGGGTGTGGGTGTAAGTTCCAGTTGTTTATTTACACCTACACCCCCATCTCCACTCCCACCCCACACCCAGTGGTGATACTTCACATACCACTCTGGACCGGTTTCATTCGCTACAGATGAATGCTCACTGAGAGAGTTGTTCTGCACTTTCTCATCAGTCTAAGTGTTCTAGTATGAGGGAAAGTTCCCTAGTGTACAGATATTTTAAGGCCTCCCCCTCTCCTTCTCAAAAAAGTCATTTTTCCCCACAATGGTCAAAATTGAGATAAATTCATGGGAAAATAGCCCGTCGTCTGCTCTTTCATAAATAACAAAAAGTTTTACTCAGCATCTCTTTTTTTCCAAAGATTTTGGAAGATTTTCGTCACCCCCTTTTTGAAAAAAAGCAATTTTTGCAAAAAACCGAAAATCATTTTTCGTTGTTTCTCAGAACGTCTGTTCAACGACGTATCTCCAGCAGAACTATATCACAGTAAGAGGTAAAGTCAAATAATTTTTCTTTTGTTTGAAAGCTTGTGCCTAGGGCTAGCCCCCCTCGAGGCCCTTTTTTTAAAATAACCCGATTTAGTATCATATAAGAGAACACCTCTATAGAAACAGCGCCATTTTTTTAGGAATTTTTTGAGTCATTGATCTTGTCATTCCTTTTCTTCTCTTAAAAAATAAGAATTTAAAAAAAAGTATCACGAGAGGCGCTACATTTTGACATGCTCTTTCAAACAAACATAAAATTAAATGACTAGAATGAAGACCCACAGAGAAAACTTGGAGACACTATTGAGCTATTTTTGACTCTTGTTTGGTGAATATCTCTGTTAGGCGTGGTGCTATAGAGCTGAAAATTTTATCATAGCTATGACTCACCAGCCCCAACATACCCTGAAAGTTTCATGCAATTTGTATGTTCCTGGCCTGAGATCGATTTTTGAGGGGGGGGGGGGGGGGGGGGGCTTTAGGAAATTTAATCAAGTTTTTTAAATTTTTTTNTGTTATTTATGAAAGAGCAGACGACGGGCTATTTTCCCATGAATTTATCTCAATTTTGACCATTGTGGGGAAAAATGACTTTTTTGAGAAGGAGAGGGGGAGGCCTTAAGTAATTTATACAAGTTTATTCAATCATTTTTGTTTTTAAGGTTTCTCTTTTGAACATCTCTATTGTCTATTTTATACTATGCTGTCATGTTTCTTTCCGTCTCTATGACAACGAATTTCGATTAATGAAAATGCTTAGTTGTTGAGAAAACTATAAGCGTCAAGAATAGATCTTTGAGTTCTATTTAGACTCGATTTGGAAGTTGTTAGAATGAAAGTTTGGCTTTTAAACGCTTCATAAGGACACATGTTTTGTTTTCTCCAATTACCCATTTGATTTAGGTATGTTTTTGATTTGTTCTGACTTAGGTTTGATCTCTATTGAAGATGCTTCGTTTGTTTTGGCTTCATTTTCCAAGGGGACGAGCTGTAATTGAGTAAGAACGAATTTGCATTCATAGAAACCTGTTCGATCCTGATCGGCTTTACCTTCTGTCATAATAATACCATGTGAAGAGAAATCAGTATATACGTTATGGCGACATATAATTCTACGCCAACATTTGTTATTGTCCTCTGGAAAGAAACATGTTGCTTGATATGGAACTCCATCAGAAATAATGATCGAAAGTCAAAACTGTGATGAACAATCTTCCCGAGAAATCATACACACAGACCACTCAATGCTTGAGCGTGTACTGGCGGAGACATGGGCATTCTGCAAATGAAGGCTTTAATTTTGGATCAATATGCTTATCATCTTTCTCAATCAAAATAATTATCATACTCCAGATCTACTTTTTGATACACAGAACTATCAACTTTTGCTTTGAGTCAATGCATTGCTCGCCACCTACACTTAAATAAAACTGGATCATTCTTACTTCAAATCAGCAACATCTTCTATCAACTTTTCACTTCATATAATACTTCCATTCTTCATGCAATGTCTACGAGTTTATGACATCCAGTTAATGCGTCTAAGAACCCTGCTCTGGAGAATTTAAACGATGCGGAATAAAGCGGTTAAAAACATACCACTATTGAAGAGTTCGGGATAGAGTCAATCTTCCATCAATGCAATCACACTGCATATGAAGGTCACACTATGTAATGATTTCTTTTCATTCTTTGGATATTTTCGTCATGAAAACGCTGCTCGTCTCTGTAGTTGATATACTATTTTGATTTCCTTCATGTTATCATAGACTTCCTGGTATTTCACGATACACTAGAGATCGAGGCGTATGTTGCTTGTGATGCCCAGATCAACATCCCTCACTGTCGACAGTTGTGGGAAACTCATAAATTTCGATTTTTTACACTGGAGTTGTGTTGTACGCAAGAATTAAAACAGCCGAAACTGCGACTGGTCTCAACTCTTGAAATTCGCAACAAGTTTTTCAGACAATTTTCCAATAATTTAATTGTACTTGACAGCATTTTATGTTAGATTGTAGAGTATGCATGTGAAATACCGAGGTGCGGATATTTAATGAACACCACATGTCAACATCTAATTATTGGAAAAAATCTGGCTAAACAGCTTTGTAAAACTAACGATGCCGGTATGATACTGATAATATATTTCGACCGATGCACGATCCTATTTTTTCAACACCAATTCCAGTGTAACAGAGTTTAGAGAGGTTAATTCGATTGATGACATTAGGAATCGAGATGCTAGAAATACCAGAATGGAAATCGAAAGATGACTCCAGGAAAAAGAGAATTTCTCTTACAACTGTTACTCTAAATAGTTTTATAGTAAACAGATAAGGTTTTCGGAGCGAAGGATAATTTCATTATTCTCATGAGAAATCCTGGACTAAGTAACTTATATTCTAATGATTGTTTTCAAGCAAGTTGATTGGCTGTTCGAAGGTTGTTCATATATTAAATGTAGCTCGATAGGATGATGACTAATCGAGCTCATCATAGATACGATAAAACCCTACGGGGACTTGTTCAATTTGGAAAGGATCACCAGATACTATTCATTTATTATCGTCGAGCAAATTACGATTCAGTTGAAGAGAAAAAGAGACTAAACATAGACAATAGTATAACTTCTAAATATTATAATGGATATTTTTAAATCAATGTTGATCGTGCTTTCTGTATAGAACTAAGTATGAACCAACATTGTGTTACTTCTCATTCGCCCTGCATTCATGTTTTTAGTCTCATATCGTTCCAACTTGAAATTCGGAACGAGATTATTCGCTGAAATCCTATCGAACAGTACTTTTTCGACTCTTGTACTAGAGAATTTTTAAACTACGAATAATAAAATAACGTACTATAATACTCGTATTTCGATATATCGATATTATCCTGTTCAATTAGTTGCATAGAGTACTAGAGTCATTACCATACAGAATGATACAGGTGCAAAAACATTGCTGTTTATCGCGACATCTGTCCTCTTCTTTTCATTTAAGTATTGATTCCGAGATTCTAAAGTCTAAGATTTGTTCTGTCTTTTTAATTTTACGCAATTCAGTGGCGTCTTCAATCTTCTAACAAGCAGTATAATCGTATTAAACATATATTGTTTACTTTTCTCAAGTTCAACCTGTAAACGATAGTCAGGTTCCAATCTCGATTTCACGTTTCACTAGACGAAACTAAAAGTTTTTTTTTCTAAACGCTTCTGTGTGAACGTAGTTCTATACACTTTTATAATTTAGGTCTTGTGATACAGAAGTGAGTTTTACAGTGATGCAGTCTTTTTCATCATTATAAATTGACTCTTACAATAAATAGAATACTTGTGACTCACACAGTCAGTAGAAATTTTTTTTTTTACTTTTGTGGAAGATCCTAGCTGGAAAAACGAACTTTCGACATGTACCAAAGTAAAAACTAGACACTTCAGAAGGTTACACTTCTCGTTCAGAGATTAATATCGCAGTCAAATTGTGTAATATTAATGGCAGTATAACTGCTATGATTCTTAAATATTTATTCATAGTCTTAATTTTGTTTGTTTATCAAATTTCAATGTAAAACTGATATTCAGCTAAGGCTTGAGATTACCAACTGTATTATTAGCTGCTAATTGTATGTGTATAAAAGTAGAAAATCATACGATAAATCATTACACGATACACATTTGCATGACCACACGACAAAGGAGGCAAGAAAAAAGAAAAACTGGAAAGATGTCAGCCAACCTGGAAGAAAAGAGCAAAAACCGAACAGTGAGAGAAAAAAAAGAGCGATGGAAGAAAAAAAGGAAGGACGACGTTAAAGACTCAATCACTAAGTCGGTGGGTGATGACATTCGATCAACAATAATTAAGAACGAACTTTCTAATTGGACGAAATGTAATAGGAAGACAGGCGTCCAAAATGTGTCCACTTTGGCGGACATTATTATTAGGGGTTCCTGAGCACATGCTAATAAGAAATTAGAGCTGTAATTTTTTATAAGCAAGTTGTGAAATTTCGGCTAGTAACTCAACCAATAGAACTTCAGTTTTCTTTCTATCTACAACAACTGAATCACACAAATAATTTTTCTTGAGCAATAATATTAGTGATGAGCTTCAGCAGATTTTGTCGAAGTTGAAAAAAACAACAACCTTCTAAAAGATAGTTTTTGTTGGACTCATAGTAACTCGAGTTTCCTGAGCTAAGTTTTTTTCCAGCTTTTCAAAATTTTATTATATTGAAAATTCTGTGGTCAGTTATGGAATTCAAGTAATAACATGAAAATTGGAAAAGTCCACATCGTTCGGTAAGTAATTATCGAGTGTTCCATAGGATCTCAGTTTTTGCAAATTTGCTCATTTCAACTAGTATCTAGCTTCGAACAGAAATCGACATCAACCTTATAACTAGCTGTATAGAACTTTTGCACGAATAAAAGTAGCAGCAATGACTGATAATCAATTGATTCGAAGGTAAAGAAACTTCGAAATTCAAGCAAAAAAATATTTCGTTTTTTTATGGCGTTGGATCTAGCTCATGAAGTTCTCTAAGAAAATATCAATTTAAAATGATTGAATGTTCACACTTTGAAGCTCAACAAACTTCAAAAGTTTTAATAGGAGAAGACATCAACATGGATAACTTTTTGAATGCATGAAAACCATTTCTAAATGCAGTTGACTTAGAGACTGAAACATAGACAAAACATATTTTAAGTTTACAATAAACATCTGAACTAGACAAATTGAAAACTTTTTAACTCGAACTTTAACCATTGCGTTCTTGATTGACGAAACACTCTGCTCACTAGATTTTGAGTACTAATAATATTGGTAAAGAATGTTATAATAAAAACTTCATACTCCGGAAATATGCCATAATTGAACTACGTAGTTATGAAAACTTGAAAAATTGTACCACGACACAATAAATATCCCAACCAATTATTATTAAAAACTTATCCAGACCAACAAGTGAAATCGAGATATCAAACCTTCATTTTATATATATTTTTATTTCTTTAGTTGAATGCATGCTGTTAGCATCAACAGATGGTGCTGTATGACGCCAACTCTATTATTACTAGTTTATATTTGTTTCTCTCTGATTTCTTTTTTCTTTTTTCGGTCATGGTTGACCTTGTTGGTCTCTCTCTCTCTTCGGAGATGTTTTTTTTTCCTACAAACTTTCACCAGTGTGATTCTTGTTGTTGATTTCTTCCTGTTATTAATGATTTACTTTATTATGTTGAATAAATCACATTAACCATTACAACATCAACGAACTTTATCCATACATCACAAAGACAAAATACAGTAAGCTGTTTTACGTGAGTTCTCATATTCTTGGGCAGACAAAACCCCTTAGTCATATATCATTTAGCCTACGTAATTTACGTTGGCTGAAGCCTTTGATGTATCCCCGAACGAGTCTCACACATGCACTAATAAGATGCAGCAACTATTGATTTGGAGCCCGAAAACCAAGAAAATGCCAGAAGGAAAGAAAAAATGAAAAATTCTCTATCACTAATGCCGACCTGCAGAAGAAAGAGTGAAATCGTCAATGAGCTGTTTTTTCTAATGCGTCCTGCTTCTTGTGATTTCTTTTTGCAATATCTTCAAAAGAATCCCTATACTAACTGGAGAGAACAACTGCTCCAATGAAAGGTAAGAAAGAAGACAATGTACGAACGCAAGTAAACCGAGCGGTGCTCCATCATCAATGTCTATTTGTAGAAGAAACGTTAAAATCAAAATTAAAGCTTTTTTCAGTTTCATCTGCGTATCCATGTGATTTCACTGTCTCTATCACTCTGGAATAAATCAGCAAAGTAAGTCTTTCAGTCAATATTCGTAGAACATGTTGAAAAAAGATATGAATGAATTTCATGGCCGTTGTACTGTTTATTTAGGAAATCTAGAGAATAATGAAACCTTAAAAACTCATCGTTAGACAGAATATCTTAAGTTATATAGAATTACAAATTTTCTCTACCGTCAATGTCGAAATAATCGCACTACCAGACTATTACAAAAGTCATGAGATACTTGTTAGCTATTCAAAATAGTTATTTTTTCTTGCACTCTGGATCGATCAGTATTGAAACAGTTCTATCATATATGAAGCGATTTTATCTCATGATCCCGATCTCTTAGAGGTATAGTATTATTTACTACCTCCAAAAGTATCGCGCAGTCTCTAGAAGTGTTGTTTCCAATCAGAAGATCAACATGCTGAAAAGTTTTTGCTGCGTATCTCCCTATGCAAAACAAGCCTAAAAGATTCCTCTTGTGACAAGTTCTTACTGAAATTGCTTCCTGATGTAAGATACTTTGTAGAGCTTTCAGTTATTATAAACTGAATAAAAGCCATTTTTAAGGTAGCGTGTCATTTGGAACATATATTTCATCGTTCTCGGCAAGCTTCAACACAATTAATCTCTTTTTCCTACCACATAAAGCGGTCTAGCAGAAAAAAAGGAGCCGAATTTCAAGTCAAGTGGCTTTTTCTTCTTCTAAGATATTCATAATGCGAAGCCGAAAAAGTAGCATGAGATTTAGTGTAAAAATCAGCTTTTTAAAAAGTTTTATTGTTGCTTCTCTTGAATTTAAGCAAGTCTGCCAGGACTTTTTCATTTCATAAAAATAAACGCTAAGGTTACTCGTTGATATCAAATATTCTGCAAAGTTTCGATATACTATCAGCCGAAGAAAACTTGTTTTTAAGATGGCGCAACAGAAAATAGTAACTTAGTGTGAACAAGTGTTTCCAGAAATTTTTGATTACTAAAACTGAGACTTATTTGAAATTCAAAATGAAAAATACAAGTATACTATTACAAAAGGAATTTATAAATTGTTGCTATCCAGTGACAAAAAGATATTTTTATCGAATAGATGAAACCCGTTTCTAGACACCTTGTATTTTGTGAAAGGTATATCTTTCGAAAAACAGTTCATAGACAGAACTGTATTTTAAGACAACAGCAGACAAGAATGAGACTAATATATATGAGAAATATTCGATTAAATTTATTGCAGAAAATGGCTATTGTTCTATGAATTTACTCTGTATAGCAACAATACAATGGCCATTCACTTCACTCGTATGTAACTGCGTTGTTAGTAAAATATGTAAATGAAGTGAGTAGTGTTTAGTGGTAATATTTACTATAACTTGTACTCTATATCACATTCTACACCCTCAATTTTAGATATGCACGTCAGTTCAATGAAAACTCTGTTACGCATTTGTTCTCAATTTCGAATAAAGCGAAATATTTATGCATTTTGCATATTTCTGGCTGCTTTCAGTTTTCCAGCTTGCTATTATTTCTGTGTCGAAATGATACCGAAACACATTGCATTGCCTCTCACTTCCCAATCATCTTCGTTTGATAACTTATTAGATAATTGCATGCTGGACGATACACCCTGTCTCCCTGACATTGAACAATCCATCGATCGGTATTTCGGAAAATTAAAGAATAAATTTTCAATGTTGTTAACATATCATCCAACAATCGATTGCGAAAACGGTCGTTATCTATTGTTGAATAATTCATTAGCGGCTCATGTTGTCCACGGTACTGGCTCACAACTAATGTGGTATTTAGGTGTTCTAAATGTAGCATATGCATTGAATTTGATTTTAGTACATCTAGAATGGACTGCAGAACATTCAGGTGACGAAACAAATACCGATAGAGAAAAGTATTGGCACTTTTTCGATTGGGAAATTCCTTACTCAGCTTATCGTTCATGTCCAAAAAACTCGTCTGTGAAACAAAATATATTCAAATATAATTTACTGAGAAATCAAACATTTGATGAATATCATAACGGCAAACAACCATTTACAATTAAGCCTAGCTTTAAATTGTTATTTAATCATTTCATAGGCAAACTTGAGCGCAATGATAAGAAGTCGAATAATGGTGTTGGATTTACATTTTATTCCAGCCAGACGTTTACTATCATATCATCATTGATGGAAGTGGGTATTGTTTTTGAAACTCGATGGTGGTTACAACATCGAAAGTTCTACAATGAACGGTCTGTGGTTTGGTCTGGTGTTCCAGTTTCGTCTAATTATCAGCCAACTGATTATTTTCAGTATATTCCAACTAGTATTAATCAAAGTATTTCTGTTACTGCCGCTTATCACAAGAGGAGCATCGTAACGTTTCAACCGATTCAATGTTCATCAATTGACATTCACAATGTCTTACTGATTGGAGTACACATACGTCATGGTGATGTTGTAAAACGAGATCATATGGGTCGTATAATTTCGGGTGATCTTTATCGTTACATTGAGAATTCAGCCTATGCACCGTTATTAGTTTCGATTGTTAATGCATTACCTGCTTTGATACAAAATCAATATTTAATCACAATTTATAGTGAAGGTGTAATCAATGATTTTCATGCTATACTGATGGATTTACAAACTGCATTGCCTAGTTCACGCTGTCGTGTTTCGTTTTTCTTAAATGGTCGCACATCCGAAACATTTAATCGTCTACTACGTGACGATATAATCGTTGGTGCATTAAGTACATTTAGTATGGCTACTGGTATATTTAATAGTCGTCAATTAAAAATTGGACCATATCACAATCGAGCAAGAGTGCATGGAATGAGAAATTATTTGAAATTAGAGTTAAATGCAAAACACACCCGGTTTCAAATTACCCAAGAAAACCAACGACTGATCAAACAAAGAATACAATATGTCTGGCAACAAAAACAAGCACAACATATGACACCTACTCCATTATGGCTAGATAATTATTCATCGACTTATCCCGAAGAATTTATGCTCATTTAATCATTTTTCCAAGAAAAATTACCGAGAAAGAAGGTACCGGCATTCGCATTAGCTGTATGCGTGCGGGTATGAGTGTAGGTGTCGGTGAGTTGCTTGATGTCGAGAAGATCCACACCACACTGGCTCACACCCACACCTTTGATTCATAGAGAACGTTTTATCGATAATGAATGTGTCGCTTCACAAAGATTTTCTCCGAGATCCCATGTCTTCAATTTTATGTTTAGAATAAAATGTTTAGAGTGTCAACAGGACAGAAGACAGTGACATTCTGTTCTATTTGTTTGTGATCACGAAAAATCGCTAAATAATGAAACAAAGAGGTTCAAACTGATTGTTCAAATTGTTTTTTCCTCAGCATTTCATATTTTCTCTCTCAATGTAGTCAATGTTTCGTAGACTATGTGTAATTCACACTTTTCTAGCATAATCAAGATTTGTTTGCTATTTTATATCATCAATCTAGCGTTTTTTTTCTCCGGCTACTGGCATACATGTAAGTCAACACTACCAGAAATCAACGTATCGATTAGTTGAGAAGTGTATGTAAACATTACTAAAACTTCAAAGATTATCTTCTTCTTAAATAGGATGCGACGCGGTGAGTAAGCAGGATAGGCTTCTCTTCACCCTGCTTATCTTTCTTACTGCCATTCTACTTCAAACACAGGTAAGCACTTCAAACTATAGTGATGCTGCCATGTGCTTTGCAACTACTGGGCACATTGATTTACTGCAATGTTTACACATGTCAGTGGCATATGGGAAAAGCATAGATCGGTGGCATAATAGATTAAAAATTTCGTACTCATGGAAGGAAAAAGCGGACTGCAGCGAATATGAAAGACAGAACAACGCAAAAAAAGTCGAATTCAACTTGTATCATTTTCTTTCTTCATTTTAATGTGCTATTACGACGCCATTTACAATAGGGGTGAGAAAGTTATTGTTATTTTTTTTTGTTATTATAACAATAACATTCACTTTTTGATTCAAAAGCATTAATGAAACAAGTGTAAGCATAGTTTNAAATTTTCGACATTTTTTTTTCGACCAAACTATCATTCGACGTTTTCATCATTCGATGTTTTCTTTTTCGATCTTTTTTATTTCGGCATTTTCTATTTCGACATTTTCTATTTCGACATTTTTTTTTCGATCTTTTTAGCATTCGGCATTTTTTTTTCGACATTTTTTTTTCGACGTTTTTACTTTCGACATTTTTTTTTTCGATCTTTTCTATACATACCTGCTAATCAGTGTCCTTGATTGAAATTGTTTTCCATTACAACCGTCATAATGTCATCAAACGGAAAGCCGCAACCTTTTATATTTATATGACTTGAAAAAAACGTCAATAACAATGTAGACAACTTAGAAACTAGAACAAAAGTATGCGAACTAGTTGGCTTCATGGAAATGTTTGTAAATATAGATGAAGGTGTTGATTATATAGTCAACATGTAAAATCAAAAAATCATGTTAATTATTTCTTGTCTATTGGGAAGACATACTGTATCATATATGCACGATTTTCCACAAATAGCAGCTATTTATATTTATTCCATGACAGAAAATGAAATAGACAATCAAACATGGCCCGTAGAATATCGAAAGATAAGTTGATTATGATCATATGGTAGACTAGTATCGTTATGAACCCATTATTGATTCAAGCAATCGTTGGAAATATTGAAGACTTAGTTGAAATGATAGTAGATAATCATATTACACTGGATAGCCAACAACACAAGATTCGATGTTACTAGGTGCGCAACCTCCACTTAAGATGACACACACAAGATTTCCAAGCTCCGTACTATTCAATATTTTTCTTTCAAAAGAGAACACGCACACTAATTTATCAGCAGAAAACGGAAATTTTATATGGATGCAGTGATTCCTTGAAATTTTATTACGAATGACTCCATTAACAGGCACGATCGCCGAATTATATGCAAGGTGTTACGAATTTCTTTGTCAAGACGAAACTCAGTCGAGAAAAATCTGGATCTATAGATAGCTACAGACCATCTAATGCAATGAAATGGCACATAAAAGAACCATTTGTTTTCCAGCTCTTAAATAAAGTACTTTATAGCAGAGATATTGATAAAATGATTACATTACGTTTGCTAATACGAAATTTATATCATCAACTACCAGAAGAACAAAAGAATTTTCTAGATACCCGAGTCACCGTTTATTGTAGACAAGCAAAGGCATTAAGAGAATTGAACAAACTAAGAACAAACATTGTTAGTCTCATATGCATGAACAATTTCCTATCGGCTAGCAAAGATCGTGACGTAGCACGCATATTTGCGAAACCATCTGCTGCTCCAAATGACAACACACGAAAACGAGTTGCATTTGAAATTCATGCTATTACTCGTCAAATAGATGCAAAGCCATTTGCAGAAATAAGCCATTTTGGTTCATATATAGATGAAAAAAAAATCTTGTTTATGGTGAGCTCAATTTTCAAACTACAAAACATAGTTTACGATGAACACGAAAAACTGGATAGTCAAGCTTATTTTGTGTGGAGAATATGATAACGAATTGAAGGACGTATTGAAATCAATGAAAAATAATATAACCGAGTGTCGGAATCTAACTTCACTCGATCTTCTATTAAAAAGAAAATGGACGAAATTGACAGAGCAGCTAAATATTTTCAACGAAATTTAAATTCATTGGCATCTGATGATTTTTTAAGGCGAACATCTTGTTATCAGAGGCTAGGAAATATTGCCCGCGAAAAACAACATTATAAAGAAGCATTAGAAAACTTGAACATGTCGCTTGCTATTAGATCAAACTTATCGTCAATTGACAAAGTATCAATGGTGAATTTTCACCATGACATTGGCGTTGCTTACAATTATATACCAAACTAAAGCAAGAAGCTTGAATCTTATCAAGAAACTCTTGAATACAAATTAGAAAGTAATGAACATGATCTTTTAACAAGAGCATCTATATATGATAATATGGATACTATTTATAGACATCAACACAAATACGATTTGGCGTAAAAGAGTCATAGTGAATGTTTAGAAATTCTGAAGAAGGTTACTTCTGGAAAATCATTCGAAAATTGCTACAACATTGATGAATATAGAAACTGTGTATTCTCACAAACATCATCAAACTTTAGCACTGTCTTATATACAACAAGCTTTAGAAATCGAACGGAAATCTTTTCCAGTCAATGATATAGAATTACCATCGTCATATCACAATATCATTCTCGTCTACATATACATGAATGAACTCGATTTAGCATGAACGAACATTGAAATAGCAAACAGATGTTTTCGAATGAATCTGTCACCAGAACATCCACATATCTTAAATACAAGAGAGACTGTCTAGAAGCTAGAAAAACTAAGAGAGTCTGCTGCGATAATCTGATTAGACAAAGGTGTGATAAAACGTCCTTGAAACAGCAATTTTCTGTCTTTATACTATTTTATTTCATCCTTTTACCATTAGTGGTTCTAGAGGATCAAATTATAATTAATACAATAACTTTTCATAAGTATTTAGTAGGATAAAAGGAACTGGACATCTTCAAAAGATGGTTAGTATTTCCGATGTAAAAAAAACTTAAAAATTCAAATCGTTTTTTTCTGAAATTTCAGTTTCAATAGTCGATGTCACCGAATACTTGATATCCTATGATTCTTCGAAGAATTTTTACTTCTTATCAACTCTTGAGGATCAATGCTTATGATTCATGAGTTCCAACCAGATAAATAAGATCTTTAAAACTAGGCGTCAAAATTCATAAGGTCTTCTCTAGATCTAGGCGATTCTTAATTTGTTAAAAAATTTTACGAGTTTCACTGCATTCAAGATCAGAAATGGATTTGAACGCCAAAAGAGTAAATGAAAAGCCTGTGGTAATCGCACTCTCTTAAACGAATTTTACTGCGTTGAATAGTAATTCGTTATATTTTGCCAGTCTGACAAACTTATGTTTGTATCAACACACCTGATTTGGTATCTTTATCAATGGCAATGTCGAACTTCAATTCATGCTCACACGCACACACGCAATTTCTCTTAACTGCTTTCTGGTCAATAAAACATCGATTGTTCTACACTGACTTTTAGTACGAAAAATAACTTTATTGCAAAACTATTGGTCACTTCAGCATAGTTTATCCTGTTACTCTAGTGTCTGTTAACATTTTTCGGACGACAACTTGAAAAACGTTTAGTTGAACAATGGTGAGATAGAATTACGACTCCATAATTTGAAATTTTTCAACTATTATATTATTATGTTCAGTTTATTGTTCAAATTTGATCAATGATTACTAATTATGCAACATTAAGAATAATTAGTTCAGTTAAACACCGACAACAAAGTCGACATACAAATTGTTTAATGTGATCCATATAAAAATTATGTAAGATGAGTAAGTTTGTGTAACATGTTTAGAGAAACCATTTTAGAAAAGTTTGGTATCATCGAGAAGTAAACAATGTGATTTCATTTAAGAATCTATTTTCCACATCGAAGAAAGAAAATATATTCCAGATATAATCGAGGCAAGTACTAGCACATGTAAATGAATCGATTTGACCGGCGTTGAACATATTAATTACTGAACTAATCAAGTGTACATTCAATATCACATTACTGTAGTAGATTGCTTTAATAAGTCACAATCGTGATCAAATTCGAAAGAGAGAATGACATGCATAAAAGACAACTTTATTTTATCCGACGAAATTGAATCTGATTTCTCCTTTAATCAATCTACGATGTTTGAAATCCATAAATCATTCTGCAACTTAACTATCCAATGAGAAAATCAACTATATAGATGGTTGAATGGAAAAAGTACAATTAAGTATAGTTTACTTAGTATATGACGTGTTCCTGACAGAAGGCATAGACTGCCTATTATTATTTTCATGTATGTCTAATACTAAAAAAATTCATCACCAAATAATTCTAACAATAGCAATAAAACGTGGTAGGTGCTTGACATTGATTATAAAGGATTAAATATAATTGGAAATACCAAGTAATAAGTTTATCATAATTTGTTTGATAATTAGACTATTTAGCTAGCAATCGATAATTATCGAATTTTAGATCAATAGAATAATATTTACCAAGAGATGGTTGTTCCAAATAATTATTTGTAATATCCATTACATGTGGAAGAAAGTAGGAAGACTTCAGGTTTCATTGTATTCCTAATAACAAAAATAATTTGATCAGGTATAAAAACAAAAACTTAGGAAAGTTATTAAATAACCACATACTTGCATTGAATGAATACTTCACTATTAATTTGATGTTTGTCAGAACAGCGAACCAATGTGTTTTAATACAAAATATGTTCGCTAGTCGAACATTATTGAAATAGAACCCTATAACTGTTGAATATCTAAACGAGATTACTTCTAAACTGCTCTAAAACTATACAAACTATAAAATGTCTACACTTTTCTATTCTTATCTTCATTGTAGATTAAATAGTCATCGTATTATTAAATTAAAACATCTTATATGCTTCTTTGCTTATTTCTTATTTGCTGCTCATACACTTTGACTTCATATAAATATATGCACAAGTGTGAATATTTTTTTTTTCTTTTTCCTGCTCATATTGAATAACAATCGATAAATAATATTGGTGTCTTATTCATAATATTAAAGTGCCTTAGGTAAATATATGTAATAGACGTCATCGGATGATTCAATATATATTCTTTCACGTCGACAGCAAACAGATCGTAAAAAGCACAAAAAAAAACATCGTCCCATAGCTATTCTTTCTGTTCTTTTCGTATATATTTTTACACGTGACCTTCAAACGTATCTTCGTAAGCAACAAAAAAATCGCGTATTTATTACAATATCGTGTCAAATCTTCCACAGACACCAATAAAACAAACGAAATCCAAAATTTTGATATAAAACAATATGGCAATACCAGTTGTTATCGTTGGTACTGTTGTTATTTCAGTTGTTATTGCTGTTTGTACACTAATTCTCTTAGTAAGTAATAGATTAATAAAAGAATTAGGAATTCATCAATTCCTAAAATATGATGTCAAAGATGAAATTTTTTTTTTATTAAGAGTATAGTTTTTGTGAATTGTTTATTTCGACTACGATGAAGTTTTTTGATTTATCCAAAATTGTTGTTGAACTTCATGAAACACAAAACAAAGGTTTCTAGTTAAGTCAAAAATTCACATTTTTTGGCCTTTTTTTGAGTAATTCCAGCTGATTTGGAAACTTGTGCTTTGCATTAGACAAAATTTAAAAATAAATTTGAAAAAACCGTTCGAAACTGATCATAAATGACATGAAGAGTGATATAAACAATCTATAGGAACTACATTCTTAAGAGGAAAACCAAATGTCATCTTTGACATCATATTCTTGAAATAGGTGCAGTCCTAAAAAGAATAAAAGTTCGGTTTTCTAATAATCATTTTCTTAGGGTTTATGTCTTTGGCCAGTTATTCAAGAATATCAAAAAGAGAAACGCTTACAAAGAAACACCATGAATTCCGCTTATGTTAATTTTGGACAGGTATAGCTATTTTTCATACAGACTCTTCTATTCGACTTGCGAAGTGTATCATAAAAGAGCTCAATATTTTATTTTATTGATTAAAAGTTTTTTATTTTATTTTTTTTTTTCAAACAAAAGAAACAAAAAAAATATCAATCAAAAGGCAAGCAGGTATCTTACATATAATATTCTAATACGCATTAAATACCAAACGACCCCGATGAATATGTTATACAATCACAGTACATCAGTGTTTTTCTTCTTTTGTTAATACTAAAAATGTCATAGAACAAAAAATTTATAATGGACGATTTGAATTAGTTGAATGTGATGGTGAATTTAAAAGAAGTGATGACCATCCATATGGATTATGCATTGCAAAATGTGGCCAATCTTGTTCGGATAAACGACGAACTTGTAATTCAGGTTGTGAAGATATTGTTCTTGTTGATATTCTTTGTTGATCATCAGCTGATGAATTAAATGATTCCGCATATGGTCCATCATATGCTAATGAAGATAATGATGGACGTAAATAATGATCTTGTTCTCGAGCTAGAATATCCATATGTCTTGTTGGACGTTTAGAAATTTTATGATGATAACGATTTGTTGATCTATTCGAAAACAAACGAAAAGAAAAAAAAACAAATATTTAAATTATACAGATTAATTTCTTTTTGTTTTCATTCTGACCGTTTTCGAAAACATATATAACAAACTACACATAAAATTAACCATATGATTAATATAGCAATAACAATAATTAAAATAATCCACCAATCAGGCTAGAAGAAAAAAAATAACTTTAACAAAAACAAAATTCATCATCTTTATTTAAATAATTTACCGCATAGAATGGACCATGAGATCGAGAATCAAATGGAAACAATGCTAATTGATCAGTATTTAATAATATCTCATTACTACTTCTTTGTATATAACGTAGATAAACTAATGTTGTTAAATTAGTGTCATTGAATATTTGTGAATAAAGTTGTTCAGATGGTTGAGAATAATCATCAATATCACCAGATCGTAAACCAATTATATAATCAATTTTAATTTGTCCATTACTAAAGATTTAATTTTTTTTTCTTATAATAGTTTCAAAACAATATATATTGGATACCAAAGTTATTCAACAAGGTTTTTTTTTTCAATTTTTTTTCTGCTGTCGTAAACATTAGAAAGAATCTACATAGTAATTTGGTTATATGTTGTTTTATGTGATTTAAACAAGATTTTTTTATGCGTTCTATGTGCTGAAAAACTAGTTTGAATTTTTTGGAGTCACTACATTTGGAAACTTGATAATCATTTTTATTTACTTATATTCTTGTTGGGAACAATGTCCTCTATTGAAATCACTATCTGGATTCTTTCTAGCTCTCATAACAACAGCAAAAATATTGAAAATAAACCTTGTTGAATAATTTTAGTACACACTGTACAACACAATATTTTGATTGTAAATGAAATATCAATTTAATTCTTATCACATACTCGAACCGTCGTCCAATTATATAGTTATTAAGAATGTGAAAATAAAATTTATGCTTTCCTATGATAGACATGAAGTTCAAATCTTCTTCTATAAAAAGACTGTTAGTAAAATAAAATCATATATTTTAGAAAGAAACTTTAGTTTATAGATTAATTAAATTGGAAACAATGTAAAATTTAACAGAGAATTCTGTCTCAAATGAGTCAATATTGATAATTAACTTCTGTCTAGATGAACTGAAGTATTCGTTTTACCTGAGTAGACTAATATGAATTGTTCAGAAACTTCAGATCAATTAACCAAAATGAATGTACAAATCAACTCAGTTAATATAAAACTAATTAGTACGTACCTATAGCAAATTCACTATTCAACACATACTATTAGAATGTAGCAAAGTTATGTTTGTTAAAATTATTCTTTCGACAAAAAAAAAACTAATGCATGATTTGGTCTACGTAATAATGTTAAATTTTCTAGTACATCAGATAGACTCAAATGAACAATGAATAAATTAAAAAGAGTTCGAGCACTTCGCTTATTACTGCGGAGATACTGAATTTTAATGGTGTTTTGAAGTATAATGCCGCAATCCTTCTCAGAAAAGCTAAGGAAAGTTATTTTCGAACTTCCACTTGAAGTTTTGTATAGAAAAAACCTTTAATTGGAATATTTTATGGCGACTTTCAGATCTTTTCATTGTTCCTATCCTAAAATATGGCTATGATAAAAGCATGCTTTTCACGTCGCTTATATTATCCCACAAATTCAATCTTTTTATTCCAGTATAGAAGCAAATAAAAAGATACTCAAATTTCACAATAAACTACTCTCTTTAAGGTCTATCTTTGTAATTACAAAGTTTAAGTAAAAATTTTAAAAAAACCATCAAAAATGCAAGTTCTCACTCAAAAGTGATTAAGCAGTTTAGAGACTTCTTTCGTTAGACATAGTCATAGAAAAGAATGTGACGCTTTTTATAGTTTTTGATACTGATGTGCCATTTGTATTAATACGATTTACTTTTGGGCGAATATATTCCTTCAATAAGAAGATACACAATATGAAAAACTTCAATGAATTCTATTGCGGCAAGTGGTCGCTTTATATTTAGATGAAATTTTTATACTATATAAACAGTTATGCATCTAAATATGATTAATCAATTATAAATCTCTTCAATCGATGCTTTTGTTAGTGAAAAGAAAAAACTCACTCGCATGGTACAGTATTAATTGATGATATGAATACATCATTTGGTGAAAAAAGATAACTATTTGCTTTTGACCAACTTAATCGTAATGCCTTATTAATCATGGATAATATTGTTGAATTTAATATTTCATTTTCAACATAAATTGTCGATCGTTTATATGGAATATCTGTATAAATACTTGGTAAATGAATAGAATTTGGTAATGGTTGAATAAATCTTAATGTATTAGAATTTATTGTATAAATTAAACGTGTTAATGTTTTACTAGAAGAGATTAAAAAATAAATGATAATTATAGAATTCAAAAACAAATCTTAGAGTTTACTTTTTATTTGTTATATAAGATGAATGCATAAAAAATTCTGAAGAAATCTTTATTGGAAAATTATCTAAAGAAAAAAAAATTTTAATAAAAGAAAATTATATAAAAAAAAGAAATGCTTACTATTTGATTGACGCCAAGCATTTTCTAATGCTTCATGAATTTCTCGATGTGATAAACGTGGTTCAATTAAATATATCGAGCGTACTTCATATGAAATACAATTATTAGAAAATTTTCCATAAACTTTTTCAAATGCTGAATTAGAAGGTAATTTTAGTTTATGAACTGCAAGATTTTTAATCATATAATCAATTCGAACAGATCGGTTTCTAAAAACAAAAACACTCTAATCTTTTTTTTTCTTAAAATTAAAATTTACCCATCTGAACAAATATATTGGATTTGATTTTGTAATTGAATACTTAAATTTTTTGATTCATTTAAATTTTCATTTGTCCATAATTGAGTAAGACTATCAATAAGTGAAGCTGATTTAGCAAAGAAAGTATGTCGTTCAAGATAAAGACTATGCATTTCAAGATTTTCTTCTCTATATGTTGAAACACCAGGATAATAAAGTTTGAAATCACATCGAGTAATTAATTCTTTTTGGTTGATAAACTAAAAGAGAAAAAAAAACATTTTATAGAAGAAAAGTTGTTTAGAAATCAGTCTTACAGTTAAATAAAAACGAGTTTGATTAATATTAAGAGTTTCAGCATAAACAATTTTTGCTTGTCCATATTCTAGAATATAGAAAGACCGATTTGATTGATTGTTACTTCAAATAAACATACGTGGATTAAACGATGTTAAATAATTTTCAGTATCTTTTCGAATGAAATCATTTATTGGTAATGAAACATTGGCGATATATTGATGTGCATCAGTGCGTACAATAGATAATTGTTCCATTGGATACAATTCATATTTTCGTGTTTGTATTGTTGAAAAAGTCAACTATATAAAACGAAGAGTTGAAAACAAATATAGTTACGGACAAAAATTCAGAGCAATTATTTTTTTAAACTTTCTTCTCGACGATGATTTCTCCCAAACTGCTTGGGCTGAGGATCTGCGAAAAGTCAAGATCCTAAAAACCAATTTTCTCACTAATATTCAAAGCTTTTGGGAAAAGATTTTAGTTGATAGAACAAAATGAGATGTTTCAGATCTCTTCATGACCGTTTTTTCTTCTTTGTATTGAAAATTCTGATGCTTTTTTTGTCATGTTTTACATTTTGGGTCTTTCGATAAAATGAATGCAGTTCGATGAAGGAAGCTCATGAAGAGAATGGAAACATCTTATTTTGCTCTATAAAACAAAAATCTTTTGCCAAACGCTTAGAATAGAAACTAGAGAACTTGTTTTGAAGATTTGGGTTTTCCGTAGACCTTCATCTAAACAGTTTTGTTGAAATATTCGGACCTACTAATCCCAATAAAGAGTTCTTTCAACTACACTTATATTTTTTTCAGATTCTTGCTAGCTAGTACCATCGAGAAGAAAATTTTAAAAGCACAATTGTTTTAAACTGATGTCCCTTACTATTCTTAGATTGTCAAAATTGAAAAACACATACCTTCAATTTATCATACAATTGTTCTTGACTAATTATTTGATTTGGTATGATTGTGTAATAAACTCGTGTTAGTAATGCCATATCTAGTCCAAACCGTGGTTCGGTTAATATAGATGAAACTAAATAAAAGTGACTTTGTTGTTCTTAGATTCTGATTTTAAAAAAAATTGTAATTCAAGATATTGTTCTGTTTGAAAACCGATACTTCTAACGGATAGAAATCTCGAAAGAGATAAAGGCAAATAATTATACAATGGATGTTCGTACAAAAATTTTGTAGCTCTTCAAATGGAAACTTGAGAAGTAAGAATCTGTTAGATAGTCTGCACTAAGTCATGTTATGAGATTCTTCAAAGATCTTGCTGCATTGTAAAATATTACTATAAGATAATAAGGGATGTTATGTGATGGTAAGATATTTCAAGAATCTCATAGTATGATTTAGTATAAGATTTCTGAGACTACAATCTTTTGTACCGTTTTATCTGATGTTACGTAAGATTTTACTTTTTTCTATATTTTAATAAAACATTAACAGTTAATACTGTTCTGTATGCATGGAAAAAAGGAGAATTATGGTTGTAGAAAGTTAATAAAAAATATCTCGACTATTATTCATTCATAAATAAGAACCTATTAATTCAGATCATAGAAACTTTCACTTAATAAATTTTCCTTAAACTTCACATTGAAATATTCTTTTCTTTTTATTCGTATCAAATTTATTCTTCGAATTTAAAACTAATTCATTTAATTTACTTTCACCGCTAATACCCATTCGTTGTAATGATGAAGTAATTAATGCAGGAAAATTTTCTTCATCAAGATCAAATTGTAAATAACTTCCTTTTAGATCAATAAATGACGGTATATATCCAATAGGTACTTGTTCCATAAAATAATTTTCCGTATCACATAAACTATGCATTGTTGGAAATAAACTTGCATTAAAACATGTATCTGGAATAGTATAATCGTCGAATGTAACAATTCTATATGTTATTGTTGTATAAAATTGACTAAAAAAAAACACAGGAAAAATAAAAATAAAATTGCAAACAAAACACTTGAATTACTTCGATGAATAGGCTAGATATTCTTGTAATTGTATGATATCAACAATTGTATTTGGTAAATCTTGTTTAATTGGATTTTGCCAATAATCCTTTAATATTCTTTCAGCAGATAGTTTACTTATCTTTCCTGAAAATGTTATTTGTTGTATATCACGTTGTTTAATTACATCAATTAATATTTGATTTGATTTATAATTTAATGGATTTTGTACATAATCAATTCCATTAAATTGTTCTGATGATAAAATTAATGATGATAAATATCTTCCATCAAGTACTTGTCCATTATAAAAAACAAATAAATAAATACGTCGAATTATTTTCATTGAAGTTTTATTTAAATATAAATCCTCATATAAAATTTTGACATCATTACTTATAATTGAATCTAAATTTTAAAAAAAATGAATAAATTTTAATGAATTTATCAATTATATTTTTTTACTTTGTTGATTAAATAAAATTAAAATAAGTTTTTGTAAATAATTACGATCATTTATTGATAAAGAATTTGAATAAAAATAAGAAAAAGATGTTGATAAACGATAAACACGATTTGTTAATCGTTGCATTTGATTAGAAATTAAAATTTCATATAATTCATTATTTAATTCAAGTGAACTATCAAGCCAAGTACCATTAATATGTTGTAAGAAGATATTTGGTAAACGATAAATTTGTCTAAAACAAAATAAATAAATAAAATTTAAAACAAAAAAGAACTTTAAAATTGAAAAAAGACTTACCCAAAACTATCAACAACTTCTTCCATATCAAATATATTTACATTCATTGTATAAATTCCAGCTTGATGTAAAGCATTATTTAATTGCCTTTCAAGTCTAAAATTATTTCATTTTAATGGATTTTATACGTTTGTTTTTTTTTGTTGTGAAACACGATCTAATAGGATATTGAAGTATAGGGATAAAAATTTAGAGCCTCTCCTCAAACTATAAAGTCATAGATTTCTAAAATGTTGCTTCGAACATCTAGCGGATTTTAGCACTTAGAAAACCTGTTTTTTTAGTGAAAAATCGTTTTTTTTCCAATTAAAATGACTTGTTTTCTCAACCCTTTGCGCAATAGAAGAGCTTGGACGTTCTATTATGTTCTAGTGTAGCATTTTTTCAAGGAACCTTCGATTTTGTCACACATTTATTTTCATAATTTTTAATTGAAAGATTTTTTTACAAAACTAAAACGATTTCAAGGATTTGACAAGAGATTTTTAGCATTTAAAAAGTTCAAAAATAATATTAATCTCAGTGATTTTAAGACTTTTCACCTGTAGACGCTAACAAAAAAGTATATTTTGACTTCAATGCACTAATTATCATTGAAGTTTTGCGAGAAATTAATTAATTAAGAAAGGTCTTCTATGGCGAGAATGAGTTTGATAAAAAAATCTATTTTTTCGGCACTTAGTTGTTAATAACATCTATTTGAATATAAAAAAAAATCCAAAAAAGATTATTAGCGCCGCTCCGTGAGGTTGATATGTGGAACTGACATACATTTTCGTACATTAAACATTGCTTCACTATTACCAGTAGACATCTTGGTAGCTTAATTCTGTACTCTTTGCTGTGATTGATTCTGTCTTCAATTCTAAATTTCAACAAATGTTATTATTTGCTATGCAAACCTCCCACTTTGGTTACCGTAAGTACAATGAAGAACAGTATTAAAATGGTTCATTCATACCTGTTTTTGATATGCGAACGTATTCAATGATCTTTTATTCCGATTGCTAGAGTCTCTAATGGAGGGAACCGACTATTTACTTCGAAAACGTACGAGTTCTACTAAAACCTTGATTTTTTAAGTAATTGTTAGCAAAAAACTTGTCCGTAATAGAAAGTCATCTTTGGAAGAACGATGTGAATTTCTACGATAGAATGTCATGATTTTTTATTCTGGAAGGGTTTAGCAACACCTTCTTATGCATAATAGACTTTATATCAATAACTTTCTTTTTACTTACATTTGTGGAGTTGAACAAGGAGCATGAAAATCTCGAATACTATTTTCTAAGAGAAGAATTTGTGTTTCTTCTGGGCATAATAATTTTTCATTTCCTTGTTGAATAGTTGAAAGAAGAATGGAATTCATTGATAGATTATTAATCATTGTTTGATTATATGTTATTCCATCAATTGTTATTAAGAAATATGCAATATTTGCTGATTGTCTAAAGAGAAAATTTTCCCAAAAAAAAACAAAATGTGTTTTTTTGTCAACAAATAAAATCAATTTACCCAGTAGTTGTAACACCTTCTTGAGCACCTTTAAATATAACATTGACATTTGATTGTGCTTTTTTAACGAAAAATAAAAACAGATTAAATATTTGAATATTTCGCATAACAAATATTTTCTTACCAGTAGCTGCGGAAACTGCTTTTGTAATTAAATTAATCCACAATGAAATTTCATTTAATGGAATACATAGTTTTAATCGTAAAAGAATATTTAATGATATATATGGAACACATTGTTGATAATATCGATAAGGTATCGTATTCAATATATCATTAATTGATGCTAATGGTTCAATATTTGAACCAAGAATTATTGATGATTCACTTGTTATGACAAAATGTATTCGTGTCATTATGTTACCAGTTATTGTTATATAATGTTCAATATTTAATGGTGTAGCAATATAAGATTCTATGTGAGAAAAATTCAAAGGTTTATTCATAAATTTTCTTGAATTAAACTTACGTATTGATCTAATTGAAATTCGATAATTAGTATAATATTTACCAATTGTTTGCATTAGTAATTGAACATTTTGATTTGCAATTGAAGGAAAATAACCACATATATCAATAATATATGGTTCAACAGATGTTGATGGATTTCCAAAAGCACCACACGTAGAAACATATTGAGAATCTGTTGGTTGTTGAATAAGTGTGTTGAGAGGTATGGTTGGAAGTATAGTATAATTAAAATTATAAATAATAACTTCAGTTCTAAAGAAAAGTTTATTATTAAAATTTTATTTTCAAAATTCATGTCAACGAAGCTTTTTTCGAACTAAAATATGCAACTCACATGTGTTCTTTAATCTCATTATACTAAAAAAAATATGAAAGTTAAACAACCTTCAACACAGTATAGTTGTTTACCAAGGATAATCGACTGCTAGAAAAATTATCTGTCGTAATTATTTCTACATTTTGAACAACATTTTTTTTTTACTAGTGCTCTATTTTTTATTTGCCATTTTTCTTTTTCGTATTTCGTTTTTCTTAATTTAACATTACTATTATTCTGACTATTGTTTTAACTGATAAATAACATCTGTCGTATATATCTATTATATCTACAGTAGGTCTCAGCACACTATTATGGACTTTGATAAGATCAGAAACACTGATACTCATTATTTTTCAAAGTTATAACTTGAACAGTTGATACTTTTCATGTTGATCATATGAAGATCGTAGCAAATCAATACATTACTATCCATACTTCATAGAATGTCAAGGATAATGGGCATCTATGTTGTACATTTGTTCACACTACCACCGGCATAATGCCATAAATCATAAGAACCGATGGTGTACTGGCAGTAGATTATATGTCAGAGGGATAGCCAACCGTTTAAGTATAAAACTACCGCCGGCTTTTCTCCGGTTCGAATTACATGGAGTCTATCATATAATTTGTTATATGTGAAAAAATCAGAAATTGCGCTATTTAGAATATTCACAAGTGCATTCCAATCATTTACATTTCAAGGAAGACTTTGGAATATGCAAGAACCGTCTCAGTCATGTTGTTGATGGTGCTTAGACTGATGAGAGAATATTCTGGAGCTTGTCGTCCTCAATTGTTACGGAAACTTACTTAATGATCTTTGGTCTGGTAGCTAGGACCTAGAGACGGGAATCGCTAAAACCTCAGTTCCAACTTACACTTCTTATTTTTCTTCGAAAAATCTTATGTGAGTACTAGAAAAAACAAAAGAAGAAACAAATAAAAATTTACTGATTAATAGAGGTTGTTTGATATGAACTAAGATCAATAGAACGTGTTTGGTTATTTAACAAACGACGCGTGGCTGATATTTTACATAAGGTTGAATAGACTTCTGATGATGAACTTGTGATTAAATGGCGATTTTTTGATTGATCAAATGAAACATAAAGTGATTGATTAAGAGAATTAATTTCAAATTGTTTTATTATTGATGGATTAATATCAATTTGAGTATTATTATTTGTTAATAACCATTGCCATCGATTTGATTTGAAATTATATATTCCACTTGTCCAAAAATCTAAAGAAAATTTCAAATATTCACATTTGACAAACAAAAAGAAAACATCAAATAAACTAACCTCGAGTTAATCCATGAGAAAATAAAGCTGGTAACAATTGTTGTTCTAATTCATCAATAGATTGAAACCAAACTAATTGAGTTTGCTGTTTTTTACATTCATTTATTGCTTCGCGTTGATTCTTGAGGAAATCTTGTTGATTCGTACGATAACAATATGGATAAAATGATGTTGGAATAACAAGATTATATGGTGATGGACATACTAAATTAATTTATAAGAAAATTTATTATTAAATAAATAAAATAATTTACCAAGTAAAACATTTAGACTATTCCAAACTTGATCAATACATTGCAAAATATTTTCCCATGATGATCCTAAAGAATTATTTCAAATTTTTCTATTGAAATATTTTTATCTTCTACCTCCTAATCGATTTGTTGGAATTACAATTTGTCCTGGATATGTTCTATTTATTGGTATGATTGGTAATTGACAAAGGTGACCAGTAAATGTCGATGAACATAAACATGAACAGTGACAATTTGTTATATTCATCAATCGAGTACCATTATTTTGACATATTGTTAATGAACATATATCAAATGGAGTTTCACATCGTCTTCCTTAATTAACAAAACAAAAAAGAAACGAAACATTATTGTTCCGAAACAAAAAAAAAATCTTCATTTTTCTTTTGAATTCATTACCAGTGAATCCACATGGGCATTGACATTGACGAGAATTATTTTGAATAGAACAAATACCACCATTAAAACAACTATTTTTAGTACAATGTGAAATACTACAATCAGATTCTATAAAAAAATGAAGATAAATTTTGTATCAAATATGTATTTTTAATATAATTACCTGTAAAACCTTGTGGACAAGTACAAATATATAATCCATTGCCTAAATTTGAGCAGGTTCCCCCATTTACACCTAAAAAATCAATTTATTTTTTTTAATTTCTGTTTTTAATTATAAATTATTTCTTACATGGATTTGTATCACATATATTAAATGGTATATCACATGTATTGCCTAAATAAATTTGAATCAATAGTCAAATAGATAGCATATCGAAATAAGTTTTAATTCTTCGTTTTCACTGAATTATACATATCAGTTTAAAGATTTAATCATGCATCAATGATACTTAAGTTTCAATTAAGATGTTTAAAAAAACTTCAGAATATCTATTCGAAATCTACGTTAAAAGCTCTTTCTACATGTAGTGCTTAAAAAAGTAAACTCTATTTTATGATGTTTTAACGTTAAAAAATAAAAATTCAAACAGTCTTCACATACAATCTGCTAAAACCAATTGAAATCGCTCACATAAAATAATTTTTAACTTGATAGTGTTGATCTTTTCTCTATATATAATTGTTACCAAACCATGCTGAATATATTACGGCATTGTTTTAGATAACGAAAAAAAGTCGAACCATAGAACTCTAAATATCTTTATGATCAATGCTCGTTTTCATTCTTTCTGCGAACTACCGGCATAAGAACATTAACGCGCTTATATTAACAATATCCGAGATTATTGACAATCATTATTTTATAGACTTTAATGGAATTGGGTCATCAATCAAGGATGACCAGGAGAAGAAGCAAGGGAGGAATAGAATAGATATAGTCCAAGATCAATAATTTTCATTGGGACTAATATTGCTTATAGTCGCGTAAAATTTGTATCAAATGTCCTATTCTCACGGCTGATAGGTTCTAAAAGTTTATGCAAAAATGATCGAGAAACGATCATCGCAATATTTGCTTTTACAATGTTAATAATAAGATCATTCCTTTTTTTTCGTAAATAGCAAAGTTGTCGAATAAGTGAATGTGCAGAATAGATGAAGTATTAGTGAATTGGAAAAAGTAATAGATCTTCAACAGGGAGGATAGTACAGGTCATGCAAGATGTCTCAAGTTCATTGACACTGTTAGAAAATTACATCGAAGTTTTTTGCTAGTATATGTATTACTAAGCTTGAAATCAGAATCAAAAATAATTAATCCTACTAATCACTAAATCAGATGAATCTGAATGTTCAGAGACTTATTAAGATTTTTTTTATCGATTTTTATGCATTTTTCAACTTGAATTGGTTTTGATCAGCATTCTCAAAAAAAACAACCTCTTAGAAATGTATGATTCATAATCTAAGAATAAATTAAGTATAGTATTTCAGTTGTTTAATATGAAAAAAAAACTCTACCTGAACAAATAGGCTCTTTTTAAAATATCTTCGAAACTATATATTCAAGAGGAGGGAAGGGCTGAAAAATGAGATTTTCATCTGGAGGTTTCCTATGGAGGAACCCAATGGCATTGATCAAATTAAAGATCCATCACTGGTTTCAAATTCAAATATAAATGATATATCCTAAAACTTTCTTTTCCAATTTTTTCATCGTGCTATCTGAAACAATCTTTCCACTGTTCACTATAAAATTGACGAAAAATTTGATGGCGAGTCTAACGAGAAGAAAAAGAGAGCAGCAAAATACAATCGAAAACATTGAAGATAATCGGAAAATACTGAGAAATCAACTTTCCTTTTACACACTAAACTTCCATACTGTTCGAAGCTGTTGATATTACTAAAAAAAAACAATAAGTGGTAAAAATTTTTGCAAAGATACAGTTAGAAAATGCTTTTAACAAAAATCTTGAATAGATATTCTTAGTTTGCTGATGAACACGTTTATATTTAAAAAACTCGAATCCAACTGATAACAGAGAATTATATATCGTAAAAATTTTATTTATTTATTCATTACCGGTAAATCCAGGTTTGCACATGCATTGAAATGCATTTTCATTCTTATTTTGACATGTTCCATGTACACATGGATTTGGTTCACAAGCAGAAACTAATTCACAACTATAGTATAAAAAAGAAGCAATTGAACGAAACTAATTCATTCATCTTAAACTTACTAAGTTCCATAACGTCCAGATGGACATAAACAAATTTCTTTTTCTAAATCATAATCAGCAATACATGTTGCATTTCCTTGACATGAAGTTTTCGAACAAAGATTTCTTTGTTCAGAACATCTTAAACCAGTATAAAACGTTGGACATACACAAGTATAATTTGTTAATGATAATGTTAAACATGTTGAATTATTTAAACATGGATTTGAATCACATGGTAATAATGATGTATCACAATTTCTACCTGTAATACTAGTTGGACATAAACATTGATATTCACCATTTAAAAGATTAATACAAGTTCCTGTTCGACATGGATTTGATGAACAACCAAGTGAAATTGTTTCACAATGAGAACCTAAAATATATCAGAAACAAATATACAAATAATGCTCGTCGTTGAGACTCGCTTGATTCTGAACTAAAATGTTCAACCCGTTCTGTACAATATATTACTTTATAAATATACTCAATACGAATATGAACCGTATATATGGAGCTGCATGTGCATCAAAGTTCTCCACGGTATGAAGTAGGCTGTTATTCATATAACTAAGAGTGTTTTGGTAAGCAACTTTGAAGACACTATTGACATCTTTCTAGTTTAGAAGAAGTTGGTCGTTATGTTAAAGGAAAATCAAGTTTTGACAAAGAAGAATTAGTATTGAACTGATGAAACAATTGGTCATTGAACTATCCACAAATTAGTGTATTGGAAAAAGACAATTGATAGTTTCAACCACAAATACATATATTTTTAGTGCAAGCGAGAGTATGGCGGAAGAGAAAAGATAGGATTCAGCGGCAATATTTTTAATAACATTTTATTCTTAGAAAACTTTGAAAATATATGATAATTTTATATTATATCATCATTAAAAATCAATAATATATTTTAAAACATAATGAAGCAAACTTCATGTTGATATATGCCAAAATTTGAACATTCTTAGAGTAGAGTAAGGATGCAAAGCTTTTAGGATAAGGTATAGGATATTAAAACGTCTTACCCTACAAGACTCGAGTATGCGTATTGTGTAGTGTCTCTCCTCATCTATTCAATCAATCATACTCATACTTACACATTCATTACCTCGAATAGATACTTTAAACTTATAGTAATACAAATGAATACGTGACTTTACACGTGCCTGCAAACATACCACTACATTTTATTTTATTTCGTAGGCTTCTTCCTTCAATTGAGGGAATAAAAAAAAATTTGATTATTATTTCATTCTTACCAGTATAAGCTGGGGGACAATTACATTGCCAATAAGGATAAGTTTCATTCGACAGACAAGTTGCACCATTAACACAAGGCATTGATCGACATGGATCAAAATTTTCACAATTTTTACCATAAAAACCTGTTTTACAAAAACATGAATATGATCCATATGTATTCAAACATCTTCCACCATTTCCACAAACTCCTGCAATTGTTCTACATTCATTAATATCTACACATCTAAAATGAAAAAAAACAAAAACGAATATTTCCTAATCTAATCTGTTTTTTTGCATATGAATAACATACACTCCCATTATAAATTGAAATCCAACTGGACAATTACATGTATAAGAAAAATTTCCATTTGAAATACATTGTCCAATTAAACATGGATTATCATCACAAATATTCATTTCACATAATTTTCCATAATATGAATATGAACATTGACATTCACAATTGATTAATGATGTTCTTATTGCTATTCCATTCATACATGAATAATTAACGCATGGATTTATTTCAATTTCACAATTATTTCCTTGATAACCAGCTTGACATGAACAAGCATATGTTAATAATCCTGTTCTTATACATGAACCACTAGTATAGCAAGGCATTGATTGACATGGATCAATTGGTATTGAACATGTTGGGCCTTGAAAACCATTTGAACAAATACAAGTATAATTTTGATACATTGGTGTTGATATACATTGGGATGATGGTCCTCGACATGGATAACTTAAACAAGGATTAAACATTAATTCACAATTAATACCATAATATGGCCATGGACATTGACATATATAATAATATGGTGCTGGTTCTGAACATTTACCTCCATTTTGGCAAGGACTACTTTCACAAACTTGTACATTAACTTCACAATTCATACCTGAAAATCCATTTGGACATATACATGTATATGAAGATGTTCCATCAGATACACATGTTCCTAAATTTTCACATGGTTGTGATGTACATGGTGCATATAAATATTGGCATTGAATACCCGTATATAATGATGGACATTGACATTTAGCACTTGGTGGTTTTGTTGGAAGATTAATACATGTACCATTATTTAAACATATTAATGATGTACATTGATTAATTAATATTTCACAATGTATACCAGCATAACCAGATTGACAAACACATTGATATGTATTTAAACCTTGAATACAAACACCATTATTTAAGCAAGGATTTGAACTACATGTATCAATTAATATTGAACAATTTCTACCAGTTGAACCTGGTAAACATTTACACTCATAACCATTTATATCATTTAAATAACATTGACCATATAAACATGGTGATGGTTTACATAAATCTATTGATATATTACATTGTTTCCCTGTATAACCTTGATAGCAATTACAAGTATAATCATTTAGATTATCAATTGTTTGACATTGTCCATATAGACAAGGACATGATGAACATGCACCACTTGATAATCTTGTATCACAACGAAGTCCACTATAACCAATTGGACATGTACAATTAGCTAAACCAGGACTAAGATAATTACAATTACCACGTACACAATATGAATTATTTAAACATGGATTAATAGGTGTATCACAATGATTACCCGTATAACCATTTGAACAAACACATGAACAACTTGTTGAACTTAATACAAGTGGTACACCATATTTGCATGTTGTTAATGAACAATTATTTATTGGTGTTTGACAAATTCTACCTGTATATAATGATGAACAAAGACAAATAAATGATGTTAATTGTGATATACAAGTTCCTTGATTTTGACATGGATTTGATGAACACCAATTGATTTCAAATTCACATTGTAGACCAGCATAACCTTGTTCACATAAACATTGATAACTAAGACCATTATTTGTATTTCGACATATACCATTATTTAAACATGGATTTGAAATACATGGTTGAATTTCATTTGTACAATTTATTCCATTATAACCTGGTTGACACATACATTGATAACCATTTAATGTATCTAAACAAATACCATTATTTTGGCATGGCATATCTAAACAAAATGAATCACGTAATTGACAAAATTCTCCATGATAAGAATTAGGACATGAACAATTATGTAAACCAGGTGCAACATCATAACATGTACCACCATTCAAACATGGAGATGATTGACATGATTGTATACGTATAACACATGTACGACCTTGAAAACCATATGGACATTGACAAGCAAATGATGTTGCTTGATTTATGCATGTGCCGTTATTATAACATGGATTTGATGAACAATAATTTATTATTGTATCACATCGTTGACCAGTATAACCCGGAAAACAATTACATTGATATGAATTAACTAATGGAATGCATGTACCATTGAGACATGGTGCACTTAAACATGTATTTATTTGATTTTGACATGATAAACCTGTATATCCGGATAAACATGAACATATGCCTGTTGATAAACTTGTTCGAATACATGTACTATTATTTAAACAAAACATTGATAAACATGGATCAGTATTGGTTTCACAATGATCACCAGTATAACCTTTTAATTAAAAAGAACATATTAAAAGAGGAAAATCGTTACGTAACGAAATCGGCTTTCTCACAAAACTGAGTTTTTTTATTTTTGCTAATACTATATTAAGATTTCAGAAGTCAATGGCCGTTTGAGTTAAATCGTTAGATCTTATTTCAGCTGTGCACCACTGACGGAAAAGTCGATATTATCAAAATCCTAGAGCATTATGCAATGCAGTATTTATATGAAAAGTTTGTCTGTCCTCGTGAGCTTCTTTTATTTGACTTATATATCAAATGAAAACTCTTTCTGTCATCTATCGAATAATATAAAGGCGTATGAAAAAATATTATGCTTTCCTTTTTTATTTTAGATTTGATTGTTTGCTTGTCTGTTCAATGTAAGGACATCCATGGCAAATCTTCCTCGCGATTAATCTATGACAGTACTGGTCCACTTTGTATAATATATCATTTGATAGAATTTTCAAAGTTCCACAAAACAATATTATTGTATGAAATTGAATGGATTTTAGTTAAAGTAACCCGACTTCAAATCAAAACAAATTATATATTTGGAATTAGAATTGAAAACTAAGTTGATCCATATATATATATATATCGCGAAAATTTTGGACACCTTTGAGTATCGTCAAAATAGTTAAGCTTAAGTCAGTTAAAAATATCGTTTTTATTTTTGATTCATGTTTCATTTTGGCTGTCTTTAGGTTCTTAAAAACTTAGAAGTGATTTTTCACAGTGAAATTAATGTTTTGTTCGACTTTATTTTTCAACGACAATAAAAGTTATTCGAAAATTTCGTGTCATCTATGGATCGATTCAATTTTCGATGTTAATTCCAAATATATGATTTGTTTTGATTGAAATTTTGGTTACTTTGACTAAAACTCGTCGAATGTCAGTCATAAAAGACAACTTTTGGCTTCTATGAACATTGCTTTTGTTTAAAGTATTTTGGCTAAAAAATTAATCTCAACGCAATAGTATTGTTTTGTAGAACTTTGAAAAGTCTATCAAATAATATTTAATTCAAAGTGCACTGCTGTTTTCATCACTCAACAGGGAGAAAATTTTGTCATATATGTTCTTAGATTGAACATATAAGCAAACAATCTCATCTAAAATAAAAAAGAAAAGAACAATATTTTTTCATACGCCTTTATGCTATTCGATGGATGAAAGAAACAGTTTTCATTTGATATATAAATCAAATTCAAGAAGTTCAAGAAGGAAGACAAACTTTCCATATAAATACTGTTGCATTGTATCATGCTATAGAATATCGATTAATATCAAATTTTGAGTCAAATATACGCAAACATTTTAACTTGAGTGACAATCGACCCTTGACATCTTAGTCAACTATTCGAAAAAAAGAAAACTCAATTTCGAGCGGACACAATTTCATTGCTTAATGATCCCTTTTGTTTGATTAAAAGAAAAAAAAAAGAAAATGTTTTGATTATTTTACCAGTTGGACAAAGACATTGATATTGATTAAGTTTTGATTGTAAACAAATTCCATTATTTTGACATGGCATTGATACACATTCATTTATATCAATTTCACAACGATTACCTGTTAAGCCAAGTGGACATGCACATTGATAACCATCCTTATTTGTTATACATGTACCATTGTTTAAACAAAATCTAGAATTACATTGATAATCAACATATTGACATTGTGTACCTGAATATCCAATTGAACAAGTACAATTAAACATATTTGATGATAATTTATAACATGTGCCATTATGTAAACATGGTAAACTATCACATTGATTTATTTCAATTTGACAATTAAAGCCGGTATAACCTGATGCACATAAACAATAATAAAATCCATTTGGAATTTCATGACATGTTCCATAATGACATGGATTTGAATAACATGCATTAATTTTGATTTCACATTTTTTACCTGTATAACCATATGAACATTTACATTGAAAATCATTATCTGATTTTAATATACATGTACCATTATTTCTAAAAAAAATCAGATTGAAAAATAAAGATTTTGTTGAAAATAACTAGATATATGTTGCGAACATTATGAAGCAGAAGTTAGTTTATCAAATCGAAGATATTTAGTCTGAATATAAAGGAATTTTTCTTCGTTTCACAACGTATTATTTAAATTTATTGGTTCCTCTTTTACATGATTCTACTATATAGTTTAGGATGACATATCGTTGAGCAAAACAAAAACTCCTTTTTTATGTACATAACTAAATGTTCAACAGGAAAAATTTTTCTTCTTCTTACTTATCAGATTGAGTAGAACCCGTTGGATGTAACATCTTTGTACTCGAACTCAAAATGTATTATTAATTTCAACGAAGCTTTTTTAGTCTGTGTTACTTTTTAAGTGTGACCAATTGGATCGACCCCAAACTCGAGCTCACACTTAATCAATAGAAATTTTTCAAAACCGGACTAGTTGGCGTCATCAGAAAAAAAAACTTGCAGGACGAGCTCAGCTTCTTGATCATGTTCATAGAGAGAACGCAAGCTCTCTTTAAAGCAAAACTCAACTGTTGGTTGAAGATTGAGCACCGCCTAGTACCCGTCTAGTCAAAATTGAAATTCTAATTTTGAACCGTTAGATATACTTACAAACAAGAGTTTGTCAAACATGGTTTTACTATTGTTTCTTCACAATTCTTTCCTTGATAATCAGATACACAATGACATTGATACGTATTAATTAATGATTGACAAATACCATTATTTTCACATGGTGAATTTTTACATTGATCAATTACATTCTAACAAATAAATAAATAATATTTCTTCAACAATTAAATTTTCAACTTACGTCACATAAAATTCCATCATATCCTTCATAACATTGACAAATAAATCCATTGACTTTATCAATACATCTTCCATGTTTACATGGTTGTGATAAACAATCATCAACATTAATTTCGCACATTTGTCCATTAAAACCAGGTAAACATTGACATCTATATCCAAATGGTTTTATATCAAGATCTTTGACACAAGTTCCATTATGTGCACAATTTATTTGACTTAAACATGGATCAATTTGTTCGGAGCAAGTTAAACCAGAAAACCATGGTGGACAAATACACATAAAATTATCTAAATTATCAATACAAGTTCCACCGAATAAACAAGGATTTGAAGAGCATCTATTTTGTTCTATTTCGCAATGAACTCCCGTATATGATGATGAAGGACATATGCAATCATATCCATTGATCTAAATAAACAATTTCATACAAAAACAAAAAGAATTTTTCTTTTTTACTTTATTGACACACAATCCATTAATACATGGTGAACTTTCACAATAATTTTTTTGTATCTGACAATTTGATCCAGTAAAACTATCTGTACATTCACATGTGTAATTCCAAACTTGATCTATACATGTTGCATTATTTAAACATGGATTTAATAAGCATTCATTTGAAGTTTTTTCACAATTTAAACCAATATAATCTTGAAGACATACACAACGATAATCATTTATCAATGATATGCATAAACCATTATTTAAACATGGATTACTTGAACAATGATTAATCATTGACGAACAAGTCGATCCCTTTTTTAATGACAAATATTTATATTCAAAGAGAAAAACAAGAAAAACATTATAAGATCTTTCTTACTGTATATCCTTGTGGACAATCACATTTAAAACTATTAATTAACGTTCGACAAATTCCACCATTTAAACAAGGATTTGATTGACATTGATCAATTTGAGTTTCACAATAATAACCCATAAAACCTATAAAATTGCCTTGAAAAAGAAAACAAAGATTCCTCTTTTTATTTTCTTCTTACCCGGATTACAGAGACACGAAAAATTACTAAAACCATCAATACATCGTCCAGAATTTAAACATGGATTTACTGGTTCACATTCATTTCTTTCATTTTCACATCGGCTTCCTAAAACGTTTAAATAAATTGTTGCATTAAAACAAACAACAATTTTCATTTTCTTTTACCCATAAAACCATTCGAACAGAGACAAACATATTTATCAATTAATGATTTACATGTTCCATTATTTTCACAAGGTTCAGATTGACATTGATCAATTATTGTCTCACAGAATACACCTGTGATGCCATTTGAACATGTACAGTAGGGTCCTAATTCTGTATTTGAACATATTCCACCATTTAAACACTTAAACGAAAACAAAGAATATTGTGAAAGACAATCTAAAAGGAGTTTTCAATTATAGAGGTAAAAAGTTGAAAACCTGCCCAATAAACTGGCAATCTTTTATAGCATCATGATAACTTTGGACAGACATCGGATTTTCAAAACTAGCAGTCCGAGAATGAAAACACTTGTTGCTAGAATTTTCTGACATCCGTCAGAGACCATCACAAATCGTGATAGACGTTGAATATATACGATCATAGATCGTATGCGAATAACATCTCGTTATAATTTTTGAACTAAATCCTTCCTCACAATAGAAAATGGCCACAAAATATTGGGTCAGTAAAATAGATGAAATGGTCAGTAAGATAAATGACCAGTAAAAAGTACATAAATGATCAGTACTTAAATTATCAGTCCCATTCCCACATAATAGAAGCCCACTTCCGAAATCAGTACTGGCTGCATTCCATGCATTCGGACTTCATAAGGAATCCATGAGAACCCATGGGAATCCAATTCGACAAAGCGAAACTGCGAGTGGAAACGCTATCAACCGCGTCGGATACGGCTTGGCTGATGTTGCTCCATGGCGTTTCACACAGGGCACATCTTGGCATGTGGGTGCTTCGGAACAGCTTATCGTTTAAGATCATATAGATTCCCCATGTATTCCGAATCCATGGAATTCAGCCAGTACTGATTTCTGGAGTGGACTTCTATTCTGTGGGAATGGGACTGATAATTTAAGTACTGATCATTTAATCTTTATACTGATCGCTTAAATCATAGCCATAGAAAATTCCGAGTTTTCTACTGTGTCCCAGTAACTTAATGTGATTATCAAGAACAGCTATATCGTGTTTTACATTTCGATTACACAGAGATTGTGCTAACAGTTTTTGTTTTGTTTTTCAATTTATTAATTAATTAAACTTTTCTTACAGGTTGTGATTGACAATAATCAATAATCAATTCACAATTTTCTCCATGATATCCTTTTGAGCATAAACATGTTAAATTCACTCCATTATTAATACATTGACCACCATTTAAACATTGTATTCCTATACATTTATCTTGTATATGTTCGCAATTAATACCTGTATGAGTCAATGGACAAATACATTGATAACTATTTTGAAAATCTATACAAATTCCACCATGTAAACACTAGAAAAAAAAAAACAATAAATATTTTCTAGATTATTATTCAGCTGTTTTTTTTTATTTACCGGTTGAGATAAACATTCATTTATATTTATTTCACAATATCGACCAGAATATCCTGGTTTACATAAACAATTAAATGATGATGTTTCTGTTGACATGCAACGTTCAACACCTTCAATTGAACATGGATTTGTTACACAAGCATCAATTAATTGTTCGCATCCTAATCCTGTATAACCTGGTGCACAACAACAACTAAATCTTGTTGATAAACTTGTACAATTTCCATTTAATCCACATGGTTTTGATAAACATTGATCAATCATTGTTTCACAATTGTGACCTGTATAGCCATGATTACATTGACATTTATATGATGGTAATGTTGGTATACAACTTCCATGTATACAAGGAAAACCTAAACATGGATTTATTATTTGTTCACATTGTTGACCAGTAAAAAATGGTGAACAAAGACACATATATTCTTCATTATTATTCATATTTAAATCCCGGCAAGTTCCCCCGTTTAAACAGGGTAAACTATTACATTGACTTATCATTGTTTGACATCGTAAACCTGTATAACCTGATGAACATAAACATAAAAAGCTATTTGTTTGATCGATACATGTTGCATTATTATAGCAAGGCGTTGCTTGACAATCATCAATATTTATCTACAAATATAACATAAATTTTCTTGTTTATATATATAGTAGAGTGCAAAAAAATTGCCGTTAGTATTCGATAAAATTCTTCTGCTGAAGACGAGGAATATTGAAAGTTGTTTTTTTTTTACATAGTTTATACACCACAGACTATACAAATATCGTAAGTAATAATTCGCACCCACCCTTTCCTTCAGGTCACAAAGAAGTAGATATTATGTCCTTAATGATGGATTAACAATAATTTAGGCTTTTTTTGCGTATGTATATGAGTTCTGTCAAAGCGTAAAAGATATATTTGGAGTAAAATGAGAGTAGCCGTGGACCCTCATTTTTATCAAACTTTTGTAGCCAAAGTTTCAGCTAGATATAATGTTTTCTTGATTTCTGAGGCACGAGGAAAATTAAATGTCACCGTTTTGAATTGTGACTCCTATTTGAATCTGAAGACAAAATCTTGGAAACTGTACTCTTGGAAGCGAATTTTATCTAACAGCCGAGATCTGTCTGCTCGGAAAATTTCAAGCCGATCGCATCAGCTACTATCGAGAAAGTGCAAAAATCGAGTAGGAACGACATCTGTACAGAAATTGCCACAGACCGTGATCATCGCTTTGCTTCTAGAGCAATCTATGCTTGGAACTCATATCCATTTCATTAGATGTTATGGGCAAAGACCTTCGATAAAAAAATGATTTTCGCAGCTCAACGATTCTCCTAATTCGTGTAATGTAAGATGACCAGTTGATGTACAAAAAAAATGCAGTGGACATTCGAATCATTATGCCTCTTGACCGACAGAATGACACTTTGGAAGAAGTCTCGCTCACATTACATTCTATGACATCTCTTTGACTACCATAAAACCTTTCGGAAGAATCCATTCATATACTTGACAGATATGACCCAAGAAAGTGTATATATGGAACGGCAATTTTTTTTTGCACCCCACTGTATATCTTTTTCTCATCACTAAAAACAATAATTTTTCTTACTTCACAATAAACACCTGTGAAGCCAGATTGACAATGACAAGTAGGTAAACTTCCAAAATTATTTACACAAACACCATTATTTAAACAAGGGAATGTTTCACATTGATCAATAGCTGTTAAACAATTTTCTCCTGTTAACCATGATGGACATACACATTGATATGAACCAGGTAAATCAATACATGTCGCATTTGGATGACATGATAATGGAAATAAACATTCATTGATATTTTTTTCACAGAAATTTCCTGTCCAACCAATTGGACATAAACATGAATAAGATTGAACATTATTTATACAAGTACCTTAGAATATCAAAAAAATTAATTTACTTAAGAAGAAAACAAAAATGTACATGTCATAATCGTATACTTACCATTATTTCGACAAGGAATACTTGAACATGAATTAATTTCAATTTGACAATTTGTACCCGCAAAACCCGTTAAACATTTACAATTATATTTATTGACGTCATCAATGCATGTACCGGCATTTAAACATGGATTAGATAAACATTCATTAATACTATCTTTACATTCAATTCCAGTCCAGCCAGGTTCACAAGTACAAGACCATGTCGATGGTGTTAATTCAATACATGTTCCATATAAACATGGATTATTCATACATGGATTTAATTCAATTTCACAATGAGTCCCTAAAAAATATATAAAAAGGAATCAGGATAGTTCTTTTGAGGATATAGTGTGAATTTCACATGTTTTATCTTAGCTTCATTATAATAACATGAACACTCTGAATTTCGAACAGAATTTTTGTTTTTACTGGTGAACTACTTTTTATTTAGCTTGTTGTTATTCGCTCACTATTTATTTATTTCTATTCGAGTTTGTCTTAGTTTACTATTCTTGTTCTCCTCATTACTGATCTAACGGATAAATAAAGATGTATCACTTCCAGAGCGCTTTTGTGTTGATATTTTGACTCGAAGAAAGACCTCGATGAGTTTAGAAAAGTCTCGAAATATCTCACGCTCATTGATCGACACGTTTAAGAAATACCAAATTGTCAAGTTCCAAAAAAAAAAACCGAAATTTATCATCAAGAAGGATCTTAAGCTATCTCAGAATTTTATTCGATAGACTCTGATGTTGACAAGTTCTACGATCAATTTCAGCAACATCCATTCGATATGTCAGGATACATGGGACTAAAGACGTTCGATTTTTGACCATTTCGTTTTTGTTGCTTATTCTAGAACTTATCGATATAAGAATCTATTGAATAAAGTTCCGAAATGGCTTAAGATCCTTTTTTGGGCGATGAAAAGTAAGATTTCTAAGATGTATAAAATTTACTTTTTTTTGCTACTTGAAACTTTGATAGCTCTTGAACATTAGCCGATAGGTCCAAAAGATCAGTTCAGAAGTCTTCTGGCAACTGTCAATCTTTCTTTGTTAGACATATTAAGTTTTGATTATTTCAGAAAATAAAAACTTGAATAGTTTATACTTTTGTTTTGATTAAATAATGATTATGGCATATCAATACATCATTAGTCATCATCTCCTGACATATCTATCATAGAATAATTTATCTATGAAAAAATCTGAAACTACACTATTTCGAACATTCTCAAATGAATTTCAACCATTTGAATTTCAAGAAAAATTTTGTAAGCTGCTCAAACCGTCTGAGCTTCTTTATTAATGTCATTCAGCATCATCGTTGCTAAGACCATTAGTGACGTTCAAAATCATTGATCTTAACCTTTATCAGCACGATTTAGCTAGGATCGTTAGGAGAAGTTGGAAAATCTCATCTTATAACTCACTATTTTCTTTCATTACAGACTTTCTTTTACATTTTTTGTTCATCTTACCAGTAAATCCTACACGACATGTACAATTAAAATCAATTGAATTCGTATCACTTATAACTGATGTACATGATATTGAATTTGATGCAATACATGGATTACTTATACATGAATCAATTGGAATACTACAATCATTTCCTTGATAATGTTCATTACATTGACAATAATAACTACCAATTGTATTTATACAGTCACCACCGTTTTTACATGGTTCATTTTCTAATAAACATTCATTTATATCTTCTATACAATTCGGAGGATCTGTAAAACCTTGTTGACAATGAATTATATTATTATCAAAACAAGTTTGATTAAAACATGTATTCATTCGAATTGAACAAGTTGTTCCAGTAAAATCTACTGAACAAGTACAAACAAAACCTGTTGCTACATTAGCACATATTCCATTATTTTCACATGGTTGTGATAAACAATAATTAATTTTAATATGACAAAATTGTCCTGTGTAACCAGGATAGCAAATACAACTAAATGAACTTGTATTATCTAATAATTGACAAATACCATTTTGACATGGTGAATATTGACATGGATTTTGATTTATTTCACATAATGAACCTGTATAAACAGAATTTGAACATAAACATTTGTATCCAGTAGACGTCGATAAACATAAAGCATTATTTTGACAAGGATTATTTGCACAAGGATCAATAGATATTTCACATAGACGTCCTTTTATATTGTCACATTTATTAATTAATTTCGAAAATGAACATGTTACTTACCTGTATAAGTAGGTGGACAACAACATGAACCATTAAAACACGAACCACCATTTAGACAACCTGTTGGAGTTGGACATTCAGGATCAAATATAGGCGCAATCATCTTTTGTGTACATGTATCATTTGGACCCCAACCATTTAAACAAGTTTTTTCTCCTTTTGAATTACAAACAAAATGTCCCTGAGAACATGAATTTGATGGTGAACATTGTATTGTACAATTAAAACCATAGAATGATGATGGACATTGTTGTTTTTCTTGACAGTGCAAACCCATATAACTAAATTATAATGAAAGAAAAATAAAACTCAACTTTAATTAGTTTTATTTACCCATGCGGACAATTGCAAACAAAATAATGTGTTCGTGAAATATTATCATAAATTGGACTACATGAACCACCATTTAAACAAGTTTGACTGGATGTGCATGTTGAAAGATATTGACAATTTGAACCAATATAGCCTAAATTTTTTTTAAATAAAAGAAAAAAAAAACGATTCTTGCAAAAAAAATCAACTAACGAACCAATAGGACAGCAACATGTTGATTGATTATTTCGACAAAAACCACCATTGTAACAAGTTAATCCTTAAAATTAGAAAAAGAAAAGACGATTTAATGTTGTATTTGTATTATTAAAACTAAATTCCTTTAGTTTTACCAGATGATAAACATGTCGAAGATGTATCACGCATTGAACATTCACTTCCATACCAACCTGATGAACAAATCTTTTGACCTGTTATTAGATTACAAGTATATGAACTTGTACAATCATCATTTGGAATACATTGAATTGAACATTGTTTGCCATAAAATGTTGGTCGACAATAACTTTTTAAACCAATAATCATTCTAATAGAATAAAAAAAAAAATTTTTTTTGTTACTTTTCTTTTCGTAAAAAAACGTGCAAACAAATCAAAATGTAATAAACACATACTGATTTATATTTGATTGTTTTTTTGATAGATCGATCAATGTTAATTGTTGAAATACTCCATCAGTTGATGATGAATATGACATGTCAATACGAAATGTTGTATAGAAATAATTCAGTAACATATTCATATTATCATAAAAAACAAATATTTTTATATCAATTGAATTCTATTTAATTAATAATCAAGAAAAAAAAACAGAACGAATTTCAATATATATATATAAGTGTAAAATACTTTACAAACTCACATCATTTATTTGTGGTAATTCAAATTGTAATGGTAAAATATCAGTTAAATTTTTTATTGAATAATAATTAAATAAGTTAGTATTATTTATTTTTGTTCGGATTGATTTTGTTCCCAATGGACATAAAGTCCAATTTGTTTGAAGTTCGCTAAAGATTTAGATGAAAATTTCTTTAGGCTATGTAGACATTTATGTTTACTTTTTAAATTTCTCTTTTTGTCTCAAGGGTCATACTCTCATTCTTATTTGTACGATCAACCTATACTGATACTAGGACATTGAGTGTTATGCCAGACAAGTGGCATCACCTTTTATCGTTCTATATACACACACGTGTATATTCAAATAACAGAACAAAAAATCAATTATACTGTGCATTTAGAGAATCTCTCAAATTAAAAAAGAATATACCTATTGATGAAATCCAAACAGACAATTGTATTTAGATGACAGGATGTTGACATAGGACAAAAACTTGACGAAGGAAATGAACCATCACAACATTGACCATTTGTTGTAATACCTGTTGGATTGTGAAATTGAAGTAGATCAACAAGTAAAATTGATGGTGATTCTTGACAACCAATCTATATTTATAATACAAGAAAAAGACAGGAAACAAAATAAGAAATGAGTTTTTTCTTTTGTTTTATATTCTTGTGAAAATTAATCGATGGTGCCAATGAGATTAGTTTCTTTTTTTTCTGTTATGTCGGTTATTCAAATAAACTTTTCCTTTCTTATCTTTACAGACGAGTGGTGGTGTACACACTTGACTATCATCAATGAACTAACGATGCGCATACACATAAGTACTCAGTCAGTATTACAAATAGAAACAAAATGATCAACTTTGACTTTGAATAAATCAAAAAAGAAATTTACGACTGCACTTGACTAATGATTAAAGAATATGCAAATAATCATATGTATAGATGTATGTATATTCAATAATAGAAATGAAATTTTACCTGTCGATTATTGAGTAATAGTAATAAAAATATCAATAACATATTGTTCCAAATGAAACAATCTTCAATAAAAGAAAAAAAAAATGTCCAAAAGAAATGTGTCATTTCTCATATGTGTTCTTAAAGATCACAAACACAATAATGTTTAATACACAAAATGATAATGTTTGTCGTCGTTTCGTTCCTTGAAAAGAAAGAGAAGAAAAAAACGAATATTGATTCTTCCTCCTACATGTTCATGCTCACATACGCGACCTAAATAATTATTAGATATTGAGAAATGAATGAATAGGTGCGACAAAAAAAAATTCGAACAAGTTTGTCACGTCGGTCTGTGTAAGTTGTGTAGTAATCTGTTAGACCAACGTTATAAAGTAGAACAGCAGCAACAATGACGAAAGAAAAAAACGCCTTCACTCCCTTCTGTTATCCTATAGAGTTGTGTATGTTAGAAGGCGGTGACAACGGTATGAATACGATGAATGAATGGATGGTAAATTGAGAAAGATCAAGAGAGAGAGAGAGAGAGGGAGAGAGAAAGAGGAACTAAAAGATGCTATCGTATCAACAAGTTGGATTTTGATTGTGCGTAAACGATTTTCTCTCTTTCTCTCTTCTTACTTATCTGGGAGAATTCTTTTTTTATTCTGTCTGAAGCCACGAATTTGTTTGTGTTACTATTCTTCCACTATTTTGAACTTTCGTTCTCTCTCTCTCGTTTTATGTCCAACTATTGCAATGACACACATGCAGGATATTTTGTCCTATTCTGTAATATCTTACACAGTGGCACTCACCGCCCACACATATAGACATATATATATATATATTGAACGAGTCGTAGATGTCTGTATCAAAAAGTCTGAATAGACATATACCACACCTCATTTTCAATTCTTGTTTCGCTCAATTGTTTTCGGCCTATAGCTATTTGCATGCGTCGTTCATTCATTGTTCATTGTTACCGGTATAACTCTATGATGATATATAATATGTGACTGTAAAACGAAAAATCAATTCAGACAAGTCCATTAAGAGAATTGACTTCAAATTAGTCATAAATTTACAGTAGAGTATGACATTTATTGAATGATCAATAAATAAATGGATGAATGAATTTTTTTTAATATTTACACGTGTAATGTATTTAAACTTTTTATTTTCTTTCTTCATATAAAATACATCATGAAATTATAGGACGATCGAACGATATCGATGTATTTGTCCAAGTACACGTTTAATGATGGTCTTTGTTCTGAAGCAATGATTTCATTTGATGAGTCACGTAATTTTCACTCCGATTACAGTCCTACTTGACAAGTATTGTATCAACTATCCTATTCAGTAATTCAACGAAGGATTATATAACTGTTTTATCATATCGATTCAGGAAAATGACTCCAATAATTGTTGATTGTATGAAGCTATTTGTTGCTTAATATATCATGAGAAGTAACAAAAACTATGTAGTAAACGATTTATTAGCTAATCATATCAAGACTCTTAAAACAACTTGAATTATCAAGAGATGAATATATTTAGATGTTCTTTCTATATCTAAAAAATTTTTTTTTTATTGCACTTTTGTTCTATATGTGAAATATGAACCAACATTCGATCATATGATTAAACGTTGTGTTCAGTGCGCAATATCTATTTTACAAATTATCTGTATGTATACGTTGTTGTCACCTTTCTTAGTAGGTGTTAACGATAAATTTACAGTTGTTTTTTCAGCACTAGAAAAGTAGCATGAGTTTCAATAATTAATTAGTTTTAATTCTAAACTAAACCAATGAAGACTAATACAACTATAATTACAAAAAATTATTCATCAATATATTCTTCTTTTGTTGATATGTCCTAATACAATGGATGTTAATTATATTAATGTTGTTGTGCTTCTTGTCGTGTGTTTGTTAAGAGTCTTCAGGTCATATGCTTTCGCACGCTTCGAATTAATATGAACATCACCGTATGTTTCAATTTTATTTAAATAAACAAAGATATAGGATCAGAAGTAAAGAATTTCAAAAAAAATAGGTGGTCAATTATTCAGCTAATGAGAAATAGTAAATTTCAAAAGGTATCAATTCTAATGTTTTCTTCTTTCAAAAGACATTTAATACCTTCTTGGATATCGTATCAGCTTATAGATGAATGAGATACTGAATTATTGCTTTTTTATGATCATTTGTTTTCATGGCAGATTGAACTACGTAGGAAACATATTCTAAAGAAAATTAAAAAAATTCGTCTTAGTTTAAATGATTATCACTAGCAACGATGATTGTACCTAACAGACTTGGTCTGTGAAAAGTTAAGTGTTATGCCGTCGTATGTGAAATTTAATTCTGAGTAAAGAGGCGCAACTGTTAAACTGAACAGCGAAACAGTTTAGATTGTTCTGAAGTAAAAAAAGAACAATGATATACGCCAGTCAGATAAGTCTTTTTCGGTGTTTTCAGTTTTTTTTATTTTTAAAATTTTTCTTCAAAATACTGCTTCTAAAATGTTTTGAAAAAATGCATCACAAGATTCATAACTTAATGAGGAAGTTTGTAGCATATTTGAAATTTCAGCTGAAGTATTATTCAAAAATTTTGATAAATTGTTTCACTTTTGATCGTCACAATTGGATGATGACTGACTAAGCATTTGTGTTTTAAATTTTGCACCAGCGAGAAAAACTTACTTGAAAACAAATCAGACAGTTTCGTAGAGTGAAAAATTCTCTGTCGAATGAGCTTAGAACAGTGCCATTGAGTGTGTTGCCATTCCCTCAAAAAAAAAATAGAAAAAAAGTGTCTCACTCTTTATGGGCTACTCGTTATTTGTTCGATTCACTATGAGTAGAGACTGTCCACATTGAATTTTATGCTGATATTGGTTAGATTTGATCAAGTTGAGATCTTAGCAACTCGTGCTAAGTCATTTTCATACATGTATTCAATAAGAAAGACAAAAGTGTACAGTTTAAGAAAAAGATAACAAGCATTAGGAAAATAAGTTCTGTTTGATAAATCGTTTCGAAAGAATAAGATCACGAAATGTTGAAGAGTTCTCTAGTGTATCCGTTTTTTTTTTGGTATTTTTTATGATCGTATATGATGAAAACAATGAACAAAGCAAATCTATTTTCATTAGAGAATGAATTTTTTAGAAGCAATTTTTGAATCCATGCATCATATGAATACTAGTTGATAGGTGCAATTGCATTATGATTCATTCGATAAGAATTTTTGTGACAGAATTCAAAGACAGGAGTGACTGCATGTCCTTTTAAGTTGGTAAATGCTATACCTAATCCAGAAACAAAGAACATCGATAAACTTGGTATTCATAGAGTACATTTCTTTACCTTTTTTTACTCCATCAACAACATATTCTAGAGTACCTTGGTTCAAATCCAACAATGCACCAACACGTGTACCATCAGGAAATATATTGTGATAAGGCAAAGATTTACTATCATGCCTCAATCCAGTAAACTCATAATTGGTCTGCTGACCGTAGAGTCTTACAGTCCAGCTGAAAGAATCATCTCCTAAACGTTTATTTGTATCCCACGAAGAAGTAGCGACACCCATTGATGAGTAACACCCTTAAACATGACTAAGTATGCTTACTGTGCTTCATACAATAACAAGAAGAATAGTACCGTGTCCTTTCTCTATAGTGATTTCCCAGTAGTGACATCCATTTTGCCACATAGCATTATTTACTTTTGCATATAAAAGCCTGGTACATCCACCACCGTAATTAGCTGAGAGCCCAGCTTCCGAGATAACCACTTGTGGATGATGCAAAGTGGAATCAAACAAAAGTTTTTCTACTACAATCATAGTCGTTACTGTTTCATTTTTCAATTGTTTGATTAACGATGTAATCTGATAGTATTCCGCTTCTAACAAAAGTTCAGCACGATCTTGAGCTGATTTAGGTTCAATAAATGTATTTGTACGTAAATAATTGAGTAAAATCCTAGAAGACAAAATAATTTACTCGATTAGTTTGATATGATTGACTTAAATGATATTTTCATTTAATTTTTTTACATTGCACTTATACCTAAAATGCGTTGGATCACGATCAATAAACGTAGCACCTTGATGTTCTCGAAGATCAAATCGTCCATTGAACATCTTTGTAAATAGACATTCTTCTTTGGTTAGAGTTTCAATCGTAGTCGAGAATAATTGACCACCTATATTAAGTGTTACGATTTGATCATATTTCTTGAGTAATCGAGTCATTTCCTCTTTTTCTTCTTTTAATATCTCGATCTCCTTGTATAAACTGTTACGTTCATTTAGTAGATTTGTTTGACTATCAGCAATGTGCTTGAACAATGTGTCAGCTTCAGCTCGTATGGTTTTATTAAAACGATCGAAGAGTGGAATCCATGAATTATTGTTATCCATGTCATCAGTGCGATTTAATGACATGAGTTTTGCAGAGCAATGTTTCTCGTTTGTATAGGTATATAATGAAATGAATCGTCACATATTATTTTTTTATGATAGGATAAGAAAATACGTTTGAAAGAGTTGACTCATATTTTTGTTTAATTGTTACTAAGCAACAACCCTCCTGAAAAAGCAAATTTCATTTATGCTGTGTCGTTTATCATTCTAGTTCATACACGAGTTTATTTAGAGAAAACTACTTTTCATTAATCAAAACCACATATCTTTGATTGCCAATTTTCTTTTCGACTAGTAATTTTTTATTATCTCTTCTTGAGAACTTCTACATGATACACACAATTCACCAACTTTTTTCAGCAGTGATTTCACATCATTATTTCTTTAATGAAGTATAGGTTCTGCTCTAGACTGACGAGAGCATCACTCTCACTCTATGTTGTTCTTCACTGTCAATCAAGCCAATTAATTAAAGATGTTGTTGGTTTAGATAAAATCGAAAGTATGGTAAAAAAAAAACAAGGAATATATATGCATCACAATATTAGCCTAGAAAAACAATATTTTTAAATTGATACATAGTGTTTCTCGAAAAACACATACCCCATTTACTAATCGCTTGGATCATACATTAATGTGTTCGATCTCTGAAAATAAAGTACTGCATGTATATGAGGAGATCAAAACTACTGTCACTCTTAAATTTGCATACCCATACTGAATAATATAGAACATGTTGTTCACGAAGCTAATAATAGACAGATAAAAATTATTGATAATATCAAAAAGGTAATATTAAGAATATAGAATATATTCTAACGTAGACTAATTATACTATAAAAAAAAAACATGTAAAATAATAAACTCAACAAAAAGAGTTTATTAGCCTCATAAATCTCCTCACCAAACTTTCATAAAGCCTTTTAAGATTTATGATGATTTCATCATTTCGTTTTGTAGGGTTTATTATTCTAGGCTTCTTTTGCACTATAGGTTTTTGAAGAACTCATATATATTTTCGAAGAAAATAGTGAGTGTAAGTTTTAAGTTGAAGTTTTACGGCTCCTCACACCCTTCTTCGTCCCATGACAGACTTTATCAATCGAGAATAACAGGCATTAGACTTTCTAGAGTTTGCTTTTCGAAATTGATCAAGTTATAATTTTGAAAAATCATGTGTATCATTGTTTATGAGTTGGTTAATATATATATAATAGTGCGTAAGATCTGCTGTAGATATGATGAATATTGAAAACAGACGTATTTGTCAATTAATTCAATGATAATAATAATATTAAATTAAGGAAAAAAATAGGGCACCTGTAGAAAAAAATAATAAATTTCTGTTCGATCTGCAGAAATTAGAGAGGCCCTAACTCTGACGACTGATTATCCTGCAAAACAACTATAGTCTATGAAAGATTTTTCACTTCACGTATTTTGTATCAGCTTAATGAGGCTAAAAACATATGTGAGTTCCACATTTCAGCCCCAAAGGGGCTGCGCTAACAAGCTTTTCTTTTTATTAATGATTTATACACTATAAGGGATATTTTTTCCAAAAAAAAGTTATTAAATTAGATGGATATACTTTCCTATCAACATAGTATCATATGTTATTGTTATTTTATTTTATTATAAACTACAGAGAAAGCTTTAGTTCTAATGTTAATAGTATTTCTTGTCAAATATCGAGGTGATTATGGATATGTGAATGTAGAAAGTAAATGTTCATTTGCCATCAAAAAGATGAGTTCTCTTAGTGTTAGTAAATAAATAATTTTAAGATACTTTAAAAAGTCGTTTATCTTCAATTCTGGGAAAACTCCAGTGCAAGTAGTTGTGGCTCATCACAAACTCATGGTTAATTTTTATATTTATCTATGAAAATATTAATTTTTTTATCAAACAACTGTCACTTCCATCAAACTAAGATTTCATTCTTATGAAATTATTTATTAAAAAACAATGATTGTGAAAAACAATATTGTTTTTTATAGATTAGTTTTATTATTTCGCTTGGTGTGAGTGTGCTTGTAGGTGTGAATCTTGTCTTCATCCGCACTTACACCCACACGTACATCTAAAATTGTTTGCTCTTATTTTATTCTTTTCTTTACTTGTTTACTTAGACTTATTTTATCTGCTGTCCATTGTGCAACATCAATATAATTGTTGATCAAATTTCTGAAATATAAATTCATGTGATAAAGACTTAGTAAACAAATTGAAAAGGATTTTTTTAATCGTGCTTATTGTTACTACCATTAATACATTGATTAATATGATTGTCCTTGATAATGAACACAAGAAAACATTATTAACATCAACTGTATGAAGAGAATCAAATCATTGATACATCGTACAAGTAAAAATGCCTTATAAATTTTTTTTATTGAAGTGAAAAATAAAATTTATTAATTATTTACAATTGGGCATTCCTAATTAACTAACTTATGTTTGCTAATTGCATTAAGATTAATTTCTTATCTTTTTCTTAAATAGCTAATATCTAAATATTACTTAAATCTATTGATAAATAAAGAAATATGTAGTTGAAAAAGGCGCATGAGTATATATATGTTAAAATGTTACTAGATTGGTAGTTGTTAATTTTCTATGTCATTTACTGATATATATTTTTCAAGAAAATGGCACCATTTCGAGTGATAATATCAACTGTATCATGTCATAAGACGATGTTTTAGTTTTCAAAATTGTTGCACAATGAAATTAGCAAAAAAAAAAAACTACAATTATATCATAAATCAAATAAACGATCAACAACAACCATTCATCGTCTTACAAGAGTATATATTATTCGAAAGAAAAAGTCTATAAATATGCATCGAAAATATGAAGTGTTCTTATGGGAATAGATCGCCTATCTTATGGCATTAATTCATAAAACGTCAAAATCTCGAACAACACAAATACATTAATCTCGTTCCTGACACTTGTTCTAGAAGAGAAGGAAATAGAAGAAATGACCTCGTCAATATCACGCTAGACGTTTATACACTAGCATTTATTTTATCTTAATCTACCACATATGTTTTTTTTATTGATTTTGTTTTGCACAATCGATTAATTATCAAGATTTGCTTGTTGTCGCATACTTATCATCGAATGAGAACAACTATATTCTAAACGAACTGGTTAGTATTATCACTCGATATATATATATGAGATATGACATCTTCTCAGTAAAAATCTTTGCATAATTCATTAGCAGAAAATGAAAATTTGCCTTGTATTAAATAGAATAATGCTTTTCATTTCTTAACAACACAATTTCGTTCAATGTTCAGGCTATTTAATGTAATTATTTTAATAGAAAAAAGTCCTCTTTTAATAAAAGACTTAATAGTTTATCGAGCTGCATCTTTGAAAAGCATCAAGGTAGATTAATGCTTTCAGAGAGGAGAATAAGCAGATTCTTCATGAAATCTTTTTTACAAAAAAGTTTGAAAGAATTTTCTGAGTTTCGCGAAAACTATCATTATCATACAATAGTAATGCCTTCTAACAAAATGTTGTATTGTTTCTCATCGAATAATCGATATTAAGTAAGATAATGAGATAACACATGAATGAATAGTACACTAGAAGTTTTACAGACATAAACAAAGGTAGAAAGAGAAAGAGAACAGTATCGAAAACGATCACCATTCATTGGTTCTATAAATTATATTGATTTCTCACAATGAAGAATGTTATATTCTACATGTAATAGATGACTTTCAGTTATTGATAGCTTTTTATCACCAAATGGTTTTACACAAGGTGCCGACAATTCGAAATTTGAGTAAAATTCTTTTGACAGTTTTTTGTCATAGCTGGATATAGCTCATCGAATTGCCTATAAAAATGTTACTTTTGATAGATTCAAACGATGTTTGTAGAGTAGAACTTAGGAAAGTTGGATTAATAAATACTAGAAAAGTCTATAAAAATTTAAGTACGCCACACACATCAAATCTTAATGGCTTCAATGTTTATCCGAATTTTTTAAACTTTATTTTAGTTAGGAAACAATTAATGCATGCTTGTTGAAAAAATATTGTTCGGAAAATCGATTTGTCAGATATGATAGCAAACAAAGTCATTAAAACGGGTCCCTATTCAGAAATTTTCGTGATCAAAACTTCAGTTTCCAAAAACACGATTATTATAGTCAGACTCAACGCAAAGCTCCACATAGAATATCATGCTTAATACTAAAAACTAATTTTCGTCAAATTTCAACCATACCGAAACCACAGGTCATATTATTCAAAAACAACAATGAGAGGGTATAAGGATCGAAATTTGACGAAAATGAGTTTTGAATATTACGGATTCTACTCAACACCAATCTTTACGTCATTCTAAATATGATATTAGTTTCTTTTGGAACTGAAGTTTTGATCGTAAAAACATCTGAAAACGAACCCCTTTTTATAATCATTTTTTTGCTATCATATCGAAAAAATCGAATTTCTGAACAATATTTTTCAAAAAGCATGCATCAGTTTTTCTAACTATATAATGAGTAAAATAAAAAATTTGGATAAAAGTTATGCCTACCTAGACTTGATATGTTTGGTGTATTCCAGTTTTTATAGGTTTTCTAAAATTTTCAAACCCAATTTTCTAATTTTCACCAGAAAAGATCGTCTAAGTATGTCAAAAAATAATATTTTTACAGGGAAATCGACGAGCTGTATTCAATCATCGCACAAAAAATGTGTAGTTCTGATTTTGAATCGTCGACACCTTACTTTTCATCAGCAACTTTTTTCAGCATTCATTTTACATTCTTATTTCTCAATAAAATGTAGAAAGCAAACAATATATGAGTGAATTGCAACTTTTTGGTAAGATCCAAATTTTAGCTGTATTTGTTCAATAACTTTCGTGCCACGCCCACACAATCTTTCAGTTCTCTATCTCAGACAGTTGCTGAATTATGGAAGACATATTACAGAAAATGACAGTTTTTTTGTGACATGTGTAAAGAAAAGAAATTCTTTTGACTATAATAAAACAAGGAAAAATGGATATAAATAGCTTAGGTTGTGCAGCGTTCGATGCTCTTTCATAATATATAATTTATTTGAATTTTATTCTTCCCTTATTCCCTCATCAAACGTTCACATTGTTTGGCAGACACTTGTTTATTTTTATGTAGACTGACACAAACTCAATTCTAGCTATCTCTGAGATGGAGCTAGTGGCATATAGAACATATGAAAAGAGAGTGAACTCTTATAGTAACAGACTGACAAGAAAGAGTTCTCTCTTATTAGCTTTGTTTCAGAGAAAACAAATAACGCGACAAGTGAAAAAGAAGTCATTATACTCACTTTCTAGACTGACGTTTTAAGAATTGCCTGTTTCATAGCCTTTTAATGGCTCGTTCGATTTGGCTCGAATTTTTACAGTAGATGTAAAACAAAACGCTACAAAAGTGATGAAAACTTCAATTTTTTATCTTTTACCATTCAGGAGGCATTCACATTATCCTGCAAAATTTAGAATGACGCTTTTCCGCAGATATTTCCATTTGAATCGATCCCAGAATATTCTTTTGAAGTATATGGTAACTCAGTTAGATGCGATGAGTGAGTGTAAGTGTATTGTGGCCTGTTCCGAATTACTCATTTTTCGTTCAACTATGATAAATAGCTCGAGTCTTTCCAATGAGAAAAGCCAATTTTATAGTTGAATTAGACAAAAACTAAACTATATAACGCGTATTTCTCTTAACATTTAGCGAAGCGTTGGAAAACTTCTGTAGCTTAACTCACGCATAGAGTACAATAAAATATATTACTCAGAAACTGTTTAGACCTACTTTCAGTTTTTCGTCCCAATCGTACCAAAAAGTTGCAATTCACTTGTATGTGTTTATGTATATATATATATAACAATATTAACCTGGGAAACAATATTTTTAAATGAATATTTATTTTTTCTAGAGATACATGGACCTCATACACTAATTGCTTTGAACATACATTTATCTATTTGATCTCTGAAAACAAAGTGCTGAATATGAATGAGGATTTTATATGTATCATGTAGAAGCTCCCAAGAAGAGATAATGAGAAATCACTACTCGAAAAAATTTGGTGATAAAAAGTACTTTATCTTGATAGTTTTACTCGGATTACCATAAAAAACTTCTGTTTTCTTTTGCGCCACCCTTATCATTAAATCAACTGCATCTCTATTATAAACTTATTTTTAGTTATCAAATTAAAAACAAAAAAAAAGAACAATATTGTCATCGGGTTAAAAATGGGTTGTTGCAAAAGTTCTCTATGCATCGACACTTTATATTTACATCGATCAAATTCAACACGCATATTCTCATCCTTTACTCAAGCTGAAATAGTACAACTAGCAACCCTTTTGTCTAAAATACCTGATCATTGTCAAGAAGCAATTATTAATCTACCAGCACGAAAACTACTAAATCTTTATCAGTATCATTTGATGGCTTTGCATCATGGCCTACAAAGAGAATGGCTATTGGCTGTTTCATGTGAACAGCACGTAATTAATGGTTTACAAGCTTTGATGCCTACTGAAAAAGATCATTATATCTTCTTTCATTTTTACAGCGTATTGTCAGCATGCTTCTTAGCACTTGGTGAAATTCAAACAGCCATTGAAGGACTTAATATAACTTTAGCTATTCTATTAAAATATACACCGATGGATTATGAAACAATAAGTAATCATTACTGTCATCTAGCTAATGTATACAAAATTATACAAAATTGGGAAGCAGCGACTCAATGTATAACAAAAGCTATTGAAATAGCACGACTCAGTAATGATTTAGATCAAGAATATATGCGCATTCTTGAAACTAATTTCCAATTGATAAAGTAAGTAGATTGATTGATGAGAGACAACTTGTAGAAGACCATAGGACAATCTCTAGAGAAAAAGAGAAATAGATTAAACAGTCTTGCGACTATCAGTACTAACATATACTACTATTGGAGATAGTTTATTCAGTTCGATATCTTTTCTGTAATAGATCAACTTCAGAATTATGTACTTGCTAATTATACAAGTCAGAAACTATAACACACATCATATATACTAACGTAAGTATGCTAGAAGAAAGTAGAACTTTCTCGAAAAGAAACATGACATTTTCCGATATTGAAATTTCAACATTATTTCTCTTTTGTTTTAGGAAACGAGTTGCTAACAATATGTTGTGCAATGTAACATGTTCTAAAGCAAAATGAAAACTTAATTAAAGTAATCCACTTTTAGACGTTCGAAGAACAGCACAAGTGATTGTGTTCAATATCATCTATGGCATACTGCACTTTGATTTGACTAAATTTAAGAGTTTGCCTCAGAAACAGATAGAATTACAAATTATTGATGCATTTCTAAGAGATGTTTTAAAACACTCAAAAAAAAACATATTAATTTGGATTGGATATGAAGGAATTGATTCAGCACTTATCTGATTACGATCTATTGCAGTTCAGTTCAATAAACTACTACAAATGAGAACCAGTCCATTATCAACAACAGTAATTTGAGTGACACTTACAATGATCATTAAATGATTAAACGAAGAAACTACAACTGACGACAAACTATCTGCTGCATTGACACAAATGCGAGTGTCACTCTTTTATACGCATAATAGTCGTTTCTGTTTAAAACAGTTGCTTGTATTTCAAGTTGAAAATAATCATTGCTAGTCTGACTAATAAATGATAAATGTATGTTGGCTAAATTTCTACACTTTTTTAATCATTCCCATTCAGTTAAAAACTAATGTTTCACATTGTCAAATTCTAAATGTTGTAAATAAAGTTTAAAACAATAAGTACTACAGTTGATTTATCTATTAGTCTATTTCCGAATCTATGTCATCAACTTCAGCGTCTATGATGAGTGCACTACCTTAAAGCTGTCGCAAAACAGCTCAAGCGTTTTGCATTTATTATACGAGGGAGAACAAAAGATAAAATGGTTACACTTTGCATCCGATTGAGGTTTCTTTCTTCCTTAACGAAAGTATTGTTATATTCGTATGATGTTGGAAACGAAATTTTAATAATCCTTGACATTATCCACGGAAAGAATTCATCAGTTTTTATCTACTCTTTGAAATAGTCGTATAACAATAATCGAAATCGTTTAACATTAACTTAACTCTTTATCTATGGAAAACTGTTTTCTCTTAGCAACAAACTTGTATATCATATGCGAAAATGAGAAATTGATGTATGTATCGTGAGATTAAGAACGATTCAAATAGATAAAGGTTTTCATCAAGTTAGTTTTGCCTTCATTTACTTTTGGTATGGCGAATAATTTGACCATTTGACAATATAAAGATTCTATGAAAAAAATTGACATATATATTTATATGCATTGATTAGCATCTAGTAGGAACTTGTTAAAATCTATCAATAACTCCATTCTTATAAAATTTTATGATAATTGATTTTTGTCTCTATTACAAGATTGATATGAGAAATTAATATAATATAATTAGCAGTGTGAATCGAAGTCTAATAGGAAATAGTTCTGTAGGATAGTGATAAAAGTCATAAAATGGGTCATTTACATCCTTTTCTTTTTTTATAAGCACCCCAACAAGCTGCATATGCCATTTTGTGAGCAATCGTATGTTGTTCCATTGTTCCTATAAACAAATGACTCCATGGTCCTTGTGCAAACACAGCTACATCTTCACCTGAATGTGTTGCTTCTAACATTGGAATAGCTGCTGGCCATTTGTATTCGGTTCCATTAAAATCTATCGAATCGAAATATGTCTTATTGCGAGTAGCTGCAAAATTTGGACCGTTGCCATAAGTTATAATATGTACTGGCATTTTATCAATAGTGCTGACGTTAACATTTTCTAAAGAACCATATCCAAAAATATTGGAACCACGAGCCGAACCAGCACCGAAAGAAAAAGGATTTGAATGATCAGCAGTAACAACAAGTAATGTGTCATCGAGAACACCTTTATCTTGTAGTATACGTTTTACTTGTCCAATAGTATTATCGAATTCAACATAATCATCAAGAGCATATCTCGCTTGAGTAAAATGATGGCCATGATCAATTCGACTTCCTTCGATGAATAGAAAAAAGCCATTTTTATTTCTGCTTTTCAACAGCAGATGTTCGATAGCAAATGTGGCCATTTCTGACAAGCTCGGCTCTTCTTTCGGATTTCGAATTCGATCCGTCTCAAAACGCATTTGGTCATAATGGAACAGGCCAAGTATTGGTTCTGGCGATCCCAATACGATCTTATGAAGTTCTGTCTTGTTCCAAATATATTTACCATTCCAAAACTCATCAATCAGTGACATATTGTCTGTACGTGCTCCATGTAATGAAGAATTTGCGACATCAGGTTTTTGATTTGGATAGAAAAATCTTCGACCTCCACCTAAAACAATGTCGATCGGTGGTGATTGGAGTATGAGCTGACGAGCAATGTCTACACAGCCTTGTGCGACTTCTTTCGCTCCAAAATTGGTCGAATCGTAACCTTCCCAATTACGGTCTGGTGAATGAGCATAGGCAGAAGCTGGTGAAGCATGAGTAACCCGAGAAGTAACCACAATACCAACAGCATGTCCTAATCATGATGAAAAAAAAAAATTTCACACTTTTTAGCAATTAAATTTGCTGATTTCATCATTAATATTATTTTTGAAAATTTAATAAGAAGAAAATGTTTGAGCTGACAAGAAAGCATGACCTAAGCTGTCAACATTGATCAGAAGATGAATGCTCAATTAAATAGAAGTCGAACGCAAAACAACGAACCTGGGTAAACCACATACAATAGAACTATCAGGATGCTATCGGAATGCATTGGTATAATAGATAGTTTGAGATATTTCATATCCAAAACTTTGCTTTTTATTATAAAAATGGTTTCGAAACATAACTTTGTCCGAAAAAATTATATACTTATCGAAGTGTGTTCCTAAACGAAAGTTTATGTGGTTCTATGGGATAATTTTTATTAGGGAAATTCAAATACAAAAAGAAATCTCCTATTGGAACTTTATTTCGATTGCAAATGGTGATACTTACCCAGCTCTTTTGCCCAATTCAGTATACTGTCGACGTGTGTTCCGTGCGAACTCAAGCAATTTGCTCGTGAAACTCGTCCATCTAAACCAATTGTACCAAGTGTTGTTTTTACTCCACATAATAAAGCAGTTGCTGTTGCAGCCGAATCTGGTGTTTGATGATCCGTACAATAACTGTACATTCATTATAAAATTAAAAAAAGAGATAAAATCGATTTAGAACGAAGACCTACGTCTTAACAAGTCCTAGATGCGAAAATTGTTCCATTTCAGTGATGTAGTCTTCACCCAACTGACCAAGTATTTGTCCCTTTCGAATTCGACCTGCTGTCATCGTCGAAACACCCATTCCATCACCAAGAAAAAAGATAACATTTTTTGCTATTCGTTTGTTTTCTTGTCTTCGTAGATTATGCTCAAGATCTAATCGAGCATGTTCATTCCAAAACGATGGATTCTTCTCTTCCGACCAGTCCGTTCGACCTGCCTCGATATTTATAGACGAAATATTGATTAGCAAGATGACAAGAAAACGATACACTAGAACCAAAAAATAAGTTGTATTGACTATCGAAATTTTCTCAGAATAAATGACAATCAAATGAAATTTGTTTGTGCTTTTTTTTAGATAAATTCAAAATATATGATGTTTTATCGTTATCAAACATACATATTCAATAGTGTCTATTCAAATAAAAAAACAACGATGCAGTATTATTGTTCCAGTAAATATTGGATTCTAAGGCGAGTATAATGACTACTTATTCAGATTTTTTATTCATTCTATGAGTTTTTAACATAAAAATAATCAAGTTTCCTGCTATAATCCTCAATAAATCAAATAAACTCATGAACTACAGTAGTATTTACGTAATAATCTTGATGTTTAGTGTACAGGAGAGTTAGTAATTAGACTAATGCAATTGTAATGTGTATTATTTGAGTAGAACATTTCTAAACAAGACGTATTGTCATCTCCAGAAGTCTCAATAGGTTCGAAGTGATAGCCGTAGAATGAAGGTTTTCGACTTCATGCACAAATGGACTGAGATTTTCGGTAGGACTTGTGATTCAGAACTTATTAGCCTGTTTCTAAGAGATTCATAAATTAAGTTTCAAGAAATAAAGTTGCCAATAGAAACCCCGATTGGCAGGATAGTGCCCATAGCGAATTCTCTCTAAAACTACAAATTTTCATCGCAATTACATGCATGTCACTCGTTTTGTATTGCTTTTGGATGATTACGCCATGTTTTAAAAGGCTCATAATCTCTTTCTTGATGAAAGAATCTCATCAATTACATTGTTTCAAACGAACACTGCACAAATGATTTCAGTTATTTCGTATCTTTCTCGTTCATTAAAATTTTTTTTGTTAATCAATGACTTGCAGCACTTGATATAATTAAATCGTTCTTTTTTTTCTATTTTTTCCAAAGTTTTCTCCAAAATTTAATTTGTGCGCCTGTTAGAGGTCAACTCATAAATTTTAAGTGAAAAATCTTGAACAAACTCAGATCCTATCTCTAGAAAAAGTACGAAATGTTAAATCTGAAACAATCACTTCGAACATTTTGAAGCATGTTTTTCTACCGACAGAAAAGGGATCTGGACAATATTTACAGCAAATGAAACATAATAGGCATTCTATAAAAAATGCCTTACTTTCACAAATTCAATCAGAGACACTTTTATAAAGAACAAAGTGCCTTCACTGCAAAGTTTATAAGCTGCTCATTCTCATTGAAGAATGTTTTCCAAGTCTCCATTAATCAGGTAATATAGAAATGCACAATTTTACGTTCTATCAAAATGTGCATCATTGTGACGATTGATAATTTTTCGTCTGACACGAAAAAGCTCCAAAATAGACAAGCCATCGTATTTCGTAGAGGTTTTTTAAATAAAAAATATTGATTGGAGACTTCACTATTGAGTCAAAAGGACATATTTTTTTTTCTATACTGTTTTTTCATGTTGAATTTGCATATCCAGCTTAAAGTTATTAAAACATATTATCGCTTAACTTGGCAGTTGATCATCGAATCCATGGAGAATATTTTAGAACAAAATCTCATAAATGACTTTCTTGTATTTTTTACAATAAAGTTCAAAATCGAATAAAAAAACTAATATTTCTAGTCTATTGTATACATAGTTAGAATGTAAAGCACAATGATATATTCATTTTAAAAAGAAGATATTCAGACACTAATTATTTTGGCCTTGACTGAATAACAAAGTTCAATAACTAATTGAAACGTTTTGCATAGGTTCGGTTACGTGTTTTAATACCCAACTGTATACTATTCGATAGAAAACCTTGAAAAAATCTATTAAAATGTTCATCCTTGATGCTGCGGATTCTTTTATTCTCAGCACAAAAAGTTTCATTTATTGTAATCGTTTCAGAATAAAACGTACGTGTGTATGATCGAAAGNCAAGTCGAAATTTTCAAATGAGTTTTTCTCATGTTCCTGAGGGGGACCACGGTAGTGAGTTATTCCAATACCTTAAAAACGTAATATCTCAACAACAACAGGCTATGGGCACAAACCCTTTTAGGGCTCTTACCTACGCTATGAGTCCTACCTACAGGAAAAATATGAGTCCAAACCGAGAGTATCACTTGAGGAGGTTCCCTCGTTAGTATAAAAGAGCAGCAAAGAGAGACCAAGTTTATAAAAGATCATATTGTAGTAAGATGTTGTGATAAGTTTTATTGTGCTTCGTAGAAGGCATGCACAACTCTTATATAGCCTTACAACTTGGTTTTTGCCCACTATTCATACAAAATCATAACTTTGAATATCATACGATATCTATGTTTGTGAGTAACGATGACAACAATAAATACAGCTGGAAAATGTTTTTGGGCATCAACATAGCAACCAATTTTCCAATATTGGTCTACCATTTTATATCACAAAACATTTAAATTGAAAGCTACCAATGTTGATATAATTAAATCTTCTTGTCAAAGTTATTTTTCCTAACATATCGCGTTGAAACCAGTCAATACTTTCGATAAATCTTCCATTCAAACGAAGAGATTTCTATGCCGATTATTAATATTATATCAACAAAATCCGAACGAAACTACGTAGAAGAACTTTTCCAACTTGAATGAAGCAGCTTTTCGTACTCTGTTAATTCATGAGAACTAATAAATATATATATCATTTTTTTTCTCTGTATATCAACAGTGTCTACTGAAGGAAAGACTAAAAAAAACCATTAAAATTCTCAAAACAGGATGTCTTATTACTTTTTGATTTAGACCATTTTTTTCATCTTGTTCAAAGAATGAAGTGAAAATCTTACTAGTTTCACTGAGATGCTAGCATCCGTGAGAAGGAAATTCACATTTCATAATAAGAGAAAATCTCTTCGATATCAGTAGTATGAATTCGAAAAGAATTATCTATGTAATAGACTTTAAAAATCGTCTAATAAATGTTATAAAAATGACAACTTTTTGAAAACTGAGTTTCCATTATCCGTTTTTTCTATAGATAGCGTAAGTTATCAATATATAGTTAGAATCAAATTTTTAATTTGATTCGTTAAACTACAAAGCAACATTGATTGTGTGAAAGAGATAACATTTAATTCGATGCAAGCAAATATATAGTAGATAATCAATATATAAAATATTCTTAATGAGCAGACAAATAAATTTTGTCAAAGTCCGATGGTCATATCAAGAAATGTAAACCTTATCTTTAATAAAAGATTAATTATATACATTACGTATGTTGTTTCATGCTTTGTTTTTTCGTCTTTGTCAATAACAATAAATATTTCTTTCTTTCTTTCTTTCTTTCTGTTGAATAGTGATATTTTTACTAAATGATTTGCAATGATGATGATTTTATTTTATGTTCGAATAGCAAAGAATGTTACTTGCCTATTATATCACTTTTTTTATACAAATGAAGCAACAGTCAAAAATTAAAAACTATTTATTGCATTTCTCCAATACTTATTTTTATACTTCTAGATTTCTAAATGACTTCAGTAAATTTTTCTAAAGGTAAAATCTACGGTGTATTACGAGCATGTGTTATTGCTGATAATGGTGAAAATCATTCACGTAAAACTGGTGAAAGTCATTATAATTTACTATCTGTTGAGAGTGGACAAAGTCAAACATCAGAGCAATATCAAATCAATATAGATATTCAATCACTTCAATCAGCTAATGTTAAATGTATTTCAATTGATCCATTTATAAATTCATCGATACCATTTTCTAGTATCCCCTTTGGTTTTACACCATTAGAATCCAATGATAGTGATACATTAGCATTAGATTTTATACGACGACCTTTATTTGATTTAAACCTTCTTGTTAGATCAGAACCATTAACTGCTGATCAAATCGCAGAAAAACTTGATGCTTATTTAAAGTTCGATAAACCAAATGTGATTGTGTTTGGAACCAAATATGATGATCAACATACTTTAGAAGATAATCATTATGGAATGCAACGTACAATCAAAGAAAATAAACCATCACAGGGTATAGATGATATTCATATGAATCAAGTTGTCGGTAAAGATGGTAATGCTTATCAAGATGGAGCTTTATTTATTCAAAATGATAATCAAGATAATACATATGTCGCTTTCTTTTTCTGTTTTGATAGTCAATGTAATATAGAAGCATCATCAAAATAATTTTTTTTTCATCATTATAGACAAATAAATAATTTTAGAAATGAAGACAAATAAACATTAGGATAAAGGAGAAAACGATTATGATTAATGGTGCAGTATGCGATCGAACATCTCTAATCAATTCAGTAGGACCAAGTGTTTCCTTCTTCATTTAATATTATGTCGGTTTAATTTTTTTCCGTAACTCTTCACCGTAATTATTGATTTTGAATAAATCAAGATAATCTCGTTTTTTTTCTCTGTTGTTCATTCAATTTTCTGCAAGAAAATCCAATATTTATTTATGGAAATATCTCTTTACATGATAATACAATTAATTAATGAGGGAAACAAAATTATTTTCAAGATGAATCATTTGCTTCTATGCTAATGAGATTTTATGGAAGCAATTCCATGCAGATTATCAATATCTTTATCCGAAGCAAAAAATTATCAAGCCACTGTCATTAAGATTAGATGAGATCTCGTTGTCTAAATTCATTGAATAATATTATGAAATAAGAACTGTTTGCCGAAGCAGTCATCATGAAGTGTTTGATTACTAACAAATTTATTGTTGTAGATCCTATGATGTATTGATTGTAGAGATTTGTGTAAAGACAATAAGGAATTCGTCAAAAGATAATAAAGAATCTGTTAGAAATACAATAGAAAGTAAATAAATAATATGAGAAGTACAATACCTTTATCATAATCAGCAAATTCGATCATTTCTTTTGCTTCTCGATCAGTAATGGAAAATCCCAAAATATTCATAACTACTGATAGTTCATTAGCATCAATCATACCATCTATATCAAATATATATAGATAGCAAAAACAATAACAACAGAATGAATATACCTTTATTTAAATCAAAACATTCAAAAGCAATTTTAAGATCAAGTTGTCGAAGTGCTTCTTCTTCTATGCGTAATTTTTCTTCGTATTCGAGTACAAGTAATGCATAATGTTCAAAATCTAGTAAACCAGAAAATGTACCATTTGGCTCAATCAATTCATATTCAATTAAAAAATCATGATAACCAATATCTTTTCGAGGATCATGACCAAGTGCTGATAACGCATCATTTAAATGTTCGACAGGCACTAAAATCCTGATATTTAAGAAATATAAATATTTTCATCTTACTCGATTGAGAATTACTAAAAGTAATAAAGACTTGACGCATTAATTTGAGTTTATCAGGTGCAATGTGTTGTTTTTGTTTTGATGATTGTATTAATTTTGGTGATTTATTAAGAATAACTCCATTACTTGTACGAATTTGTGTATTTGATGATGTTGATTGAATCGGTTTATCATTTGAGAAGGCATATCGATCAGATGAACGTATTGTATAATCATTGCTTTGTCTATTTCGTATATGTGACTGACTATTTATTCCTTTAATCGACATTGATTCACATGTAATATGTAACACTTTAATTAACTTTCAAGATTATAGAAGGCTAGCAAATACTTTTTTGAAACGATATACTTGAACAAAAACATTGAAACAAATGAAGAGTTGAATTCGCATAACATAGCTAAAGATTTCTGAATCGACAAATGTAAGGATGTGCAGTTTTAGTAAATTCTTGACTTAAAACTCACACTGACTTACCTAATATATCCATATTGTATGGGTATGTCAATGCTTCAATGAACATCGATCCAGTTTAGTCAGTGCCAGTATTTCAGTATTTTCACAGATACTGAATAACCCTAGACAAATCAAATATTTTATGATCATGATATTGGTTTTTAATTCTTCACAATAATTTTTTTTATTACGAAACAAAATCTAACGTGATGATGATAATTAGAAAAGTATGGATTTATAGTAATACCTCTGTTGGTATCGAGAACATTGTATCATCGGTTGGTCGAAATAACTTCTTGATTCTCCTATGATGAATATGTATTAAATAAGTATATTTCATAATGGTTTGGAAATCTGTAGAACCGACGAACATGTTTATTTATTATGGTATGAGAAGAATAAGTTTTAGAGAAAACATATCGATGCCAATACTCGAGGAATTATTACTACTATTTATCCAGAACAAAGTAGAAATAATGAAAACCCTTGTATGATTATTAGTTATAGTATAACAACCATCTATGAGCAAAGTAGAAGTCTAAATGAAAGACATTAGCAATATGAGCATTTTTGTTAGGAAAAAATAAAAACGCGGCTAACCAATTTGAATTATGATGTATAAACTGAATCGTAAACCAAGTAAACTATCGTAATATTGTCATTAGATTCTTCATATGTCGTGGTGGTAAGCACCATAAGTCTGTAAAATAGTACGGAATACTGGTCTCATCAAGAGTTAAAATTTTGAAATGTCTAGCAAATTACTTGACTCTTTGTCACACGGTTTGTCTGTTCAAAGTAGAAAAGACAAAAATAAATAGTACTTACTGTTGAATACAATAATTTTCTATTCTGTATGTGCTTGATTCACTAGTATTTGTTAGTAACAAGTGTACCTTTATGTTTTTTTAGAAGAATCTCTTTCAGTGATCTATACCAGACATGAATTTTATAGATTTTTCGTCGGTGTTTTTTGCTCGTCATTGAATGCTAACAGAAATCTATTATAATTATGGAACGATGAAAGGATAGAAATAGTCCAAATGAATAACTTTCAATGGAAAATTTAAAATGTATCAACATCTTTAATCAGTATTAGCAAATAGATTTAGAATGAAAGTACTTCTATTGAGCGTAATAAAGTTAATTGAAGTGTGATATCGCTCACATTGTTTCACAGTCTGCTGAAGAACTTCACATGTTGACACCATCTATTGACATATGCATTTACTTTTTGAGTGATTCTTTATGTATGAATTTATTATCAGAAAAAATGTCTATGCCATCTAATTGAAACATTTCATGAATAAGAGGCAACATTTATCGAACAAAAGTTCCTATTACAATAATAGAAACTTTTCCATTGACGATTTTCATAAATAAATCGACGCAGTGATCTATTTTAATAAAGTTATTAACAGCGTGGATGATGTTTAAAATTGTGATATATTACTTTGACAATTTTCTTTAATTAGTCGATATTAAAGGAAAATTTCGAAAAGTTAGTCATGTAGGATAAATGTTATGTAATTGAACTGTTTTGGTTCTAGACACACTCTTAGAAGAAACAAACGTTTGCTTAGATTGTTTCTTTCCATTTCTGATATGTGCTTTTTATCGAGCTGTAATGATAGATAATTGAATATTTAAATCTTGCCATAATGTCACATTCAATCATGATTAAATATAATTATTACTTATGTAGTAACTTCGCTTTATAACATAAAATTTAGATAAAAGAACAAAAAGTGGATATAATTTTCTTATTTTATTCTAACCAAAATAGAGAGATTCCATGGAATGTAGCTCATCTAATACGTATTAAAACTATAAATGACAAAAAATTGTCTGAATATGTATCCATGAATAGATCAATCCATTCATGCAGGATAGTTTTATAGTATTGGCTCAGTTTTCAAAAGAACATTTGTAGTATACATATTAGTTTGCATGATTGCACTCAACAGAAAGCCATTATCGAAATGGACAATTACAAGTAATATTGATATGTCAATCGTTGATTTATCACCAGTAAGTTTTGACGAGAATGCAATTAATAATAAAAGAAACGTTTGAATGAATGAATTTCAACGAATTTAGATGACCTATGAAAAAATAATATCTCAACTTTTGTAAATAACCTGAATATTCAACCAAATCTGCACTTCTTACAAAACTGATTCAAGTTTTTTTATGATAGTAAAAGCTAGGCATTCTTTGATTCACAAAAAGAATCCTACCTATCTTTACGTATATATGAAGCCTTTTGTACGAAAATTGTTTTAGAATGAAGTAGCCAATTGTTGATGAGTGAATACAATTGAAACGAAATTGATCTCTTTTTTTCTTTAAGCCCACTTTAAAAAAAAATAAGCCTTGATATCTTCAATAAAACAATACGTTTCTTCTTGTTAAATATTTGTAATATTCAATTCAACTCATAAAGGTTATTCTCATTGATATAAAACAGCGAGAAATATGAAACTACCTTTGTATAATATTTGTCGTTATATTTATATATATGAAATCTTTTCGATAGATTAGGAGCTAGTTTTGAAATAAAATGAACCTTTAGAAAAGTTTGATTAAAAAAATTTAGATTTATACAAGTCACAAAATAAATGATATTACAGTGTAATCACGATGAACTACTTGATAAGAACATAGTTCGTGTCGACTGATGTTCATCAGTAATTATCTATTATATACTATCACACGGCATATAACCATTGGTACGATTGATATTAAGATCCAGCGTCTTTACTCATATTAGGAAAACTTATCATGAAAAAGAATTGAGAGATTTTAAAAAATTTATTTAATGCATTTTCAAATTCATTAGATCGATATGATAATGATGACGATTTTGCCAAAAAAAAAACAAAATACACCGATTACCTTCAATTCAGTTTTTACCATCGAAGAACACAATAAAAGAAAAATACAGCGTCAAAACTATATCATAATTAAGAAAATAAATCATTTCAGTGTGATCTTTCCTATGAAACATTCGATTCTCATTTTTATTCACTTACACAAGAATCTTATCAGATGTCTCCTTCCAATTTGAATGATTTTTCGCCTATAGATACTAAGGTGTTTTCTAATAAAAACTCTGTAAGAATTTGGATTCTAGTGAGGATTTGACTAAACTATGTCTATTTCCTAGAGGCTCCAGACTTTTGGAAAACTCGTATTTTTGAATTTTGATCTAAAGCTTTGCGTATATAGAAAACTCAAGTGAACTAATTTGCATAAACAAATGTACAGTTTTGAACAAAGTCTCTTGAGGATATGAAACTTTTCAGATATAGACTCTTTTCCATGGATAATGTATACAACATGGATCTTTTGAAAGCTCTATAGCTCGAAGAGACCTTGTTCAAAACCTTTGAATTTTTTATGAAAGCCAATCCAGTTAAGTTCTTTATATACACAAATGTTCAGATCAATATTCAAAAATATATAGTTTTTTTGAAAATCTGGAACCTCTCTAAAATAGACATATTAAAAATTCGATAGCTTAGCCACATCTCATTAGGAACCCAAATCTACTTTGGAGCTTTTATTAGGACACCGAGTAGTGTCTGTAGGCAAAAAAGTTTTGAAATCGAAAAGGAATATCTAAGGAATTTCACTTGTTAGTCGTTTTAAATATAGCTACATATAATACATATAGTTTCGTTTATTTCCTATTTATCTTGATATTCTTATAGACCGCATCAGAATAAAACTAGTTAACTCATTTTCTCTTGTGCAGACATGTAAATCTATAGGATTACTCTTGTTGTTTGCTTATTAAAATAGCTGTAAAAAGGTAATGATTGGACAACTAATGAACACAAAAGATGAGACTATAGCTTTAACATAATGGCTTATTAAAAGAAGTTTAATAAGGTTAATCAGATGACTTAAACCAGTTTCTTTTTATTTGCATTTCAAGACTTGTATGAAATTTAAAGTAAACATAAATCACTCAATAAAAATGTACATCAATAACAGTCTACTAATCAGGCGAGATAGATTCTATAAATGTGCCTTTTTTGTCATTCTACTAGCATATTCTAGATCTAATTCAGGCAGTAGTAACAGTTGAGAGACAATTGAAAAGAATGCATATCGAATCACTTTTAATAATCATTATAATCATTCTTTGCATCAGCAGTGCACATATACTTTGTCTTTCTTTCTTCTTGCATCAATAGAAAAATGTCCATCTGTGACCACCTTTCACCATCAATGATGATCGTGCTCCTTCTTCTTCAAAAAGAAAAAAAGAAAGCACACCCTGATGTTTTTTCTTCTTCATCATTTGAGTATTAAGCTGTGCGTCCATTCATCAGTTGCTACCATCAGTTAAAAAAATGAGATGATGATTCTTTTTTTTTTTCTTGTTTCTTATTCTTAGATATGTTGTTCATTTACTTCTTTTAATTTTATGAGATATAATGAGTAAGTAAGAAGAGCCGTCTCTATGTTTTGATTGTTGCTCAGAGAGTCTGTAAAAATAAATTGACTCTGTGACAATGGTCAAAGCCTTAAACGGTTAATAAACATCGAATTAAATTTTCGTACATGAAAAAATTATCACTTGAATTTTTATGCAAATTATTGACGCTTTTCAACACCGTCAAGAATTTGATATTAAAGAAAAAGATTTTCTTTTAGAGTTTTGGCTGTTTTTATCTTTCTATATTTATGTCACTTTGTTACAATTAAATCAATCATCAAGTCTTGTTTTCCCAAGAGACTAAACCATGATGACATGATATTTACAAGGTTACGTATCCAGCTATAGAACATCGTTCGACATTATATTATGGCTACGAGTAGATTACTGTGAAGCTAAGAAAATCTTCAAACAATTCGTGTTCTTGATCGTCTTGTGAATAGTTATGGCCTTTTACTGAGGCCAAGCCATTTTCGAAAAATCCAAAATTAAAAGTTTTGACGCAAATTTGTGCCCATATATAGACTTTAAAATCATTAGACAGCTCTGAAAGCTTCATCAAAAATGACCACGCCTTTCTTGAGATATCCAGTTTCTCCCCCAAAAAACAGCCGTTTTTCTTAGGAGGACACAATAATCTAGTCGATTTAGAAATTGATTATCTCGAGAAAGATCAGTTCGTTTTTGTTGAAACTTTTAGGTCTATCTAATGACTATTAAATCTATCTATAAACAAAATTTCAGGTCAAACATTTTCAATAAAGGTGTTTGGCAAAGATGCTTGGTCTTAGTAAAACAGACATTATTCTTCACTACTAGTAGATCATGGACACGAATTCTTCTAGAGTTTTTTAGTCTCACAGAGATTTACTTGTAGCCGTACTATGATGTCGAACGACATTCGATAGTTGCTTATTTTTATTCGTTAGTTTTTTCAAATATTAACCTTTGATCTCAAACTAATTTTCATATAATGTCTTGACGAAGAAGAGTGAAATCAATAAATAAATTAAAACATCTTTGAAACAATATGTATATATACATCTCGTTTCTTGATTTTCTTTCGATGTTACATATTCAAGTGTTACTTAATTTATGATCACAGTGAATATCTAAATAAATAATTTATAGACTATATATATGTATTGCAGTAAGTTGTGAATAATTCTTGTGTAAAACTATTATATATATATCTGACCATAACTTATTTTACAAAGTCAAGAACATTCTTTCTACTAGTACTCTTGTCTCTCAACAGTTGTCAGACCTTGTCTAGATCAAGAAAATTGGTTATCACATGAGTTCTTCGTAAACAAAGATTATGACACAGAAAATGACACAATAATAAATATGTATGAATATTATAGTATGACTGTTTTCTTTGACTGTCTGTTCTTCAGTCTTAATTCTATGTTAACTTTTATATATACAAAGATATACGGATGGCTTACGAGAAAACTTAGCTCGTACTACAATAGAAAAAAAGAGAAGAAAACATATCATCAATGGTGGAAACCCCAATCAAATTTATCCTTGTTTTTTTGCACTCCTACTCTTGTTGATGAGGAGAAAAACAGAAGAAGAAAAAGATCGAGAATATAAATCTTTGGGAAATAGTTGTTTCTTCCCTATCATTCTTACACAACAATAATATACGTGCGCATAACAAAATCTTTCATATTATTATTCAATCGTATAATACACATTCATATGACATCGAAATCGTATGTGCTTCTTCTCGTTGTTTTTCTTTCGTGTCACCAATTGTTGACCATTCAAGTAAGTAAATTTTAAAAAGCGAAAACAATATTATCTATCTTCAACTTACTTTCGTGCAATACGATACAGACACATTTACTCATAAAGAGAATTCTCATTTTCATAATGTTTTGGCAGTGGCGGATCCAGGAATTTTTGAAGGGAGTGGCGGGTAAGAGAAAAATAAAGTCCAATAGGCGGAAGGGGTGGCGGTTTAGACAACAATGTAAGATATCCATGAAAAATCACTAGGAAACAACGTGAAGTTAAGTTCGAAGGGGGTGGCGNCCAGTGGCGGATCCAGGAATTTTTGAAGGGAGTGGCGGGTAAGAGAAAAATAAAGTCCAATAGGCGGAAGGGGTGGCGGTTTAGACAACAATGTAAGATATCCATGAAAAATCACTAGGAAACAACGTGAAGTTAAGTCCGAAGGGGGTGGCGGTCGCCACCCCCGCCACCCCCCTGGATCCGCCACTGTGTTTTGGACGTAAATATGTGGGCATTCTGTTTATCTGTAAGCGTCATGATCTAATTTTAGCATACGTAAATATTATTACCATTTGTCTATTTTTCTGATATGTCATAATGCAACGATAAATATCTTGATTCTCGACCGAAACTACGTTAATCGTATACCAATAGCATACAGATAGATACATACAAACTCGACAATATTAGCAAAACATAAAGTACTCGATGATTATGTCTGTTAAAAAACCATATCGATCGACTTTTTCGGAACTAAAATATGCTATATAAGTATATATTATCTCTTGTTAAATCTCGATGAGAATTCTTGTTCAATGAAATTCTTGTCATATATCTTCATAGAAAATCAAGAGGATTTTTTTTTTACTTAATTCGCTTCAGATGGTTTTATTTACAGTACATTTTCAAAACAATTTATTTCCTATTCAATTTTTGATTGTATATATGAAATTAAAAAAAAACACAAAATCAATATGGGAATATGATACTTTTTCGAAAGTATAGATAATGAATGTGTAGTTTTATGACGTAAGAATGAAATTTTGGAAAATTAATATGTGAAAGAATATTCTATTGATCTAGTCAAAGTCTAACAAAATTTTTGATTTCTTTTAGGCAGAGTTCGAGGTTAAAGTTAATACACAAGATGAAACATTAAACATCGAAGGTAATACACAAATCGATGCTTCTCTAGGCATATTTATGTATTTTTTTTATTGTATTTGATTGATTTATTGATATACATAGATCAATGTTCAAAAGTAAAATGTAATGAAAATGAAGCATGTATTTTAAATAAAGATGGTGAAGCTGAATGTGCTTGTATTACAGAATGTGAAGATCCGAAAGACAAACGTTTAATGGTTAAGTAAAAATATATTTATCTCGAAATATTTATTAATAAATTTATGTTAATTACAATGCATAGATATGTACAAAAGGTAATCATACATATACATCTGATTGTGAATTCTATCGAATGCAATGTTGGTGTCGAAAAAATGATGAACAGTGCACACGAAAAGAAGCTGTAACAGATGCAGTTGATTATTTTGGACAATGTCAAGGTAAAAATTTTAAGTTTTTTAATTAATTAATTTTTTTCTTTGTTAATTTTCATTAGATCTTGGTGTTTGTACGGAATTTGAATTAGAAGTTTTTCCTAAACGAATGAAAGAATGGCTCGGTGAAATTCTTGATGCATTGGTTTGTTTGAAATAAAACATTTGTTTATTTTATTGATTCTTTTTTTTAGTTTGTTCGTAAAGATCTTGATCCTAAATACGAAACATTAGTTAATGAAGCACGTAAAATGAAATTATCAAATACAGAAAAATGGTGGCGTAATGCTGTACTTTGGGAATTCTGTGAACTGGATAGAACACATGATAAGTAAGCAGCAAGATTTAATTTGCAAGAAAAATAAGACTTTTTCAATTATTTTGTTCATTTAAAGTTCAGTAAATAATGAAGAATTAGCTCGTTTTATTCGATCACTTAAAGTTCTTGAACATTGTATTCAACCATTTTTGGATCATTGCGATACAGATAATGATAATAAAATTTCATCTGATGAATGGGGTACTTGTCTTGGTCTTGACAAAAGTAAGATACATTTGCTTATATATTATTTAAATTAATTTTTTGTTTTTGATGATTATTTTTAGATGATATGACTTTCTTAACGACCTTCTGCTCACATTAAATCAATGATTACCCGGCTAATAATAAGAACAGTTTACTAGTTTCAAAGCATGTGTGTGTTTGTGTGTTTATGAGTTTTGTTCTATAACATTTATCGTAAATCTCATTTATACTTCACAACATAAAATATTTACTGGTTAGAGTGGATTTTTGTAAATCATATTTTTATTGTCTTTTTATATTTATAGCTTGAAAATGAAAAGAAAACTTACATAAAGCAATTGTTTGGTGGTCTTTTTTTGATTAATTGATCTTTGATATCATCATTTTATAATTAGAACATGAGTTACATATTAGTTTTTCAGAATAGAATTGGCGTCAGTATATTAACAAGACTATTTCTTGTTGAAAATATTTATTCTACTATGCAATCCCTAATTAACTCTCACCTTTGAAATCATCGAGGAGTCCCGACAGACTGTGAAATACCCACGCAGCCAAGAAAAAAAAAGAAAATTTGTGATGGAATCCTTATTGGGAGTCTCAAGAAGTGAGGAAACAAACGAAAAAATCTCTGGAGAAAGTTCCTCAGAGATTCTTTTTGTTTTTTTCTGGATTTCTTGAAACTCTTGATAAGGATTCCATCACAGATTTTCTTTTTTTCTTGGCTCCCGAAGATTTCACAATCTGTCGAGACTCTCCAGTGATTTCGGAGGTGAGAGTTGATTAGAGTATGCAATGTGATAGATGCAATAATAAAAAGTGTCTGAGTCTCATGTCGAAGAAGAAATAGCAGATATTTCAATTTTAAAAGTTCGTTAATTCCCTTTCCGTTATGTATTTGAAGCATCAAACAATATACCAAATTAATACAGAATTCAGAAAATATTACAACTGAACGAGGCTTCTTTGTTTATCACTAGGAAACTACAGCAGGTTCTAGAAAAAAAATTTCTTTCACAAGTAAATTCAAATTAGTACGAATATCAACAAAGAGAACAGAAATGATTGCAAAGACAACTCAATATTGTCTCTTTTTTTTTTTTTACAAATATGCATAATCAGTGTATTAATTTTTTCAATTTCATAAGTTCATTTTGAGTAGTGACTGGAAATAATATAATAGAAGACATACTTTTAACGAGTGTCCAATAGAATTATAAAAAGCTTATGTAAATCGCTTGAACAGATAAGCATATATTTAAATATATTTTCTCTTTCAGATTTTTGCAATGCCCTTTACATATGTGAACGAATTATTCTTCGAAATTAAATAGTTTACAAATTAAGACAGTTGACTAAAAGAAATCCTTATAATTAATATCAGCATCAAACTACGAACAACAACTTTTTCAAAATTCTAAGCCATTCAAAGTCATATCAAGATCCATCATACAAAAAGCCTTACTTAATATGTTATTACCTATCCATGGTAAGTATGTCCCAGTTCAACTGGGCAATGAACCAGCTGAACATCCACCCCACTGAGTACCGTTCTAGCTAACTATCAATCCGACAGATGACTTGTTTGACTGACCATTAGCATTTCTGGACACCAGTTCGATGCAATATTACTAAATATTTAATCCATATGTATCTACTTTGCCAATTTCATCATTCAACAAAGATAAACAAAAATATTAATGATAATAATAATAATTTTTTTTTTACTTTATTCCTTTTTTTTCCGTTGATGATAGAAATCCAAAAAGACATAGATAACAAAAAAAAATAACAACAACTAGAACAACAACAATAATAATAAGAATACGAACCGAGAAGAAAACTGACTAAAGACGTGAATAGATGGATGAAAAAAAACATTTATCGTCACATCAACGCAAGTTTTCTATTGACCATCAGATTTGATATGAAGAAGATTTTTTTTTTCGGTTTTTCTTAAAATAATCAAATGACTACATTCTATGAATAGGTGAAGAGGAAGAAGAAGAAGAAGAAAAAGAAAAAGAAAGGTGCACAACAAAGACAAGAAAAAAAAAGATGTCATCATTTTAAAAAGTGTCCACTCGTTTTACTGTTTTTCTTTTAAATTAACTTCACTAATAATTGAAACTCCACCACTAGTTCCATGTGATTTATTCCAATCAGTAACACATAATGTACCATTTGATAAAAATGTTAGTGAATATGGTTCTTGAATTGATTTACATTTATATTCTTCAATTTTAGAATCTTTATCAATTGAAACCAAACGATGATTTAATTTATCAGGTATTAAACATTTTTTTGCATCATCAACATAAATTGAATATGATTGTAATGATTGAGGAATATTATATGTTGATTTTTTTGCCGCACTTGTATTATCATATTCATCAAGATGACATTTATCTTGACGATGAGTTAAAACATATGATGTATCATTTGGTAAGAAATATGCAGCATATGGATAAACTTTTTGATAAAGTTGTGGTTGATTTTGAAGTAAATGATCTTGAGTTGAATCATGAAATGACCATACACCTATTTCAGCAAGATTATTATCAAGGAAGACAATACGTTCACCGGATGGATCGCAGGCTAAAATAAAAGAATATTATATTTGAAAAATTATTCTTTATAGATGAAGACTATTAAATTTTTAAAGTATTCCGATTAAATAAAATACAAGCATTAGTAAAACAGATTCGAAAATGATAGAACGCTGCGTATTTAAAAGAAAAGAAAGATTCTTTTTCTTCAGATTAAACTACAACCGAAGTCATGACTTATTCATTCGTTGAGATAAACTATTTTTAATTATAAAATCATTGTATTCAACAAAGGAAACCGATCCGACCGTGTGTTAAGTGGCAATATAAGATGCAGGAATGTAAATCGATATTCGAACAATGACGAGACGATACACTATAGACATCATTTATATTTTTATTGTCATTTAAGGCAAACTTCAAAAATAGAGCGTTTCGTGTATGAATACTGAGAGCAGAAAAGAGACATCAAGTCTCACGTTTCCATTCCTATACGTGATATGCTTTTGATGAAACTGTCAGTTAAAGTAAAATTTTATATGACTAAAGAACTCTAATAGAATTCAAGCCCACCGATATTTCTTTTGGAGCTGTCATGATTACAATCCTTTTAATATTCTAAAACTTTCCTCCAAATGAAAATCTATTTTCTCAAATATCGCAATAAACCAATTCTATCTTCCAAGAGACGTCTTAAAATTGACTTTTTCAGGATATTCTTAAAGTTTAAAACCTTTTTCCTTTATTATTCAATGTCTTTTAATAGATTAGAATCTCGATAAACTAATGATGATTAACGGGAAAAAACACATAAAACTTCACAGATGTGACATGTGCTGATCTATTATAAATTAGATGTATGACTATTTTTGACTTATTCGGCAAAATGTTTAGATTTGCATTAGAGATGCTGACAGGTTCACCTGTGGCCCATGAGTACAGATTGGACCTCTGACGGGTCGCAAACTAGGTATTTTCACGACTTACGGGTTGCACAGGTCGGATTTTATTTTTATACGTACCTGCGCGTCCAACCAGCTGACAAATTCTGCTTTTCATTCTTTCGTTCTAGTTCTTCACTTACTTACTAGGATATATGTACACATATAAATGCGCTTTGGGTGTGGATCTTCTCTCAAACGTACCGAACGACATACCCAGACTCATACAAAAGCCAAGTTTAATAAATGATATGCTATTAGAATCATTCGATGTATAAAATGGGAAATGAAGAATGTTTAATCTAGTTATTTCTCGATTTTTTGCACATTTATCGCCATGATTATTCTAGCCGAAGTTGTATCTGCTGCATTAATACTTTATATATGAACATATACTGTAACTGTGTTTTTTACTATTCGTGGTCTTGAAGGTTAATTGATATGTTCAAACGTTTATGTATACAGAGTGACCCAAAAGTAAGGGAACATATATATGATCAGTTAGGTCTCATATATACTAGTCAAAAATATAGTATACGATCAGTCATTGTATGCAATAGTTTATTTAAAAGAGTGCAAATAAATCTTAATACTCGTTTGTTACTCTATGAAAAATCCGATTTCTATAGGTTTGTATGCTTATCTCGACCTATGATATACATCCGATTTAATTAATTGTGACTTCTTTTAGGTTAAATCAGAATAAAATATAATTTAATCGAATTTATGTCACAGACTGGGATAGGCGGATAAAACTATGGAAATCGAGTTTCTTTTACAGAACAGACGAGCGGTAAGATTTATATTGTCCGCTTTTAGAACAAATTACTACACTCAAAGATTGATCATCTATTACATTTTTTATTAGTGTATGTGGCACAAATATGAGGCCTAACTGATCATGTACAAAGAAGAAACAAAAAAACTCTATGTTCCCTTACTTTTGTGCCCCCTTGTATGTTCAGAAATAAAATATTCTAACTATAAAAGCCTTAATTTCACAAATAATAAAAAAATGGGTCAATTAAAAAACTAACGTTTTAGTAATTAAATATTGTACTAACAAAATTTGTTATAACCTGCGGGCTACCTAGTGTCGGGTTAATGACTCTTCAATCCATGAAGTAGCTTGCGGATCGAATCATAAAAATAGTCATTAATATCTCTGATTTGCATACCATCTCATATGATGTAACTATATTAATTTAGATTTGACTTATGTTAGCTAATTATGATTAATCATAGCTGGTCATGTTTTCTGTAGATTATCGAATAATTTTCAAGAACTTTCATAAAATGAATCTTGATTATTTCTAATGTTAATAAATATTATTTTTATTTTTTAATATTGACATTTTGTTTCTTTTTTATATACCTGCATAAACCTGTCGTTCTTCAACGTATTGAATATTCCATGGATAAAATCCTCGAATTTTACTTCTTGTAACAACTTTATTTGTATTTAAATCTAAAATAGCTGCCTCTTTTCTTGTTGCAACAACAGCTTGTGATGTTGATGCTGATGAGTTATAAATAACAGCTTTTGGTGTTGGTAAATCTTTAAATATTTGATGAACAACACCTTTAATATCAATAAGTAAAACAGAATCACGATCAAAATTTGCTACTAATAAACGATCATCAGATAAAGCACATATACCAGTTGGTGCACCAAATTTGCCATTTTCACGATCAAAACTACATGAAAGTTCAGATAAAAAATAATCATATTTATATTTATTTAAATCATAAATTAATTCTGTTTTGATTTTTATTTCTGAATCATCTTTTGTTGTTGTTGTTTTTGTCTTTGTTGCTTCAGATGCTGGTGTAAATGGAGGAGCATCAGACTAAAACAAACAAACAAACAAATAAACAAACAAACAAACAAAAATTAAGAAATAAAATTTTATTTTTTTTCTAATTAACTTACTCGCATAGTTACTTTTGGTGTTACATTTAATGTTTGAAGTTGATCAGTTACTTGTTCAACATTCTAATCGATAAAAAGTTATTGATGAGAAAAGAAAAAAACAAAAATTACAGTTGATGGTTGAAATGAACTTTGTATTTGTCTTTGTGTATAACCATCATCAGAACTTAATTGTTGTTTTGAATTTTCTGTTGATGATGCATTTTGATTGTTAGATAATTGACTCTCAGCAATTGTATTCGACATGGTATGTTATTGCGAATATAGACCTAGGAATCACAAGGATAGAAAAATGATGAATTTAATGGATGATAATGTTTTACAAATAGCGACTACAGTGACCTCAATCATATTAATTTTGAGAATTTCTATTGTAGTTATGTAAAAATAAATCTTTAAGTAATTATTTTAAATTTTATTTTGTTTTCGAGAAAAGTTTTTATCTAATTAATTAATTGAATTTTCCAATTGGTTATAAATGTAACAAATCAAGATTAGAGTTCTATTTTTTTCTTTTTTCTTCTTTCAAATTATCAAGTCTAGTCTCTTTTTCTTTCCTTCAAAAGACAAGTCAAAATGTTTCCTAAAGCAGCTCCAACTGAACCAACGCGAACAACTATTCCATCAGCAGCTCCCGTTTCAAATTGGAGTGTAGCTTTATATCGAAAAGCTGAACCTATTCTACCATTAAATCCTTCAGACGTATCTCAAACACCAGCTCCACAACAAACAAATGGTTCATTTTATGTTCAACTTCAACAACAAGCGACTTCATCATCACCAAGTCGTTCCGATGTACTTTATTTTCGATATCAAGCACAACAACAAAAAAATAGTGCGAATTCATATACACTCCCATTTACTATAAGTCAGTTGAGTAATATGAATTTATTGCCTGATACAGCAGTAATTTCATCAACATCACCAAGATTTTCTGGTTTAGAACAACAATCAGGTGAGAAGTTCAGGTTAAAAGTCAATCAAACCGAGAAGAATTTATTTTATATTTCAACAGAACGCAAGAGCAGAGACGTCACCTAAAGTTACCAACATGAGGGACGAAGTAATCTTCAGGATAAGAGGTCATATTTGCAAAAAGCTCAAGCTATCTAATATACGCTTTAATAACTAAACACATGGTAAAGGTTATCCGATTTCTGAAACGTTTTAATTGAAAAAAAAATCATTCTGGTGATAAGCGAAAGAGATTGTCTTTCAATAAGATTTTGCCGTGGGGTATTATTACTTCTTTTTTTATAAACAATTCATCTCGAAGAAAAATGTAATGAATCAATTTATTTTAAAAGGTTTGAATGATTCATCAGACAATCCACCAACGTTACTTCTTCGTGCAAAAGCTTTTCTTGGTGTTTTGGTATTAAACAGTTCAGCAAACAGTATTACTGCAAATAGTTCGTATTAAAATTGTCAATTATTTTCGTTTTTCAAAAAAGCTGAAATATATTAATGTGTTTTAGCTGCTGGTATTATTCGACCATTTATGATATTTGTAACTGAAGAAGTATTTATTGGACAAATATTTGATGCATATATTTTTCGTATGAAGATAAACAAAAAAATAAGAAAGAATATATTTTTTTCTATTATGTTTTCCTTGTTATTTAAAGGTATTTCACAAGTAGCAACTATTTCCTTGCGGGATAATCCAGAAGATGAAATTTTCGTATCTGGAATAAAGTAAAACGAAAAGAAAAATTTCATTTCAATTGATTGATTATTTCATTCTGTTTTTGAATATTCAGAAAATTATTTCAAGGACGTTGTTTTTATTATGCAACATTTTTCAATCCAGAATTGAATAATAATAAACGTTATTTTAATAAGCCATATGATATAACATTATGTGCTCAAAGAATGGTTCAAGGGCAGGATTCAGATATTCGATTTTTTTGGTTTGTTTTTATTTGAATAGAGGAGAGAAGAGGATAAGAGGTCGTATCACTCTACTAGTACTTTTTTTTGACCAATTTCATTGAATCATTATATCAACAGAAAGAATATGCTTAAATTCATGTTCTGACACTAGTTTTATGAGGTTTTGATAAAATTTCGAAATCTAAAACCTATGAACAAAGTAACATATTTTTCGCCATTATTCTCATAATTTATCATATCATGAAGAGTTCAATTTGAGAATAAGCAAATGAGACAAGATACTACTGAAGATATGAATTTCATAGCTCTTTGATGAGAGGTTCAATTCCATATATAACATGACCAATTGATTGTTTAAATTAACGAGATTTATATAATGTTTATCGTTTGCATCTTCCACTCTTACCTTTCAATGTATTTTTTAATTTAATAAAGACAATGACCGAAATTCTTGTATTGATTATTTGATAGTCCTTTTGAAAGGTTACAAAATCATTTATTTTCNTACAAGAAAATCAAGGGTAGTTGTAATAAGTGTGTTTTCTTTTTAATTTTATAATTTTAGTTTTCAAATTAGTCGAAAAAAAATGATTCAAAATGATTTAAAAAAGTATGGACCTCTTCGTTTATTTAGTTCAAGTGAGAAAATATTTAATAATAATCATGTATTACCAAGTAATTTTTTATTTACTTTAGATCAGCCTGATACACAACGAATTCTAAATTTAGAAGATGCTAAAAGCAAGATAACTATATATCAATTAAAGAAATCTCAATTTATTTTTACTATTGCTGAAAGACACCCGAATGTTTTTCTTCCTATTCCAATGCCTCATACGTCCGTTGAGTCTGAAATAATGATTGATACAGGAAATGATGGGCGAGGTTAGTTTTGACTTAAACAAAAGCTTTCCGAAAAAATTACTTTGTTCTTTTCTTTGTGAAGATTTATCAATGAACTCTTTAAGGGGTAAATCGAATAACCCGATTAAATGTATACCACAAAAAGGAGATTGGCAAGGTGGTGATGAAATAGTAATTATAATGTCCAAGCCAATCAAACGAAAAGGTTTATAGAATTAAAGCTTAGTAAAATCATATTAAATTTATTTTTATTTATTTTTTTCCGTAAGTCTGTAGTATTTGTTTCGATTTTGGTCTACTTGGAAGACACGCTGTTCAGGAAATAACACATATTGATACAAAAATAATTCTATTTCAAACACCATCATATCCAATACCACCAGGAGATGAAAACATTAAAGTATCAGTTGATATTATAGAAAATAATTTACTTTTATCTTCAATTGATTTTTATTATATGACACGTATGTAATGGAAATAAAGAAAAAAGAAAATCAATCAATATATTTTGTCATTTGTTTATTTTAGCAATAAAAACAACAATCAATCTATGTACATATTGTCACAGTAATATGAACGTTAACCATACAAGTAATAAAAGAACCCGTACATATGCTGAACATTTTGAAAATGATAGTGGAGAAAGTCTTGTTTCACAAATGCAACACTTATCAATAAAAAAGGTTAGTTTATTTTCTAGCTGAACTTTTCATTAGAGCCGTGCAGAGTGAACTTTTTTCGACTTCGATTCTGGGAAAACAAATTTTCAAAACTCCGATTCCGAATAGTTTTTTTTCACTAGTGAATACGGTGACTCCAAAAAATTGATCAGATAAGTTGAATATCTATTGTTTTTTCTTAATAATAACTCACATAAAGAATAAATATAGTGATTTGAATAGAGAAAATTGTTTCCAACGAAAATTCGAGGAAAATAAGATCTTCACAATATTCATGAAATATACGATCTCTAGAAAACCTCAAATCTAGGCTTTTAGTCTCCAAAATCTGAACATAAAAGTTTCGTTTGTTTTCATGGGGTGGCATTGCAATTCTCTACAAAATGAAATATCTTCGAGCTCTGTACGAAATCTTTTGACGAAATCTAATAAATTTTAAGAGAAGTTCAAAAGTTCTTTTTGTCCAATTTTCGCCTTAGAAAATTGGTAGAAAAGTTATTTTAGGGCGTTTTTCAATTTTGATCTGAATTTCATCACAAAATGACGTGCAGACCTCCAAGTTGTCTTATTTTGTAGAGAATCAGTTGCTCAATTGTTCTGTGCAATCAAAAAAAACTTTTTTTATGGGTCTTGTGTGCTGAAAAGGTAGGTTTGCGGTTTTAAAGAGTGTTCCATAAGTGCTGGATCTCAACAAGAGTTATATGTATATGTAAACAAAGAATGGTCCTTTGTCAACTGTATGTGTATGAACTTCAAGTACTTAGGACGATGTTTTAAATGGTATATATTATATCTGATGACATTTTTTTCTTTTAATTACAGTAATATTAACAGAATAAAGGTGATAATTAGATTGTGGGTACAGGAGAGAGCGACATTCACATCCTAAATACTACATAGCGCTTTGGATAATTCTGTTACATTACATAAAATGAATTCATAGTTCATTAAAACTTCTTCAAAAGATTCTGGTCGACTTCGGGATTTCAATTATCACTGTTCTTCTGTTTATATGACTATTATTAAAAAAGATAAAGTCTTCGAAGGATATGCCATCTAAAACATCATCCCAAGCACTCGAAGCCATATACATATAGTTGTGTAGGGATCACTCTTTGTTTACACATAAACTAATTTTCATTATAGCTAATAACTTATGAGATATTATTTATAGAGATCCTAGATGTTGGATGTACTGTGAAGATTTTATTTCTTCTAAAATCCTTATTGGAAACAATGTTATCTATTCAAATAGCTATTTAGATTCTTTATGTGAGTTATTATTGCGAGCAAATATCAAAAATTAAATCTGTACAATCAATTTTTGAAGTCACTATATACATCTTTTCCTACTATTTGTTGATGAGAATTTCTCTTTGCTTGTTTCTTTTTTGCAACTCATTTATGAATCTGTAAAGCAGCGTATTTTTGTTAAAAACTTAACATATGAAGTATAACTTTGTTATTATATGTAAGAGCAAAAAACATAGTTGACTACTTTAATGATGTAACTTCGAGATTCACTCGGAAGAAATTCTTCACAATCACTTCGACTTCGACGAGTTTCGGAGTCCGACGCAGGGCTTGACTTTTCATCTTCTACGGTTATTATAGGAAACAAAGCCATCTCATATTCAAGCTTCATCAGATGGTATATCAATTGATGGACAATATCTATTTGTATATATATGATCTTTTTTTTTCTTTAGAAAAAACTGAAAAACTTGATAAATATCTGAATCAGCTAAAAGTTGCTTTAGGTAAATTTATTCGTACGAATGATCCTTCTCGATTGTTCCGTCGAACACGTATTTTATTATCTCAATGTGATGAAAATCCACCTCTATTAAATGATGCTATTCAACGTGGACATACACAAATAGCATTAGCACTTATTGAACAAGTTCTTGATATGAGTTCATCACAAGGATTATTAGAAAAAGAAAATGAAAATGGTGAAACACCATTATTAATTGCAGCTAAATGTAATCAATGGAAATTAATTGAACCTATTATCAAAAATCGATCTGATCTTGTTAAACACAAAGATAAAAATGGAAATAATTTATTACATTTACTTGCAAATTTACATGATGATGAAGGTGCAGAAGTGATTAAAAGTATTTTTAAAATCTTACCTAATGAAATAAAAACAAATCTGTTGACGGAAAAAAATAAAAATAATCAACGACCAATTGATATTGCACAATCTCATGGCAATCCTTTTTCTTGTGAGCTTTTAATTGAAAGTGAACAATAATTTTTAATAAATTACTTTATTAATCTGGATTTTACTCTCTATTTATAAGAATTAGCATGTCTAAAGTTGATTTAAATTTGCGTATATTTTTTCAATGTCTAATCATATTCATAGTGTAATACTACTGATTCATTAAAACATAATTATCAGTCCTAGTGTGTAGAATTGACCAACATACAGTATTACGTGTGGGTTAATATTTTCTCTAAAATCAACATTTATCTAGTCAATTAATAGTTTTATTTAAAATCCGAGTGAATAAATATGTAATGCCATTCATTTCCATGTGATGGCAATCTTACTCTTGAATAACGGCGAATGAAGAATATTTATTAAAAGTTAAAATAAAGTTCAAAGTGTCTATTTTGCAGATTTGGTGTATAACGCAAAAAACTGTCGAAACCGAATGATCAACCTTATGATGATGTCATCAATGATATAGAATTGCAGAAAAAGTTTCATTTGTGTTATAGTACTATTGATGGATACGAAATATGTTATCATTATTAAATCGATGAATATTCCCACTGGTGGCAAGTTTATAAGAAATTTAGCATTTGAAAATTTCGCTGAATAACTATTTTTCTTTATAGATTTCAATGCATATTTTCCATAATACGAAAAAGTTTATTGTCTTAATTTTTTTATCATTGTCTATTTAGCAGAAACATCCTATTTCCTTTTTGTGGAATTCACATATGTCTTCAAAGAGAGTAGTGTGCATAAGTTTAAATCGAGACTGTTGTGTCTTTTTCTAGGACCTATCAATTGGAAGTGGGAGAAAAAAGTCAATAATTATTGGATATGTCTTCCTCACAACGGAAAACAGCGCGTTAGTAAATGAATCTACGATTTCTACTGTAGATTCTAACTAGTCCAAATATTGCGAGTTTTGATATTTAATGCAGCGATAGGATGTTATCGTAAGTGATATTATTGGTCTAGTAAAGTCAGAATATGACAGTCGTAGAAAAGTATGAACTAATTGAATTCTAAGTTTAGACAAAAATCGACAGTACTGCCAAAGTTTGTCGATAGCAAAGATAGTGTTCTCGGATGCTTACTCAACGATTAAATCAACATGTAGAGCAGGCTATATTATGATGGTTGAAACGAAGAATAAAATGATATTTGCTTCTTCCTATGGCATATATCGTATATATTATCCTTAGGAGAAAAGAAGTTATATGTTGAAAATGTATCTGATAATGCAAATTAGTATTGGTTTTATTTACAATGATGTTATAAATGAATCTTATAAATTGATAGAAGAAGAATTCTAAATGCAAATATTTTCGAAATGATAAAACTGCAGAGAGCACCTACCAACTATAAAAATGTTTATAAATTTGATTTATTTATTTATTTGATATTATTTTTTAATAAATTATTTTAACCTCTCTGACAATCTACCATAAATTTATAACAGTCAAAATCTGTGAGTTCAACACTGTGATTCCTCACGAAGCAGCACTGACAAGTTTTTTAATGACTAACATTTTTCACAATTGATAAATCATAAACTTGTAGAGATTGTTTTTTTTAACAATGCAGAAGAATCTAATAAGGCACGAAATCTTAAAACATTTTTATGCAATTAATTTCTACTAAAACCAATTGAATAAATGGAAAGAAGCAATTTAAAAGAATTGCATAGAGACAAACATCATAACAAAAAATATTGCATAGTTATTAATGACAAAGTATATAGTTATCTTCTTATCTAACGTAAACTTTATAGATAACTGAATAGTGCAAAGGATAAATGATGTGTCGAAAAATAAAAACGAATTTCATCAAAGAAAATAAAAGGAACAATGAAAACCGAAAAGATATAGAGTAAAGAATTAGAATAATTTTTGATAATGACTTGTAATTAATACAGACTATATGTAATAAAAATCAACATGGCTCAATAATAGTAAAATATGACGAAATCTTTATAGTATGGTTTATTCACTACTTCTGAAATACATTCTCCTAATAAATTACAAATAAGTATTTATTGACTAAATCTCTATTTACTAATGCTCAGGTCAAATTGACCAAAAACAAAAAAAGAAAAGGAAATTGTCTGTACGATTTGATATGAACATCTAATGCTCATTGACTTGCATAAATAAATTATTATCAAACATTTGTTTATGTCAATAATTAAGAAAAACAAATTGAATCGACAAAATCTATTTGTTCGTAAATTCTTCATTGTTGAACAATAAAAATGACATAATAATCTCATTTCATATTACGATCAATATGCTTCGAGAAATATACATTACATATACATATGTGCGTGTCTTTTATTAGTTCTATTACAAAAATGAAACACTATCACGATTGCGTGCAGCTGGAGAATAAAAAAGAAGTTTGATTAACAGAAAACATATTGAAGCTGGAAAAAGCCAGCTGTATCCCGTTATCATTTTTTTCCTCTGTTTAAGTATCTTCCCTTGGCATCAGTCAGTCTTTTACTGTTCGAATAGTAAGGACAAAAAGTAAATGTACATACTATTATATTTTTCTTAACAGTATATCAATAGGAATGTCATCAGATTCAATGAATAAAAGTTTCTTAACAAAAAATTTTGTTAGTAAATAACTAGCCATTTCTTCTAGTTAATATTATTCTTCAATCTTTTTAGAAGATAAAATAAATCATTCAAACGTGATCGTCATCAATAAAATTGAAGACATACTTGATGAAATCGACAGTTCGTTGTGATTAAAATTTAATTTTATATTATTTTTAAAGACTTTGATGAAGCTCCTTCGCAATAAGTTCACAAAAATTAACGTGATTTAATTGATTACGGTGAGATATAATGAATAATGTATCAATTTGGATACGTAAAATATATACAACTAAATCAAATGATATTAATAAATTTATATTTTGTCATCTATATTTGATATGGCTTAACGATGAGCATGGTGAAGTTCATAATGTTTAATTATTTATTCCAACAGGTAAATTAATTATTAAGTAGATATTTCTAGAAATAAGAAAACAGAAAATTAGAAATTTATTTTTGGAATTGAAAAATTATTTATGTAACGATTAAAAAAATGATATATTAGGGAAAATGAAATAATTTACGATGTATACATCAACAGAACTTGATTTTATTCGTATGTAAAAACAAGATGAAATCTTCTTGTGCTAGTTTTTTTTGTTGAATTGAAGAGCTTTATTTCATAAATAAGGATACTGGAAAAAATACAAGAAATCAATATAAACTTTTATATTTAATTTTACATTTTTGAATTATTCTAATTGATGAATATAATAAAGTATATACTACAGATTTAGAATGTCAAATAAAACCAATCTGTGAATATGAACGTAAATTTTAAACTAATAATTCGAATATAAATTTGTTTTTTTTCTTTATCTTCAGTCAATGAATTGAAAAATTTCTTACGAACTGTTGACAATTTTCATAAATATTCATATGAATATGGACAAATTGAACAAAAAAAGAAAATTGAAGTGACTAGTTTTAGCTTTCAAATAGACTTAATAATATAAATCTGTTAGTGATTATTTCTTTTAGTTAAGAGAAATTAGAAAAAAGACTAAAAAAAGAAAAACATAATTATGATTGATGGGCTTTATCTGTTAGTTTCAGTACATTAACTTTGGTTGAAAATTAATAATATACTTACCAATAAATAATTCATTTATTATTTAAATATTATCTTAATTCATATTGACTTTTATTTATTGTTCGTTTTATAAAAACATATAAATCAAATATAAAAAACTTATTGAATTCGAGAAAGATGAAATTTAGTTTTTAATGATTGCTTCTTAGATTGTTATATCTCAAGCCAGTCATAAGTATGATTATGTGTATTTATGATAGAGAACTATTAACCATCAATGAGATGGAAGAAAGGTAACAAAATGTGTTTTTTTATTTGATTTTCGATCAAGAAGGAAAAAAGAAAAACTCCGTATATCACTGTACTTCAGCGTAATTCAAGCGTATGTCAAAGCTATATCCTCTAGAACTGTTTAGCTATTTCAAGTCTAATCTCAACATGTGTTACGAGCATATTAGTTTGAGTAGCAATAAATGTCAAGTACTTTATCGTAACTCAAGATTTGAATAGAATTGAAGTACGACGAAATATTTGAGGTTTTTTGCCACACAGGCTTCTATAAAATGAACTCAGACTATTATACTCACAGCACGTGTTGATGCTTGACTTGACATAGAATTTCTAAATAAGAACTTTGACATACCCTTGGAGTATGCTGAGGTACAGACAAGTACGGAATCTTCATTTTTCCTCCATTGTTTGTGATTTATTATATCATGCACTTTGAAACTCCAAGATACCTTTTAGTAATATATAGCAAACTGTAAACTAAAAGTCTGACGAATTTGACCAATAATGAACTCTGGGTAACATTTCTATATTATAAGTAACAAATGTTTTGACATCATCGATAACTCATTTTTTAAAGGGGATATATGAGTCTTCAAAGCTGAAAACAGCTTCGATACTGAATTATATAAAGTATATTTACTAGAAGATCAGTCTTTAACAGAATTTTTAAACAAGTTCGAGAATCAAATAAAGTCATTTTCTTATGCTATAAAAGTACCTTATTCTTTAGGTACAAATCTCTCGAATTTTACTATCAAAATTTCGACAATATTATCAAAACTCGCGTAGGATATCAAACATGTTTGTGGTTCGAACAAAATTTAGACTTTCACAAATTACCAATCTACATTCTATATTGCTATATTCATACCAGTTTCTTTCTTTTTCTTTGCATTTCACAAGATCAACTTGTAGAGATTCTGTAGATCATATCCGACTGTGCACAATGTATCAATAGGAGCGAAGTCAGGGTTTTGACTAGGAAGGACCATAATAAGCCTAAATATGTTGAAGTTATTCTTGATATATCTCAACCAATAGTTAAGCTGTTTTTTTGCGAGTCTAGAAAAATAATTTGATTTTTCTGTAATCTATTTCTAAGTATTTATCTCAAAGAACGTCAGCTATAAATACAAGCTCACCTTTTTTTTCATGTAAGAAACACAAAAACAAGCATTTACCTAGCATTAGTTTGAGTTAAAAGAAAGACCTGTTTGTTACATAGATGGTCACAGAATGAGAGGAAAAATCTAATTTTAGTTCTCTTCTATTGCGCAGGATAAATAAGATACTTTTTCGATTTTTTTGTCAACAAAGCACGTCATAAATTATCAATCATTTTACAGTTATTTTATGCAATTTTGTATCATATAACGCAGCCATATTTTTGAATGCTGGTTGACTCAATAATAATATAATAGAGAGTAAAAATAGACTAGGCTAATATTTCAATAGCAAGATATCCGACAAAAAACTGTAGAAGCAAAGGATGTCATTAGTATATAGTACATCGAAAAACTTTCCTTCCGAAAATACGTAATGTCGCATCTGTCTCTTATTAATTGAAGTTTATCAACGCATATTTTTTAGATGATAACTATCGGTCATAAATTTTTAAACAAATTTCAAAACTGCTAGATAGACAAATCACTGTTGAATACAATAGAAAAATGTCGACTTTTTCTAAATGTTCAAAATTATCATGTTAATATATCAAAAGAAAAGTTCGTGAAACAATATTACAGGATACGGAAGATTTAAAGATTATAAAATACATGAAACTTAAACTATTCGAAAAAGGAAATCTTGTGTAATGGTTTTTGGAAATATAAAATTAGCAAAATTTCTGTGCTTCGGTCAACAATAATATGTCTAAATAGTATCTTTTTGTAGTTGTTCATGTAAATAAAAAATTGACATGAATACTTATATTAAAGAAAAGAACTAGCGAAAACAGTTTCATTAATAGTATATTTGTATTAAATTACTGCATGGGAGATACATTTGGTACATCCTATGTTGTACTTCTAACTGATATGATTCCCAATAAAAACAACTCCTTTTAATGATTAGATGATTCATTGTATGAAATTAATCAGTTCACAGTGGATTTATTTCATTTTGAAACAATTAAATCTTTATATTCATACATCTTTCAATAATCCATAGAAATAAAACAATGTGTCGTAAACGTTTTGATAGTACATACCTTACATATGTGGTAGAAAAAGATAACATGCAGAATCTTACTGACTGCAGAAAAACTATTCTTATTCTGCCATCATAATGTGTTCTGTTAAATGACAGAATAGATCACCAGTGTCGTCTCGTTTGATGTTCAGCTCTGAAGCAAGTTTCAGATTATTTTCACTAAAAGTCTCACACCATGAAAATTTATGACAGGTACTCAGGCGTCTTCCTGACCACATCCCTCCCATGATAGTATTCAAAAACATATTTTGAATTTTACTGCTGTAATTGAATGGAACTAGAGCTGTTGTTACTAGTCTATGAGATTCATCGAGTCTCATAGTGTTACATTTGTAGACACTGAACTTTCATGGAAATTCATGCAGTTCTGCTATGCTCTTCAAAACATGTTATCACACTGATATTGTTAAAACACCTGTCGCGCCATTATGGGTATCTCTGATATAGTATTTAGATAACTTTACATACGAAGTAAAGAATTTTGTTATTCTATCTCATTCTTCGGTATGTCTTACGATTTCTATGAAACAAAATCCATTGTCCGTCATACAAAATCGTTTATCATAGTGTATATGTCACTTTTATATTTCAAAAAAGGATTTATATATAAAAAAAATGATGTTGGAGTCAAATATTAGTCGTTTATATGGCTCAGTTTTCTCCAAAAAATTCTACAGGTGGACTTTAAGTGACTGGCTTTGTAATTTTTCTTTCGTCTCTTGTTTTTAAACAGTCAGAACTCCAAAAAGCAGCAGAAAAGAAAAATCAACAACAGCAAGAAAGAAGGCAGGGTTTCTTAGTCGAAAAACAAATTTATCGAACTAAACTGCATATTCAAGTGAATATTCTCTTGCCATAGAACAAAATTTGACAAGATCAAGTTTCTAAAGTATTACAAGCACGAGTTTGTCTATGGTAAAAGTGATCTCAGATTTTTATGAAAAACCCCATAATATAGAAACCAGTAGAAATAGATTGAATTATATATAATGAATGATTTAAGTAAAAAAAAAAGAAAGGATTTCTCATGACTAATTATATGACAGATCAATGTCATTTTTGATAATAATCAGAAAAAACTGTGAATCCACTTTGGAAATTATTGGTATTTTTTCTGTCTTAAAATGTGTAGTCAATTATGTGCATTTTCTGATCTTCAAAACACATAAAACAATAATTATCTTTAAAAAAAGAATATCAGCCTATTCTAATGGATATTATTATGCAAGAATTATGAATGGCGTAAAAAAGAAAATCTAATTTCATGTCTTCAAACAATAAAATTTTTCTTATTGCGACGAAAACCATGCTTGTTTTTATCGCAGTTACCTGTAAGTAGAGACTGCGACAGTTGCTTTTCTTCCCCTCATAATTTTGTTTGCGCACTGACAGCATAAAATCAACTACGACTAAAGGATTTTTCAGAAATACTTGTGTTGTATTTTTATATTTATATACTCAATTAAAGTAAAATTAATTTCGATTATAAGATAAATTTAAAATATGACTCAAGCAATGCCATCACTTCGTATCATTGCTCAACCAAAAGCATCGTATCGAGAACGATATATATGTGAAACAGATCGCCGTCGTAATCGAGCTCAACGTTTTGTTCGTGCCGATAGTAATTCAAAGCAATTTGTTTATCCAACAATTGAAGTAAAACAATACTTTTTTTTCTGATTTCTAACTCTTTTTTAAATAGATTCCAAATGAATGGCTAATGAAACGTGAACAATCGCTATATATTCGTTTAACTCTTGTAACTGTTCCAAATGAACGTGCACCTATTAGATGTGTACATCCTTATCCAATTGATACAGAAGATATTCATGTTATTAAAGATCAATCGTCAAATTCTCTTTATTTTGCAATATCAAATGATGAATTACGTACTGGCCGAAAAACGTAAAGTTTTATTTAAAATGAAATTTTTTAAATTAGAATTTTCTTTTTGGCTATTTTATTTCAGTTTTCAATTTACTCAGAAAAAACTCACTAAATATCAATTAAAAAATCATGGACCCTTAAGAGTTTTCAATTCTGGTAAGTAGTTGAATATGATAAATGATTTTAAATTCGTTTTATTTTAATATTTTAAAGATGAAAAAGATGAACACCGTCTTGAAGATCCAACAGATGCTAGAAAATTAATTGAAACTTATGAATTAAGACATTCGCAATTAGTTTTTTCAATAGCTGTTTTTCAAAATAATACTCAACTGCCAGTTATATACGACATTTCCTCTGTATTTTCACATAAAATGACTGCGATTCAAGCAACAATGCACGATGATGATAGTAGTTTTCGATGTACACCGCAAAGCGGCGATTGGCAAGGTGGAGAAGAAATAATCATGGTTGTTCCAAAAATTGATAAAAGAAAATGTAATTTTATTCTTTTTTTCAACCATATCTCGACGTCATTCAATCAGAGATGTTAACCAGTTGATAAAGTTTGAAAGTCTGTATCTGTGCGATTTCATTACGATAAAAATACTAGGAAGATAAAAAAATAGACACTTTCTGAAGTTGTTAACTCATTATACGTATATATGTTAGAGACATTGTGTTTGAAACTAAACACTGTCCAGCTATAAGCTAATCTTCAGCAAACTATCTAGGGTCTTGCCTTAGATTGCCCATTAGCTAGCGTATGTTCGAGATTGTATCATTCGATTGTTGTTCCAGTTTAACTTCGTATGATATGGTCTAAAGACAAATGATGTGAGAATAGCTAGATACCAATTTACTCTTCGCTCTAGCATCATAATGTGGCGATATGCAAGAAGATGCATCACCATATTTAAACTTAGTAAACTTATAGGGAAATGATAGGCTTTATAAAAACTGCTTTTAGCAATATCCTAGATTGGTAATCATAGCCAAAAAAAAGAAGTCTTTTCTTGTGGTTTATTCTTCGCCAAGACATTAGAAAATAAGTTTCTGCAAAAATGAAGTCAAATAAAACTTAATTATAATTTTTTCTTTACCATCTATGCAGAGTCATCTAGAAACTTTATTTGACCTAAAGTTTTCAAAGATCTATTTTTTAATAGTCCAGATCAGACATTAAATATCAAGCTATATCAGATGGTAAATATCTTCAGCAGAAGGATAGTCAGAGAAAATCTTATTTAAACCTTTTATTATGATTATCTGAGATTAATTAATTATTTTATTTTATGTTTTAGCATTTTTTGTTCGTTTTGTACATCCTTTCATAGATCCAAAATCTACTATTAATTTTGAATTTCTGGATACAAAAACCATCTTATTCCATACACCACCATGTCCAATACCATTAACAAGAGATAACCCGTCAGTTTCAATTCCGATTGTTGTTACTCAAAATGACCTGGAAATTGCGCGAGTTAATTTTGTTTATCAATCATGTCGGTACTTTTTTATCTTTTTTTTTGTTTTATCTCTTTCAAGATTTTATCTTTTATAGCAAATAACTGTCTAGCTTGTGGATCAAACCTAATTTTTACAAATATCAATTCATCAAATAACAAGAAACGACCATTTATAGAATTTGATGAAGCCGATGCATTTAAATTTAGTGAACTAGCACGTGATCGAACAAGAAAAAAAGAATTCAATCATTCTGATATACGGAATATGGTGATCACAACACAGAAATCGATACCTGTCAAATTAGATAATCAATTTCCATTATACAATAAACCTATACGAGAAAGAGATTTTGATTCAGCATTTACATTTATTAAAAAAACAATGAACTGTTTTGAACAAAAATCTAATCAAAATGAGACATCAATTTTTAATACTACAGAATTAAATCAAAGCAGATCAATTGAAACAATTTTAAAAAAACAATCTAAACTTGCTAAACAAGTTGATAATAAAAGCAATACTTTATTACATGTATTGGCTAGTATATCCAAAGACAATGCTAAAGAGACAATTGAAAATATTGCAACAATATTAGATGCTGAAATGCAAAAATATTTTGATATCAACGTTAAATCAACGTCCACATAAACTTAAATACGTCAAAAAAAAAACCGTTGTCATATAATTACGATATATTCATCTTGTGGAATGTAGTCTAGGTGTTTGAATAATAATTTGTAGAAAGAAAAAATATATTCAAATCATATTTTATTTTCAAAATGGTGTTTCTTTTTTAACATATATCAAATAAAAAGAAATCTGATAAAGTAAATTATGATTATACATCTGTCCGTCATAAAAGAACTTTTCTTATAGAATATAATGAACGAGTTGTTCTCATGGACTTGAATACAAAGGTTAAATATAACTTAACAAACCTTTCTCATAATGTATCAGAAAGTTTCTTAAGCTTTTAGGTACTTTAGATATAAATAACGGAAAATATCAGTCAATATATTTGGTCTACGAGACCTAAATTATATATTCCATACAAATCATAACGATTGTATAACTTGAATCGGTTAAAAAAAAGTGAATAGAAACAAGATTCTTAAATAAATAGCTTTAATGATGCCAAAGAATATTATGAACAAAAAAAGCACAAATTGCATGACATAAATCTTATAAGAGACACCTATAGAAAATGTCAAATATTAGCACCAAGGAAGGATAATATCATAATGAATTCTGTAGGAAGATATAAAAAAAAACAATGAAAGTAATGACGCCTTAAAGTAACATTGATTAATCATGGACCCTAATTATTTTGAAATAACTTGTAAAAATCCTTTTTCAAAATTTTCACCTTTAATACAGCAGTTGTGTAACAAGATGAAGCACTCGACACATTTTATTTTGAGTCATAGCTTAGCAAACATGAATCCCCTGGAATTTTACAATACTTGTTGACGCTTTCTTTTTTCTTTTTTTCTTTTTTCTTAAGTCAGTATATGTTTGTCTGAAGCGTTTGACATGGTAACACATACGTCAAATAGCGTACTTAAAAGACATACTCCCTTGAAACATTAAAAAGATAAAAAAAAACATTAATCACTATAATTTATAATTAGCTAGTATTTACTATTTCAGTTTCAGAAAAATATAGCTGACAGCATATTGATATTCCATTGTTAAGATAACTAAACAATTAATACATTCATGAGATAGAATGCAGAATTCAGCACTAATGAAAACATTATAAAATTTCTGTCAAAACCATTTTTCTTTTTTTCTAGCTATTTTGCCGTTACAATAATAGTACCGTATAATGTTTTAATGAGACTAGAGGCCGATGTGAGCGAAATATTTAAAAATGCTGATTGAAATCAAAAGAACGAAAAAATTTTTTTTATTTGTTCTGTGTTTAATAATAAATATGTCGTATCACAGTTAAATCAGTCGACGAAGTTATAACTTCTTCAGACGAAATTGACACAGTTTTAACTTCGTCATATAATTTTGTCGAAGTTGTAACTGCGACATTCATGTTTGACGAGGTTACTTTAATTCAACCGAATAAAAAATAATTATTAATTATTTGATGATATGATAAAGCCCTAATGAAATCAGCATGATTATTTATTAGATTCAAATCAGGTAGATATATGCTAGGAAAAGTAGTGCTCAAAGAACACTTTGTAGATACGTATACTTCAAAGATTTCGAGAAGTTTTTTTTTCACCAATCGATAGACTATGAAATCAAGTATCTTGTGAAGAAAATCATTTGTTTTACATGAAAAATAAAAAAAAATATAGCAGTTTTACTAAAGCCCGCTAATCTTCTCCATCGGTGGGCCAGGGTAATTGTTTTTGGTGGGGCAAAAATTATTAAAATGTCTATATCAGCTCTAGGAAAAAAAATGAACAAATCGCATCTATGAGAATAAAAATTCTGGGTGGGGCAACTGCCCCACCTTGCCCCAATGGTGGCCCGCCGATGGATATTTTAGTTTGGTTGACAAACGTCTATGTATTTATTTACTTTCTTTTTATGTTCTAGTATATTATTTGTTTTCGTATAGAGATCTGTGGTCTGATGAATCTAAGAAAAAATCATTTTAATATACATATCAGTTTTAATAATCTAAATTTTTGACCAATTATGCGAGACTTGAAGCCGGTTAAAATTCGTGACTTAACTGGTCAAAAACCGATCAAAAATGGACAGGTTCAATTACAGAACTCAAACGGATGAAAACTGGTTTCTTTTGTATATCAATTAACAAAATACTTTCTTTGGAAAACAAGTTTATTAATACAGCTTCACAAAAAGATTGAGTGAAATTCATATAACTCTTGAAACTTCTAATACTTACATCATTTATTTAGTTCGTCACGTTCCATACACGCTAATACTAACAAGCGAAAGAGAACTATTTCTGAAATTTCCATGTAGCTATTATCTTACAACAAGTGATCCAGAACAATATCTGTATCTTATTTTGATCGATTTTTCTTAATAAATACGTGATGTCTTCAGTAGAAGTGATAAATTGGATGTGTTTTTTTTTTTATTTGAAAGTATGATTTAATGTATTTGAAATTAAACTGCAACTTTATTTTTAGTCTGCTTGAAAAAGTCAACAATAAGTGATACTCTCACTTGACGAACTTTTTCGATCGTCATAGCTACTATTGCCGATAGGAAAACTAAATGAGGCGTAGAGTTCCATTTTGAACTAGACTTCATATTATCGAAGCTTTTAAAAAGTTGTATGACACTAGCAGACAACAAAACTTTCACATAACAACGAAAGACTTTGTAGTATTTATGTAATTAGAACATAAATTGAGACATATTGGCTAATTAAAATTTCTGACAGTCAGTGACAAGCAGTCCAGAAGTGAGCTTGAAATTTTCAGATGAAAAGTTTTTAGTTTAGACCACCTTTAGTTTCTAAATCGGTAGACAAATTTTCTCGACGATCATCAATGCATTCATCATGCTTTAAGACCACTCATTACATAGTGCTAAGCGTCAAGTTAAAATTGAGGCCTGGAATTTAGATGCCGACTAAACATTTGTCGACTTGAAGTATTGAATTCATTTTTCTCGAAGATCGCAGATTTCGCTCTTGTACCGAAACCATTTTTTCTGTTTTTAACAAAATATAGTAAAATACTTTCCAGGTAGAAATCTAATTTTATTTAAAAAAAAATGATCAAGCATCTTAATTCTATAATTAATCTAATGATTTGCAAGGCAACAGGGAAAAAACTTGCAAACTTTAACAGTAAGAATTCAAATATAACTAAGTATTATTCGGATTCAATATAGCTCTCTGCTGACGACCACAAATTACATTATATCATCGTGGAATAATGAGTAATCATAATAGAAATCACTTATGAGATGTGAAGCACTTGAAAAAGTTGACCTCGATGGTACAAACGTAGCTGATGAACATAAAAAACACTTTGCAAAATATTTCTCTAAAATATTCTTATGTAGTTAGATATGTTTAATAATGCATTATCGTATTAAATAATAACTCATCAACAATTCAACTAGTATTATTTGAATTTGAGTGCATAGAATGTTTAACTGTTGTGTTGGTTAATGCTGAGTTAAGAAACAAAGTATTAGTTTATTTGTTGATTGATTATTGTAAGATGATGAAAATGCTGTTTATGTTGAATTAGTTTGACTATCACGATTATTGTTAACATCATTTAAATAATCATTAAGATCTTTCAAGAGTTGTTTTCTATATCGTTCAAGTGTTGTTCGTTGTTTTTTATTCAATATTGAAATTCCCAAAAGATCAAAATATGCTAAACACTAAAGTAACAACATTTTTGAGAAATCAACGAAATTAGCAGTACATACAATTATCAAATCAAGCTGTTTGATATTATCATTAATGTATGTGACCATTTGTCATGTTATTAGCAAATGTTTTTTGGTTCTTCCCCATGTGACGAAAACCAGGCAAAAACTGCCGGTTAACCGCGGGTTAACCGATTTTTTTTAATGGTGAACCGCGGTTTACCGCTAAAACTGATCCGGTTTTTGTGACGTGGGTTGAATGGTGAATAGAGCTGTTTTCGACGTTGGCTTACTTTTGACTGCTTATTAATTTAGTAGAATTAAAAAACGTTGTTACTGTATGTTCAATGGATACAATCATACGCCATACGTTGCTTGCTAATTCAAGATTTGTAAGTTTTTGTTTTTTGTTTCGTTCCCTAGTTAAGGATAAATTATGTTTATCTCAATGTAACAGAGTGATCAACGGCTTCAATTTTAACATGTTTTCAAGCATAAATTTTCTTCAATTACATTTAATTTTACAATCGGGTAAAAGATGATGTCACATTTTATGAACAACTTTCAATTTATCGATATGAGATGTTAAACTTGATGATTCATTAACGATTTGAATAACTGAACGACATTTGTTCAGAATGTTGCTAATAGCTTGTTATCCATCATTTGAAAAAACAAGATCTGTAATAATTATCAATAATTGGGTCAGTGAATAGAGATGCAATGAAATGCCTCATTATTAATCAAGTAAAAGTTTACTTTCTTTTTTGTTATCTCTTATCATCTATTCCTCTAATGAATTATTTTACTGTTGCCATATGTAATCCTTTTCAAAAGAATGTTTATTTGATATGATTTTAGAAAAAAGCCGAAAACAAAAGGTTTACCTTGTTGCAAAAGTAAGAAATGAATCATTCAAGAAGCAAACAAGCCAAGAGTGTCAGACGCACGAAGAATTATACTAACAACAACTTATCCTTTAGATTACGAAGAACATCATGGTTTTAATAACCTAATCGCAGTAAGTAAATTATTAGGACGATTCGAAAAGCAAAAGAAACTTCATTGAATGTTACATACTTGGTTTCAAAACGTTGCGAGTATTGAAAACGATTAATACGAATATGACATTGATAAGCATAATCGACTTAATTGAAGTCAATCAATTCATCAATGTCTGCCAGTTACAGATCGCAGTTCTCCACTATTTCGCATCTTTTTCATATTTTTTTCGCCTTATCATTCATCTTAATTCTATTATATTGTCTAAAAATACGAGTGTGGGCGTGAGATTGGACTGGAGGCTGATTTTCTCTTAAGCTATAGCTACACCTACATTGAACATGCTCAGAAAATTGGTGCAATAATACTGACAATTAAATGAGTAAGACTGAAAACAGTCGCGTAGATAGAAATGTTGAGCGGACTTATCGTGGAGAATACAAACATTGTTGCCTGCATAAATTCGTTTTACTTGTATCATGTTGAAAGGAATTTCTTTCCAAGGAGGTGATCCGCATCCCCTGACAACGTTCCTGGCTAGTACATTTCTTTTCTTTCGTGAATGCCCAAAACAAAATGCGCTCGATTCTCATATCAAAGAGACAAATTTTAGAAAAATTATGAATTTGTTGTTTCTATCTAGATTAACACAACTAGTCTACATTCTGTTGATTCTCTTATTAACGGCAATGACAATCATGTTGAAATATTCAGTCTTATCTTGCTTGATACAAACGTTCACGTTGAAGGGAATCAAAATGTACAACAACAACTGCATCCAATCATCAATCACATCCAGAAATTTCAAGATGAAGAAGAGTGTAAAAACGTATATGCAGCAATGACTAAGACATGATCATCTACTGCTTATTGTTAGTAGTCATCTGGGTCGACAAATAATACCCTTTACTCATAAATTTTGTCAACTCTCAGCGATCTACATAAGTTCCACAGATACAAAGAATGATAAACACTGGACACGCGGCTTCTTTATGATAGGAATGTTCCGAGAAACTTCCACCTTGTTGTACCACCCGTTTAGGTGAAGTTTATTATTACTCAACTGGAAAAACTGGTTTCTCAAATCAAAGCAGATCATAAGAATCAGATGAAGATGCAAGAACCATTATCGGTCAAAACGTTCATTATAAGTGGCAATGCAGGGAAGTCAACGACAGGAGTCAACGGTCAATTCGCTTTTGCTCAATTACCGATTCACTGTCTTCTTCGATTGAAATTCAATGAAATAGACAGAAAAGAACTCATTTCTTGTTGTAAAAATGAATACAAAGATAATCATGCTGAAATGGACAATCTGCGTAGATTTCAAAGATATTACAGATCTGATCAGGCTTTCTGATTGTATACTCATGAATCTTTCTTCTATAAGACTCTGAACACAGCTTTACGCAAGCAAAGCATTCATATGATTTTCTTGTATCGTTCATTCATTGTCAACATATATCATCAATTGCAGCATTATCGATCTCAGCACTCTATCCGCGTTTATCCAAGTCAGTTGATGTCAATTGATGAGCTAAATTATCTCAAGCAAAACACTGGTCAATTCGTTTCTGTAAATTTGTTTCTTTCTACCACTAACCAATGTCTAATAGCTGATTTCTATAGCGGTGATAAGACCCAACAGATCAATTTAGAACGAGTTATATTTGAGATTGATGCTGATCATAAGGTAGTCGCAACAAAACCATTTTCTGACATTAGTTCTCTTAGTCATTGTCATGAAGAATCGGAGATACTGTTTATGCATGGCTCCATTTTCCATCTCAACTCCATTAATCATGCAGACGATAAAGTGTGGACAATAAGAATGTCCTTATGTCGTTATGATGAATACAATTTGAAGGACGCTCTTGCAGATATGAAGAAATAAAACGGCACTGGAGAGGTAAGTCTGTGGATATTGGACAAACTTGATCAGACTGAACAGTACTACACTCGTTTGCAACAAGAAATTTCGTCAAATAATCCTTCACTTCGCAGCTTGTATATCGATCTCGCTGACATTGCTTCGCAGAAAGGTGACTTCGACAAGAGCGTTCAATGGTGCAAAAAATCACTTGAGGTCAGAGAGCAAAGTGCACAATTTGATAGTATCAACAAAGGTGAGACAATCACAATGATTTGTAGGTTTCATAACTGAGGACCAGTCATTATTCAGTGACTGATCAATATGAATAACAATATTTTCTCAAGGCTGTGGGTATTAGTCTTCTATTTGGAGATATCCACACATACCCGTCTCGCATACCTGTCATGACATTCAATAGTTATACAATTTTTAACTGAAGTATTTACGTTTGTCATCAGCTTTTCGGTTTTTGAAGAGATATCAGCTTGGTTTTGTGGTATCAAATAATAAAATATGGAACACAGCCAGTGTCTGTAAAAGAACTTTCTTTTGTGAATGTTGAATTTTGTGGTGAATTCTAGTATAGTTTTATGTTTTTTTTAAGGAAACTTCAATTACACATGTGAAATGAATGAAATTCGTTACTGGGTATGGATGTAGGTAGGTTTTGTGTGTGAGTATGTTCCTCTTTTGCACCCACATCGGTGAGAAGCCGTAAATTCTTTTCTATGAGGAATTTTATGGAAGTCACACATCTTTCGAAGAAAATAGTGAATCTAAGTCTTATGTCGAATTTTCGTGGCTCTGTCCTACCTTTTCCCTCCCCATCTGATTACAGACCATAGCAGTCGAAGTTGAAGGTCATTTAGCAGATTTTTGATATGGAATATGTGACTTCCACATGTCAGCCAGAAAGGGGCCGCGCTAACAAGCTTTAATAGAGGTAATTTGCGAATGTACTAACGACAGACAATGCAAAGATGTACAAATTGTGTTTGTAGGTGGAGAGAAGATGGAATTGTTATTAAAGCCACTTCTTGCTGTTGGAAACGTTAAGAATAATCAGTTGAAAGGACACTAATGAATTTTCTCACTACTATAAAATAAAAATGAATGTATATGAATCTTTCGTCTGCACTTCTAGCATCCCACAATATTAGAGTGTATTAGTTATATCTTAAAATTGCACACGTTGTCTGGAGAATGATACATTACTACAGAAAGGTTTTTTAGAAGTTGAAAAGTTCCTTAAACATGAGAGTTTTAAATTTTCTACGATTTCTAAAAAGAATCTACAATTTATGAATCCTGCTGGAACTACTATTTTTCAAGCAACCTTATATCATAAAGAGAATATTTTTGTTCATTACAAGCTCAATTAGTGACATCGGTAGTTCCTGGTGTATGCTTTTGACATTTAGATAAATCACAAGACTTTATTCAAATAGTCGGTAACGACCTTCAGTTGCATGAAGAGCTTGATGCTGAACACTTTGGCACAGTGTACAAAGCAACGTGGATAAGTAGACACTATACAGTTGCTGTCAAAAAATTGCATCTAACTCATTTAACTGGTAAAGCGGAGAAAGTTTTTCAAAGAGCTTTCATTAATGGACAGTATTCGTTGCCCAAACATCGTCAGTTTCTATGGCACATACACGGAAACAGGAAAGTATGTGTTTGTTATGGAATACATGTCATTGGGATCATTGTAGAAGATATTGCATGAAGATAATCTGATACGAATTTGGCCTGAAAGATTGTCTGTTGCTTTTCAAACAGCTAATGGAATCAATTATTTGCATCAATTACCAGAATCCGTCTTACATGGTGATATAAAATCATTAAATTTCTTGATAGAAATGGCCTATGAAGGTTATACTGTCAAAGTGTATTATTTTAGTTTGGTTCAAACACGAAGTGAAACGACACGTAAAACGGAACCCAATTCAATACTGGCCTCTACACTACCATGGACTGTTCCTGGAATATTGCGCTTGGGATATCACACGGATAAGAGTGATATCTATAGTTTAGGCGTCATTTTTTGGGAACTAGCTACATATGAAATACCTTGTGATGGTCTCCAAAATTCAGTTATTTGTGAGTTTGTGCTTCGTGATGAGCGCTTGAAGATATCAAAGACAATACCGTCGAGTTTTCGCATACTTATCAAGCAATGCTGGGCACAACAGTCAAATGATCTCGCTAATAGCTCTCATATGATCGAAATGATCGAAAAATGTATCAATACATCAAGTAATTCACATCTATCCTTTCTCTGCTTTAGCGAAATACGAAGAATTAAAAACATGGATGTGAGAACGGGAGACATTATCATTTGACTACGTTGAGCACAGTTGACTGAGTGTGAAAGCGAATTTATCATTTGACCTAGTGGGATATGTTAAGTACATAAGGTTACAGAACTTCCACACCCTAACATACCAATGTGAGAAAAGTTCGAGAAAGAAATGAACTAAATTGTAATCTCAACTGAAAGAAACATCATATTGGTGACGAGTGCTGACATATCTATTTTTATATTGAACGAAAAAGTCCACTATTGCCTAGAGTCAATAGGTATCTGTTGTTTGCTCGACAGCTAAGTCGAGTTTTCACCTAAACAAAGTATCATCATAGGAAAATGCTACGAACTGAAGGATAGTAAATAATAATCCACAATTCTATGAGAAGGAGGTTTACGTGTGTGCATATTTATATGGGCAAGGACCGCCATCTCACCCAGACAATCAGAAAAATGCTGTTTTACCGTTAAAACGGTGATGTGTTGTTCAAGGTATCCGTTTATCACAAAAAACGGTTTCAGAGTGTTTACAAAATAAGCACAATATTATCGTTGAAACGCAAAATTATAACTATTCAAAAACATTTATTAAGCAACAGTTAAACGTATGATTTTTCATAATTTAATGTATAGTAAACGATTTATGAGAATCGTTCTTCGAGAAGCTTCACATGGTTTTGCAAAAATCTAATAGTACCTCAGCTGTATTCTCTATGCCAATATTTTGAAAACCCTTGGAAAATTTACATTCATAACCCAGAAAATGATGCAATCAGGGATTTTGTTAAAGCATGTGAAGAACACCGTGAAAGACACATACTGGATTCTTACGGCTCTCTAAATAATCGAGTGGAGAGCACAGCCATTGCACTGTTGTATCTCGAAAATAAAAGTTCCTCTAAGTCAAGTTCTACTTCGCCTATTTAAATAAACGTTGTTTTTTGTTTTATTATCTGAAGATGGTCATGCAGTTCCGAAAAAACAAAGCTTCTATCTGTTTTAGTTTCTGAGAAATCAGAGCAACAGATCAAGTACATAGTTTCTGACGCCACCTGCCAGAAGTCAACCAATATCTATTTTACTCCATTAAGATTGTTTTTAAATTATGTTTTCAGCTGGAGTTGTAGAACTTGCCAAGAGCTTTCAGAATATATCTTTGGTTTCACCTTTAGACAGAGTTTTAGGAATGAAAAAGTATTGAGAATAGGCGTTGAGACGCTTGTCATTTTTGTGTGGAGAGGCATTAAAATCGATGGCATTCTAATTGAAGAAACTTCATGTGAAATAACTTGATTCAATATCAAAGAGAATTAAAGGAGAAATCATTTGAGATGTGAAACGAGTCTGTTTCATCAACTTCAATTATACAAAAATTTGACACAATATTTAAAAAAATGATTTTCACGCTGAGCATCGACCGACTTTTAAAATTTCGCTATTGCTATAACTCAATGAATACTGAACTGTTTGCCACAAAAATTTGAACTTTTTCAGCTAATAGAGTAGAGAAATATCTCAAAAAATCAAGCGAAAATCTTTCTTTGTTCTAGAGAAAATTCAGTTTTACTAATAAAACGTAGAGCGAGATTTTTGGAAGTATTCACACACTAAGACTGATTGATATTTGAGAGTATCATACAGAATCGACTGCGACACAGGAGAGTATTGGGAAAGCACTATTTTTATAGGCAATCAACATCGTTCTATCTAATGCAACACGTCCTTGTCTGTTATTATTAAATTTATTTTATCGATTTTTTCCGTGAACGGTACAATGGCTGTGCTCTTCACTCATATACTGATTACGATGCTCATTTTTTGTCGAAGGGTGCCAAGTCGTGATTCTTCTGATCTTCCTAACAAGGTTTAGACAGAACTCTTAGAGCGTGTTTTCAGTTTAGTATTCTGAACAAGTTTCTTCTTCCCTTAGTCAGATAATGGGCAATTATTTCGCCCAATATTAATGCAAGAGTTCGGGGTAGGTCTTGACAAAAAACTGTTCATATTTTAGTAGAATCGTTTTTGATAATTCTGCAACGATTGTGACCTCCAAATTAGGAATAAAATCCTCAGATTCCTTTGCTTGTCTATCAAAAGTTTGCATGGGACCAGCATTGATCTCTTCAGAATGTCAACAATCCTTATTCGTGGAAAAGCCGTTATGCAATTCTCAAAGTGTGGATTTTATTCTCCTGGAAGATTTTAATTTTTAAAATCTAATAAATCTTTATCAGAACTTCAAGAAGTTCTGCAAAGACGGATTAAGTAAGATTCGAGATGGAATCCTCATAAATCATATTAGAGTTTCTGAAGGAATAAACACGATTAAGACTAAGAAAGTGGCATAGATATAAGAATCGTAACGTAGTCCTTTTTTCATAGGAAATTAAAAAAGGTTTCTAAATTATTATCTGCGGAAAGAATCTTTCCTTCTTTAAAATATGTCAGGAAGGACGTTCTTGAAAGTTTTACCAAGGATCTTTGAAAGAAGAATGTCTAACTTGTATCACTTTTCCATGAGATCGAGAATATTTTCGAGAAAAATTACGATTCCTTGTCTTTCTCGTTTATTGTAGTGTGTTCCTAATATTCCAGCGAATGCCGGATGGGCCAAGAACGGAGTGGTCATTTCTGGAAGTTATGAACCAGACAAAACCACTAAAAAGCTCTAGTATCCGAACGCTCTCTTCGTCGATAATAATCAAACCAGAATCATTGCTGATATGGGCAATCATCGTATCATTCAATGGAAGATTGCTGATACGAACGGACAAGTGGTAGCTGGTGGCCATGACCAAAAAATCGATTGGATCAATTGTGTAATCCAACTGATGTGTTGAGCGAGAAGGAGACGAATAGTCTCATTATTTATGATCGAGACAACCGACGAGTGCTATGATGGTCTCGGCATGGCAGCACTACTGAAGGAGAAATCCTACTTAACAATATCACTTGTCGAACACTGGCGATGAATGATCAGACATATCTCTACATCTCTGACCCCGATAAACACGAAGTAAGGCAATATCAAATAGGAGATAAATATGGAACTATCGTCGTTGATGGCCATGATGAAAATGATAGTATCAATCAACTGCAATCTCTGATCGACGCTTTTGTCGATCAACAACAGGCTGTGTACGCGTCGGACTGTCGAAATCATCGGTAATGAAATGGGATAAAGGTGCAACAGAAGGAATTGTCCCTGCTGGAGACCAAGACGAAGGGAGCGCTCTGGCAAAACTGTAACGCGTAAAAGTATCTAATATCGTAAAAACGTGTTAGAATTGTAAATGATAAAAAATTCGCTTGAACCTTATAACGCGTTAGAATGTACCGTTTTTACATTTTGGAACGTGTTCATTTTGGATCCATTTTTACGTGTTTTTCTATTGATTTTGTCTGCCTGCGTAGTAATCGCTGCTTTGGTTTCTTAGAATATAACTTGCCAGCAAAGTTTTCTTTGAATGTAAAATTGAATTTTATTTTGTATAGAGTTTTATTCATAAAATTTTTCTAATATTAGAAGTCATTTTGAATTATTATTTCGACAGTACATGACTTTCACTTTAATTGGATATTCTTACGTTACTCCATACTGATCATCGCAATCTATTCTGTTTGTTAACGTTATATTTATGTCATTAGACTATTTCTGAAATTCTATCCTTGTTCAGTTTGAAAACAGCACTCGTACTATTAGATATGCTCTAACCCACACTCAATATGTAAGTTACAAAACAACAGTGATTGGAACCGATAATAATTCAATTGTCGACAAAATACGATCACTTGTCCGAATCAAAAACATCGGTCAATTCAAATTTATAATGCCGAACTTACTGATTATTTCGAGTTTACTTTGTTTCAACAGATTGTTGATCAACCGAATGAAACTAAAATGAATTTCAATATGTGAAATACATCAAATCTTCATCATTATCATCAAATAAACATAAAATTGATGAAGATAACTACAGCGTTACGCCAAAATCTCATCTAAGTAGAATTCGAAGTAACATAACACATAGATCTTAGCGTAAGTTTCTTAGTTTCATCTTTTTGTTCAATTGTTTTGTTTTTCTAGGCTAGAAACGATGTACCAAATGTATTATTTACCTACTGTGATTTAATAATTCAAGGATTGTAGCTACGCAGTTTGTTAAAAACTTGCTGGAATGTTTACTGTTTTCACATGTTCTAGGATGTCGATAAAAAGAGTACACTCACGATCAATTCATAGCCACTTTCGACTAGACATACAATGAAAAATTAGATAGACAGTAAGTGCTCATTCAATTTCTAACATCAACTTTCAAAAAAATGTCACTTCCAGATTTAAAAAAAGTTCTTCTTTAACCCTATTTACTTTTAGTTTTTTTTAGACACCCCAGCAGACTTATGATCTACTAATTCTAGAATGAATATAATTCTATATGAGCAATAGGTATTAGTGGAAATATTTTCGATTGAATGTTTTTTAATTTTCATCAGTCACAATCTTCTTCAAATTTCATTCAATATTTTAAGAAAAAATAAATACAAAATCTTCTAAAACTTTTTCAGACATTGCGTTAAATGTAAAGGTTTTATCAAAAATATTTTCCTTAATACTTAATGTTGATATATAAGTGTATTTATTTTTAAAATTACTAGGTCATAGATCAGCTAAAGTGTCTAGAAAAGATAGAAGCAAGACATTCCGTTAATTAGTGTCTACGGTCAAATCATAAGAGATTAAGACACATCAGTGTCTAAGATCGGTTATTCGTTGACACAAAAACTGTCTTGTCTGATTCTTACTTCATGTGTCTTGACTTTTTAAAGTATTGATCAGGCATATTTTTCTTTTGCCTCTGAATAACATTTTGATGGAAATAATAAGCTTTTGCTTGCGAATAGATGGCTTTTGATCTAATTCAAATCAGTCTAATACGGCTCGATAGTAAGAAACATTCACTCCTTTTAATATCTCTATGTGTTACAGAGATTTTTCTTCGTAGCCAGACCAATCAAGATTATTTCTGAATGAATCAGACTAATATATTTAGGAAAAAGTATCGTTTTTCATGGAGCACTGTAGCATGTATGCCGCACGAAAACGAGAAGAGAAATGAAGAAAAAAGAAATACAAAGAGCAGAAAGATTGGAAAAAAAGAATAAAAACAAAAGAAGAGGAGTTTAGTCCATTCCTATTTGAAAATAGGTTGATATAAAATAAAAATAAGGAAAAATGTAAGAGTTTCATTGATTCTCACAGATGAAGAAAAGATATTATCTAGATAGATATATACAAGACGATGAACTAGACAATTCTTCAGAACAACAAGAAAGGAAGAAACAAAAGAGAAGAATGACGTGCACACCAACATTCATACAAGTACTTATGCATTTAGACGTTCAGAAAGTGGAGATACTGTGATAGAATGCTTTGGAATATTATAATGGCCATCAGCCAATGAATGATGCTGATCATTATAAAGGAAAAAAAGTGATTTAGATTGCATCTTTTCGAGATTCTCAACTCTAGGTTTTGATTTAAAGTGCGTTCAAATCGAATTTCGATTCATTAAAAATCAGTTCTTTCGATATTGAATTTGCTTTATTCGATTCTTTTGGTTTATTTGATTTTTTTTAATATTCTGTCTTATGAAAATAGTCATAGCTTTGTTTTATTTGCTTTCGATCACAAGATAGATAACGTTTCATATATAAAATATAGGCGTATGAATACTTTATCAGTAGATAAGCATGCACATACGAAAGAAAGAAACGAAAAAAAAATAGAACCATTAAACTTATTCATAGAAAAATGAAGAAATATAATATAATAAGAGTAAGAAAATGGCTGATTCGTTTGAAATTTTTTACGCATTCTAAAACATTATTATATTAATATTAGACAAAATAGGTGTCTTTTAAACAGATATTTAAAAATTTTGCTTTAATAAATAAGTTTCATAGTTCACTATTTAAACGCTGTTCTTCTATTTTATATTTATACTATTAGTACGAATATTTCTTATCGAGTACAAATTTCTTATCTAATATTCTCATCAGTCCCATCATTCAATTTTTCGAACATATACTTAACTGTTAAGTCACAAACAATCGTTATACTAACTGTGCACTCTTATGCACATAAAAAAAAAAGAGTTAGAAATCAAACCAAAATGACTCTATAGGTTCTACCATTTTCTAGGATCGATTCTTCTGTTTATTATTCAAAGGGAAACATAAGTTATTTTGAAAAAGAAACAATTGTTTCATGTTGAAGCTCTACTATTGTTTTGAACAGATCTTGATTGAACAGAATGAACAATTTTATAGAACTATGATAGCTGTAATTCTAGTGTAGACTAGTTTTATTTCATTTTTATTAGTAGATTAATAAAACTTTTTTCCTGTAGTTACGCTCTTTTTGCCTTTTCTTTATATAATCAATTTAAATTACTTTTCTACGCAAATGTTGAGTAACCAACGATTCACCTTTACAATCTGTATCATATGATATACAATTTAATTTAGATAAACTTTAACTTATTTCTATTCGTGAAAATATTATTATGTCTACTACTACATCACATCCATTTGATCAAACACTTGCATCAGCTTATGTAAATCTTGCTGATGAACGCCTTGGTGCTCAAGCATTAGCTAATTCTGATGAATTTTTTGCTCCAGCATCTCGTATGCTTAATTCAGCATCAGCTGTTTTTCATGCTGGACGATATGATGATCATGGTCAATATATGGAAGGATGGGAGACTCGTCGAAAACGTGTTGCTGGTTATGATTGGTGTATTGTACAATTAGGTTTACCAGGACAAATTGTAGGTGTTGACATTGATACAAGTCATTTCACCGGAAATTATCCAGTAGCTGCCTCACTTGATGCGTGTTGCATTAATAAAGAAGAAAAACCAGATAATTGGCAAGAAATTTTACATGCAGTTACATTAGGTCCAAATGCTCATCATTTTCATGCAATAACTGCTCATGGTCATTGGACTCATGTTCGCTTGAATATTTATCCAGATGGTGGTATTGCTCGACTTCGTGTTTATGGTATTGTTCAACCATCCGAAGATAAATTTACAGAAGAAGTTGATTTATTAGCTCTTGAAAATGGAGGTCGTGCTATAGCAGCAAGTGATGAACATTATGGTAATCCTTGGGCACTATTACGTCCTGGTCGAGGTATTAACATGGGTGATGGATGGGAAACTCGCCGACGACGTGTGCCTGGTAATGAATGGTGTGTACTTGCCTTAGGTAAACGTGGAAGAATATCTCGTATTATTCTCGATACGGCTCATTATAAAGGCAATTATCCTGATCGATGTTTAATTCAAGCAGCTGATGCTACCCTGGATAATAGTAAATCATTAGTTAATCAATCATTATTTTGGGAAACATTATTACCTGAACAGAAATTAAAAATGGATGCTATTCATACATTTGATAAAGATCAAATAAATGATCTTGGTCCAATAACTCATGTACGAGTTAATATTATTCCTGATGGTGGCCTTTCTCGAGTACGTCTTTTTGGTCGAGTTGAATAAGATATGTTTGATTTCTATAATAATATGATATCGATAATGGTTGAAAATTTTTTATGATCATTTTGGTTTCTTTCTATGATTTGTTATGAAATAGATTTGTCAAATTATCTTATTCTTTTTTATTTAACATCAATAAATATTAAATGCTTGGTCATCTTTGAGAATTTTAGATTTTCATGGATAATTGAAAATAAAAATCAAGAATGATTATAAACAAACAGTGAATATAAATAAAAGATATATCTAAATATACATTTTAGGAAGTAAATGGAATATTCTTTATCAATATAGATATTTTGAAAATTACTCAAGTGTTGAATGAATTTCTATTTAATTGATGAGTACTTTTTCTGTATCGAATTTGATCGGTGATTGATGATACATTTTGTAGAAATTTAATTATGTCTCCTATGAATTAATGCTGTTTTTTGTTTATTTCTTTTATCAAGTTTTTTTTTAGCATTTATTAAAAATATTGTCTGTAAGTATGATTTTTTCTTTGTTGATGGCGATTTGAAAGTTGTAACCAGTAGGCTTTTCTCTTGACGGTACCGATACCTTTCAAACCCACATGAGACATTTTTCACTTTTCTCATCGTATAAAAGTGAAATCAATCTCTCGATTAGTCATACCTACCTCTGAATCACTATAGCCAGAATATAAAGCTCTTGCCGTTTCACTGTTATAATGCTGTTGTGAAACATGAATAGTCAAGTATATGCAAAAAAGATGAATCTATCTCTTGCAGATTGCTCCACAAGTTACGACAAATATGCCGATGTTCTTTTCAAACTACTGACAGACTGTGATACAGATGTCAGTCACAATCTGTAACGATCTAGCGAGTTTTTCGACATGCTAGTTTTTGGTTCCGTCATGATCTATCGTATAAACGATGGGGATTTCTCCAATAGCTAGAATAGCTCCATCGCGTTGAATATTTCAATCCTGTATAAATTGCGCTAAAAGTTTTTTCTTCACTATCCAAATTCGCTATTAGCCTTTTACATCAATTAAATGTTCATCAAGCATAAAAATTATGAATCAAGTGTATGTATACTTTACTTTCTACAATAGATTTACTTTGTTACCTTTTGTCTATGTGAAAGATATGATATAAGATAAAATAAATATATGATAAATTACAACGACGAACAATGGTTTCGTTTTGTTTCGATAGTATAGCTTGACATTGAAGTGAATTAATAAAATATATTACGCATATTTTGACGAATATTCGCCAAATATAAATATTCTAATGCATATTTCCTCATCAACATTGTAATTGACATCAACAAAAGCGGTTTGATTTGCGAAAAAAAATCTATGACCCATTTTTTGGAAAAAAAACCATGCGAAAACTCGAAAAAATCTATGTAGGTAGTTCATAATTCAAATAATATAAGTTGTTATTCTCACCGTATTAAATATCAAAACAACTAATCAAACGAACTAACCACTATCTTCTTGTGGACATCTATATATTGGTAATAAAAAATAGATAATATTTCATTGAGTCTTATTTTAAACTACGACTAATCTATAATACAATAGACTCTGAAAGAATCTATATCATACAAGTTTAATACTGTGTGTGTTATATTGATAAAAATAAATTCTCATGTTAAATTAATATTAAGTAGAAAATAGAATTCTTCATCAACAACAATTATTCATTTATTTATGAGACAGTCATTTTGACTTATTATTATATAGTCTACACACGTATATACTGAATCATGATTTTTTTAAAAACAATTTTCTATGTTGAGTCATATGATAAATATACATAAAAACTATGACGTTGTGCGTTATCGACTTCTTTCCTTTTATGGTGAAAAGTCAGCATGTGAGTCATATCCACATATTGACGTCTTTTTAATATGTAGTAAAAAGAAAAGAAATAAATAACAAAACAAATTTGATGTGTGATTCATCTAGTTTATAATTTAGGAGTTGTGCAATACCTAACAAATAAATAACTGCTCTCCCGTTCTTCTTCAGCAGTCTGTGTGTGTACGAAACAAAAAAATAGCATTAGTTTTTTAATAAAAACAAATCGTAAATAAATGACGGACGACTATAATGCTTCAACAGATGTGAATACGGCAACTAATGAAGAAGATACAGAAGCAGTAATTGCTAGTAAAGGTATTGAATTAAATATCATGTTTTGATGATGTTTTATGCATTGAACTGTACAGATGAACAAATGACAACAACTGTTCATGAAAATGGTTATGAATCTGAATGTAGTTCAAGTTCGAGAAGTGAAGAAGATGTAGCTTGTTCAGCACTGGAAGTTGAGGCTGATGCATTTACAAGATTTATTGAACGACAACGTATTGAAGTCATGTTTGAATTACGTCGTTTACGCTTAGGTGAGCGACCCGTAACAGGTCAACATAATCGAGAACGCATTGAAACATTTCTTAACAATATTCATGAACATCAACAAGAAACAAGAGTTCCATCAACACGACCAGCACCACCTAGTGCCCATATTGCTGATATTGATGCATTAGTTAATCGTCGATGTGTATCAGCAGCATTGGGTAGTGCTGCTTTTCGACAAGATCTAGAAAATACTATTCGTCATTCAATTGGGATTCGACCAGCAGCACCAGTACAACAAACTCCACAAGCATCAAGCATACCGCAAGTTGTAACTCGCGTTAATGTCGAACAACAACGTCCACAGATTACTCGAACAGTACCTCAAATTCCTATCGAACAACAACGTCCACAGATCACTCAGACAGTACCTCAAATTCCTATCGAACGGCAATCACCACGTGCACCGCCCAACGTTGAAAGGTATTTCTATTTCAAATAATCTATTAATCTATTAGAATAAATTAATTTTAATAGACAAGAGCGTGAATTCGAAGCGTGGCAAGCAATAACACAATTACAACGTGAAATAATTGTCTTAGAAATTAGTGATCTTGTCCATAGACAATTAGTAACGAGTGCTTTAGAAAGTGATTTTCGTAGACATCTTGAACAAAACGTTTTAGTAAGATATTTATATCGAGTCAATAATCAAAATTAGAATGTATTTTCTATATATTTTTAGAATCATTTGGAACATGGAGCACCTGCTGGACAACAACAAGAGCAAGCAGCACCTACCGCTGTAGTACCACCAATTCCACTTCAACCACCACGAGCCAATGTTCATGCCGTATGTGTTTTCTTCAAATACAAAATTCTTCTTTTTTTAAAATATTTATTATATATAAAATAGTCTGCTTCGAATATTGATGCATTATCAGCACGTCTTGATACAATGCAACAAATGCTTCAACTTATGTTTACAATGCAAATGGATATGCAACGATCATTGCGTCAAGATGTAGCAAGTGCTTTAGCTAATAATTCTACAACGACAATGAATTCAGTAAATCAACCAATACAGGCTGGTCATTGTACTGTTTGCTTAAGTGCTATTGCTGATACAGTTCTTTATCGTTGTGGTCATCTTTGTGTTTGTTATATGTGTGGATTACAACTTCAACACGGTACAACAGCAAATGCTGTGAAATGTCCTATATGTCGTGCTCCAGTTGAAGATATTCTTCGTGTTTATCGTAGTAGTCATGATGGAGAATAAATTTAAAAAACAAACTAAATTCAAATAAAAACAACTATCTTTTTTTTTGCTTGTTAATAGTTTTTTAACGAATATATTTACGCACAAATACAACATGAATAGATATGTACAATAATTAATTAGAAAATATATTTATATGTGTGTTTTGAAAAATAATCACTCGTGCTTGATTTTGTTTTCTTGTAGAAAGTTCTTTCTTTGTTTTGTTTTGTCATAAAAATAAAATATCGTAAATTAATGATTTTCGGCTTTCATGATACTATCATCGATTATTGATGTATGTTTCGTTGGTGATAAATCTTTATCAACTAAAATAAGAAGATTAGAAAATAATTTTAAATAAATGATTATAAAAACATACATTGTTGTTGTTCTTTTAAATAATTCATTAATTCTTGCTCATCTATTGGAAAAATATCATCAGCATCATTTATTTCTGATGAAAGTTCTTCGTCGTTTATATTATCATAAATTGAATATAAATCATCGATTGTCGGTATATATTCAATATCTTCTTCATTATTATTTAGTTCTTTTTCAAGATCTGATTCAATTTGTTGTACATCTTCATTTGAATATTGACCTGCAGGTTGTTCATTGGCTAATTCTTTTAAAAGACGACTTGCAATAGCTGTTGCTTTTTTATGTTTTGTTTCTTGAGAATCTAGAAAAGATAAATATTCGCATTTTTTTATTATTAATAAAATAATTTCGTTAGTATTACTTTGATTAATTGGAGCTGAAATGGTCAATGAATAGCCACAAATAATGACAAAAAGACAGCAAGGAATGAACTGCATTATTTAATCTCTATAAGAATAATTTGTATGTGTTGTCAAGCTTATGAAACTAAAGAAATAATAAGATCTCTTTTCTCTTTTTCTTCAAATGTTAACATCGTGGGTGTTTAGGCGGTAATTAGATATAACTAAATAAAAAAAAGACGAGAGAAACACAAAAGCAACAATAAAAAGAAGAAAGACGTCATTTTGACATTCATTGTGACGAGCATTCAACGCATTCTTTACTGGCTCATTTATTGTGCGCTAACTGCGTAGGCTGATATTTTTCTTCTAAAAAAAAGTCATTTGACTAATAGCAGATGGAATAGATAATAACAAATCTATGCGTAGATTCAAAAATATGATTCTCATAAATAAAAACCCAAACACACAAAACAGTTTATCAACACTAAAACTAATATATCAAAATAATATTACTTTTTTTTTTAATATTTCATCATGCATCAGTGCATATAATTGATTATATTCATAATATGTATATAATTACCATCTTCTCAATAGTAAATATAGAATATTAGTACTAATAATAGGAAAAAGACTAAGCAAACATATTTGATACGACTAAATTAGATTTAATTACGAAAAAAAAAACTATAAAAAAATTGAAAACTCAATAGAGTGTAAATGTTCTGATGTAATTTCCTGAATATTTTGAAAATAAATTAAACTATAATGATACATTTTTATAAATAGGTCAACTTGTGATACGAACGAACATTCATCTACGTTCTGTTTATTGTGAAGTAAATAGAAAAAAAAATCTGTTTAATAATACAAATGGTGTTATCAACAATGCATGGCAAGTTCAACTAAATCTAATTAATATCTCCTCTCTTCTCCAATCATTTAGAAACCTATTTTTATACTAAAACAAAATATCTGGCTGAAAATTTTAACGAATATACATGGTGTTCCATGAATTTTGAGATGCTACAAATTTAATTTATATGCAGATAGAGAATGGTCCCTAATCGAATGTTTTTATATGAGCCTTGCGTATTTGTGTCAATCTTTTAAATAACATATTATTAGTTTATAAATTATCTTGTAATAATAAAAATATAAACATGAGAATGTGGCGATAAATTTTTCGCAATGGATCGATGCGATTTTTCAATAAAGTATTGAAAACGTTCTACATAAAAAATGTCGTAGTAGAAATCAATAAACATTAACTTGTTCGTCTACTCCGTGCTCATCACGAGGCACTGGTTACGTGAACAGTCAAACTATATACTCATTGACCTGATTGAAATGGATAAAATATATAAAAATGTCATGTGTAGAAACTAAAAACTAGATTGAACAACGGATGAAAAAGAGTAACTTGTAATGGTTTTAAAAAATTGCTTGATAAAATTTCCGAGAGACTTATCAAATTAATAGAAAATGATGCACAACAAATACGTGATGGTTAAATGAGAGTTTTGTGTAACAGATAAATAGAAGAGTGTTTTACTTTTTAAAAATAATATCATGTTGATCAATTGCAAAAAATTTCTCGTCACATTCTCATGTTATTATTACGCGAGAAGATATTACTATCTAAATATAAACTAATTTTGTCGTGCCTCAAAACTTATAAAACACCCTGCATATAGGGCGGGTGTGTATATTTCAAAGTAAAAATTTTATCATAAAATATTAAACTGTTTAAGAGCTACTATCATAACAATGGTTATAAAGTAGTTTTCCGTGTTCTAAGAGTCTCTTTTTCAAATCTAATGATATAAATTTTGTGTTCATGCAAAAATGTAATGATAGCCTGTGGCTATAACTTAATAATGTCTGATTTTGTGAAAGTTTTGTTTTTTCTCTAACTTGCTGAAAACTTTCCTTGCAAAGTACAACAATTTACAAGCATTCATACGGAAAAAAATTATTTTGTTTTTTCTTAGGAACTCAGTCAAAAATGAAAAAACTTGACTCTGTTGAGTTATAGAACGTAATCATTGAAAAACCATCATTCCCTTTGTCATAAGGTTCTAAGAACAAATTCATTTGGAAGATGTGCAACGTTTGATAGCGCATATTTGCCAATGTATGCTAGTCATATTCTATGTGTTATAAACGTATATACTGCAGCTAAAAAGATTTGGGAATTATGAATTTTTCATGAAAAACCTTGTAAAACTTTCAAAAAACACTTTAAAATCAAGAAATGATTATCCATTTGGAAGCAAACACTTTGGACTACTAAACCGTGTTTGAAGCTTGAAAACTGTTATAGCCTGGACAAAAAATTAGAATTTCTGAGTGCACTGTGGGGATTTGATTAACATAGAAAAATAAGACTTTCCTTGTTCTGTTAATGAAGCAACTATTCTTTTTAATGAAATCTATAATGTCAATAAGTATTTCAACTGCTTCATTGTATTTTTCATGTGTAAAATAACACATGTTCATATATTTTTCATCATAGGTAATCATATTATTCTTGTATCTTTCTACTTGTTAATGAAAAAAAAAAAGATTATTTTTTCACAAAATGAATTTAAAATTCTATTCTGATAGCAATAATTTCATGCAAAGTCAAATAAAATATTTTAATTGCACGTTATCTGTACGATCTTGTTTTGCAACATGACATATAAATTATTTTACTAATTACTATAGAAAGATGATTGAGTTACTAATTGTTCTCTTGTATTTGTATTAAATACTTTAAAGTCATGTGCTTAGAAAAAAACATGACTGATTATGTTGATAGAGCAATAATTGACCTTTTTCTGTAAATTATCATCAAAAATATCTTGTTATATATATAACTTTTAAGTAAAGATGTAAACATGTAATTGTGAGATGATTTAATGAGACTAAAGAAATGTTCAGTAATCTCATAAATGATATATATATATAATTTAACATAGTGATTTTGATTGGCTCAAATTATTCGTATAGATTTTCATTAACATATTTTAGTCACTATCAGAAAACTGTTATACATAGGATCGTTTAATCAATAGATTTCTTTCTGAATGTTTTTTGAACTTGAATAAAAAGTAAATAATGCAAATTTCTATTTTATGGCTCGATAAAAAACAATATGACCAACAATTGCTTTCGAACACATTCAATGAAAGTCAAAGACCATTTATCAAAATAAATAAGATAGAAAACAACATTAGATTAACATTTTTTAATCAGCATATCCAATTTATTCTTGTCATCAATTTCTTACAACAGACTAAGCAAGTTCTACATAGATTGAGATCATTATCACAAACTTGTTGTCTCATTTCATGTGGATTCTAATAACTTCCTTTCTCTCATAGTATTTAGTTGCTTTTTCAGTACTATAATACTTCTTATGGGGACAAAAAGACAATACTTTAACAATGTAATTTGTTTATAGAAATAAGATCATTTCTTAATTTTGATTAATATGAAATGAAAAAGAGTATTAAAAGAGTTCCCATTAATTTTCATTCTAACAGGGTTAACAAATCGATCATGCATAGAACGACATAACAAGAAGGAGGTTACAGGAGGCTTAGCCATCTATCTCCCCTTACCAGCGGTTGAATTTCGCTTAAAAAGGGGCTTCAGTCTCATCCAAAAAGCATTACTAGTGGGGCTTCGCTCTTTGCCCCACAACCTTTTTTTTCTGGTTACGTCATTAGCTTCACAGATGTCGTCATTGATTAAACATGCATGAGTCATCAAATCTATCCCGAACTCATTATCTATTAATACGCTTACGATGAAACTCATTTTGAAAAGCTGATATTAACAGCAAATGACACACGTTACTGAACTAGATTATTTATGATATTAAATTGTTCTGATCAACTATAATTACGAAGTTGGTTTTAGTGACATCTCGCATTTACGTTGATTTCAAGTAAAATTTATTATATTCTTATTGAAACAAAAGTATAGTGTATCGCCCTCATTTGCTTCGAACTCATTTTTCCTAAAAGTAAAATCTATTGTTGAATATGTCGTCTGATTTCATGCATTTCTCTCACAATTTCTTTGTCTGGTGTATCTGTCAAATCTAGATGTCGCCACTTCAAGTGCATTCGACCTTGATTTGCATTTTTTGCTACGCTTTATACGACCCGATCACGTTCTTCCTAATTGTTTGCTAAAGGTGGTACATTCTTGTTTATCGACTTGAGCGTCATCTTTTATCATATGTCACATTGTTTGTAGCACTACTTTCATTGATTAATGCATTAATGTGTAGTTTTTTTTTCCTATAATGACCAATCGTTATCATTTTCTAGATTATTCGATTTCTCTTTCTCCTGAATAACGTTAAAGTACCTACATCACTTTCTTATCTGTGAAATTATACGAATTCTTAATCGAAAAAATTCATTTTAGAAAATCAAAAAGATGTCATCGACTGATGGTGCAACTAATAATAGTGCGAGCAAAGCTGATGAATATATCAAACTAAGAGTCGTTGGTCAAGATAATAGTTAGTTTTTGTTTATTATTCATATTTAATTTTGAAAATCTTATGTATTCTTTTTCTTATTTGTTATTGTCAGGTGAAGTTCATTTTAAAGTTAAAATGACAACATCAATGGGTAAACTGAAAAAATCTTATGCTGAACGTCAAGGTAAGAAATTCTATTTAATAGTTTTATTTAATTAATTTCGATTGATTTAGGAGTCGCTATTAATAGTTTGCGGTAAGTTCTATTTATTCATTGAATATTTAAAATTATGAAGTTTTATTTTTAGATTTCTCTTTGATGGTAAACGTATAAATGATGATGAGACACCAAAAGTTTTAGAAATGGAAGATAATGATACAATTGATGTATATCAAGAACAAGTATGTTAATATTCAATTCAGTAATTTATTGCATAAAAATAATTTTTTTGTTTTAGGTTGGTGGTTGATTTTAAACTAACTCAATCATTCAAAATGAAAACATTTCTATTTCTTTTTTTTTTTTTTCATTTTTTGTTGTTGCTTGTATGTATATATCAGAATGATTGATGACATTCAAAAATTGATGGCATTCTTTTTTTCCGATGAAACATTCTGGAATTTGATTTTTTGCTTGGGAAAGAAAACAAAAAGTGTATTACTATTTTTATTTTCTTCTTTTTTTTTGATGTGTTAAAAATGTTGTATGTATTTGTTATGACAAAAAAGAAAAAGAAAATTTTATGATGCATTTAAATTTTCTCGTAGATTAAGAGATAATGAATACACCAAAACGGTATGATTAGAATTATTTGATTGTTTTTTTTGTTTCTTCTTTGCAACAATTTTTCGGTGTTAAGATTACTATCAGGTTCTGATGATGTATGTGAATATCCAACAACAAGAAGACGATCTAAATCACCAAATGATAATTTGACAACACCAATTGATGATCAAATTGAACAAGTGGCGAAAAGACATCGTGTACCGAGTGATACTGTCAAACGTATTATCTCGGTAGGTTCGATAAATATATATAATTTATAAATTTTTAAGCATAATTCTGCTCTCGAGATGTAAAAACAAAAACAATAGTCATGAATGATCTACAATGATTCTATAGCGAGAGCTTTGTATTTATGTATGACCAGTTTCAAAGAAATGATATCGATTTCATGTAATAGATCACTAGACAACAGTTATCGATGTTCAATTCGAGTAAAAACCTATTGTAGGAGAAATTCACTTTTTTCGTATTTCAAAAACTCTAGATAGTGCATGAAAATTAAAGATGAATATTCCTGAACAAACGTTATTCATCATGTTTCAAAAATAATCAAGTAAATATTTATAGAAAAAGTAGCATACTACCGAGCTTATTTTTGATGAAAACAAAGTATCTAATGAATATCTATTTTAGGATCTTTTAAATGAATCGACAGTAGTCGATTATCTTCGAACACGAATAATTCAAGATGAATCATATTCAGTTCACAACGTAAATATCATATAGATATTGTTCATTATCATTTTCTATTCTTTTCATAGTCAATCTCAATAACAAGATCCGATGAATCTCTTCTTTCTTCATCGAATTATTTTGATACATCATCTCAAATAAATTGTTCGAATGTATTTTCATCCGATCAACAACAAAATCTGTTATCAACAACAATGGTTGATGAATATGATCCACTTTGGCTTGAGTTTCTTCAATCACTTAATACAGTTGATAATAATTCAAATATACAACAAAATACAACACAATCAAATGCTGCATTTGATTCATTATTTAGTGAAGATGATGATGATGAAGAATTTATCGGACCAGATGATGAAAATAATATTGAAAGTGTTGATGAACGAAAACTACGTGTGTCAAGTATGTTCAATCAAGATAAATCTTCTTGAATAAAATGAGAAAAAATTTAAAATTTTATATTAATTATTCTAGAGCGTGAATTAGCTTTATTATTAAAAGATAGTACACCATCACCAGATAATCATGTGTAAGTTCTCAATTAAGTTTAGAATATTTTTAAAAATAAAAATTAATTTTCTTTTTTGTATAAGTTCTTTTCCTGATGAAGAAATTCTTCGTGGTGATCAATATGAATCTTTATGGACAGAATTTTTAGCTTCACTTCAAACAGGAAATGATCAACAACAAGATGAACAACAAAAATCTATAATAACAACAACAGAAGAAGATGATAATGATGATGATCCTGAATTTCGACTTGCAGATACTGAAAACGATATTGATGATGATCTAGAAGATGAATTACATGTTTCAAGTAAATTTTATTTATTTTAAATTCGTTATTTATTTATTTTCTTTTTTAAAGAACGTGAATTAGCTTTACTTTTGGAAGATAACGCTTCGATATTAAATAATGAAGAATTTCAACATAGGTAAAAACAAGAAAAGCTGTTAATCCAATTCCTATGAGATTAAAAATATGAAAGACAATAGAACTGTTTTACATTGTTGAGGAGAAAATGTACTACAAAGATTGTATCTATGGTGAAATTTTCCTCAAGATTCGATTCCAGCAGTTTGCTTCACCATAATCAGTTTTTTGAAAGATTTGCCTATATTCGAGAACGATTTGTAACATTTAGAATTGGTATTTGAACTTCTCATTCAGTTACAAGAAGGATTTCTGTTTCAATACATTCATATTCCGTCACACTTCTAACAACGAATATAATTAATTTTTCAAAAATACTTTTTGAAGTAACAGGTTATATGAATAAAAACTTATATAGTGAAAATCTTTGTCCTTTCTGTATGTCACATTACTAACACTCGTTTATAATAATAATTCGAAGAAACAAACTTCGAAAGACTGAAATATTCAGGTTATCCAGAATACAAATCCACTGAAGCACTGACTTCATTGACATTGGCGTTCGTTGCAACATTGGAACACCACCCTTATTAAAATGTATTCTTTTTGTAGGGATGTGTTTCAATGCTTTAGTGTGTGCTAATTACACTGAGGTAGTGGCGGCACTAGTAAGTAAACTTAAACTGCACATCCCTAACAGTGCGTAAGAAGTAAGTGACAATGCTAAGAAGCTTGTTACAATTCTACAGGAGAAGAGAATCCAAATTTATATCCTCATACTACAAAACTTCTTTTAGATAGCATTTCACAAAAAAATAGTACGATTCCATATGCAGGTAATTAGAGATTAAATTGATTTGAATTTTTTCACGATTCTCAGCACTGACATCATCTTTGAAATTATGTTTGTTATCATTTCTATCTTCAATTTTTTGAATGCATAATACGACTTGTAAACAAAAAAAAAACAATGATTATATATTTTCATAGTGATGAATTTGTTAATCCTGAATCAGTTTCATCAAATACAACTTGTTCTACAATAACAAAAACATTGGAATATCAAATAACATCTGAACAACGTAATATTCTTCAATATCAATTAACAGCTGTAAAGTTTTATTTCTATGATTTTGTTTTTAATCTTATTTTTATTCATAGTATGTTCAATTATTAACTCAACATATTTTATTAAGACGTGAAACAAATTCATCGTTGCCAGATGATCAATCTGCTGAACAACTTTTTGTAAAATTTCTTTTTTGCAACGAAAAACAAACAAAATTGATTTTTTGTTTTATTTTTGTAGAAAGATCTTATTTATTTTCGTGATAAACAACCGAATTCAATCTTAGATATACCTTTATTAACTGAAGCTCAACATTTAATTGAAACTTCACCACCACCAAGTCGAAGAAAAGCTTTTGGTAGTTTTTTGAATTTCTATTATTGAAAATAAACATTTATTTTTTTCAAAACAATCTTCCTTAGGTAATCATCTATCATTTTATTTAATGGATACATTTTGTAAAAGTTCAGCTTTCGTACATGATTCATTATTACCAACTTATTTATTATCTTCAACAAATTCAAATATTCAAACATTATTTAATGATCAAATATCAAGAAATTTCGTGCCTGGTGAAGATTGGTTTGTTTCATTTCGTTAGATTTGTTTAAAAATAAAATAATTTCATTCGAAAAATTTAGCTTAATGGCACTTGGTCTTGAACAAAATGATGCAAAAATGTTAATTATTGGTCATTGTGAAAAAGCTATCAATGATCGTCTTAATAGTCTTCGATATGCTCGAGTACGACGTGGAAAACAAAATCCAGTTAAAGCTTTTTTCACTTATGGTTCTGTTCCTGACATTTCGTTAAATCCTTGGTATCATGTTCCAAATGGATTTGATATTAAACAAATTTATCCAAATGGTTTGATTGAAAAAGTTAATGTTGTTTTTCCTTCTTGGTTTCGACTTGTAAAATCAAATTTTATTCATTTATTCATTTCAAAGAAAAATAATTTTGTTTTAGTCTTATAAACGATCGAGACAATTATTAAAACGTGCAAATAATTCTCTTGTTTCATCATCATCATCATCATCAACAACAACAACAACAACAGCAGCAGCAATTCCAAGAGTCGATCCAAATGATGATGTTTCTTCATCAACTGTTTATGTTGTTGTTGAAGGTACATCATCTAATTCTCGAACAACAACATCACCTAATAAAGTTTTACAACAAATTCATATGTTACATTTATTAAATTCTTATCCGAAATTACAACCTAAACAACAATAATCATCACATTAGTTAATTCTTGTCAGATCTATTTTTGTTTATTTTTGTTTTGTAAAATATCTTTATTTAATTTTGATATGAGGAACTAAAACGATCATAATTATTATAAACAGCTGTTTCGGTGTACACTTGCCAGGAGATATCAGAATCTAACTCAACTAGGATCACAATAAGCTAAAAAGATGTTTAATCCCTAAATGTGGGTTACTGATAGATATCAATAAAGATGTCTAATTTGAAATTGATTTAAAAGATATTTTTGACAAATTCACATTGGCTTCTCTAGATTAGAGCCTGTCGGTTTCAAAATTTTTGAGTCAGAACACTGCCCGTACTTTTCATAGTCTCAGTTTAATAACTAACGCATCCTATGCCTTTGTCAGGCAAACTTGGCAAAGATCTTATAAGAATCAAGTTATAAATGACTTTTAATGTCAGAATAGTACTTAGTGGATCGATCTTAGACCTGATTTGATCCATGTTCGAGGCCTATCTGACGGGATCTACTTCAAAGTGGACGAAAGATTTATGCTGTAGCCTATTTTTGAAAAAAAAAGAAGCATTTTTTATTTTTTCTCAGCTGAGGAGAATTTGCAAAAAGACATGTTCAGTGTAGTGGATGTACATACTTTAGCACAGTTCCAAACTAGATGAAACTTTCAGAAAATGCTTTTTTTCTATTTGGTATGTCTTCTGAATAACCTTGCAGATGCATAAATGCTTATGGGCTGAGTTAAAAGTTTTCCAAGTCTTCGGCTTTCTGGTTTGTCATGATTTTCTGGCTTTGAAAGCTTTTTTTTAAGCAAAAGTAATGATGACATAGTCAGAATCAGGGCAAAAAACTGCAACGAATGATGTACAATTTGTTAATTTTCCAAGTGAAAACGTGTTACACGAAACTTTTGAGCAAAGATCCTACTAAAGGATTTTCTACTAAATTTTTTCAGACTTTACGACTTCGATTAGTCATTTTTTCATAGTAGCAGTTAATATCACATTTCTATGAAAAAACATATACAATTCCCACAAAAAAAGGGTTGTGCCACCTAATTGATATCTATGATGAAGAAACCAGTTTTGAACTCCTTGTAGTTTGGACAGGACTTGGGCAAAAGAGGTGGTGGAATAAATTATAGATTCCACTCTAATGAACGCCAATAAAATGGAAATTATTAAATAACAGAATAAGCTAGTAATTTGTGGTTTTCAGCAATCGAGTGTTTATATTGATGAGTTTTTTTATGGAAAAAGATTTTACCTATAGTGTTTATTGGCTTTGCAGTAGGATCAAAAGAAAGTAGAACAGTTTTTAACTCTTTGTGGAATCCCTAGCAGAAATTGAGTTTTTTATGGAATGAAGATAGCTGAATTCAAAATGAGATTACGAGTCGAAATAACATTCAAAATGCTGTAAGAACCCTAATTAAATATCCATTACTTTTTTGTTTCAAGTAAAAAAAAACGAAGAAAGAAAAAACACGCGTATGTGGAACCATCATGAAAACATGTGCGACATGGAGAAAAAGCTAGTACATTTTCTGCACTGTTCACAGACGGAAATGGATAGAAGCTTGATTTCAGCAGCATATAGAGAGCATGATCGATAGATACTTCGATCTTAATATCGACCCATGTGACCGAGCAGAAATTGAGAAATAAACAAGGCCAATTTTTTTATAGCGAAACAGTACAACAGACACCAGAATCACATATATATATATATGTTGTACAAGAGAAGGAAACTGGTTAAAAGATGGGTTGCACATTTAGAATGTTTACGATGGAGGTGTTCGTATTGTTAGTTAGTAGGATCAGATATATTTGCGTTAAATTATAGCTCTCATCATTAAACTAACGTAAGCAACATTTCTTTAGTGGAAGAAGATATGAGCAACATTAGTGATACTTCAGAAATAGGAGCAATGGGTCAAATCAATCTTGCACCTTTTGGATCTCTTTCATTGAAAATGAAAAACAATTTCGTTGACTTTATCATTGCTTTTATCGATGCTCTAATAGAGACAAATAATGATTATCAACTTCTATTAAGCGATCTTCAAAATATTGTAAAGGGTAATGTACATGGTAGTTTGGCGAATATAGTTCAAAAGATTCATCGTGTCTTCATAGATAAAAAAATCTTTTAACTATGCTATCTTGTGATGTGAATAATTTTGCGAATTGTTGAACATTTTTCGACCAAACTTTATTTCAACAAGCGTCAACTAATGATGGTCTATGGTGTCAGTTAGCCATAAGAATGCCTGAAAAGAAACTCCAGAGAATTACCATTCGTTTTATAAAGACAATAAAAGTAGGCTACAAAATATTGACGATTTCCAAAAAAATTAAAAACTAATTATTTTTTTTTACCTATTCTCAACTGAGTCATCGAAAAAATTATAGCTTATCGTCATCTGGTGTAGCGAAATATTTTCGAAATAGAATTTCTATTTTCTGAATTTATTAATTGCGATAGACGAATTTATAGCAAAAATGTCTTCTTTGGTCCAAGTTTTGTTATCATCTTTTCTTCTCCAATATCTTGTAAAAATGAGACAAAAGATCTTGTTTTGATATCAACTAATTATATCTATGCTATTGGGAGATTCCATTTTCCAAATATTACAATGAAGCAATGAACATAATGTGAAATAAATTGAGAGTTGCTCAGCACTACTCGGTGACGCTTTTACCAAGAATTAAATCGAACTGTTTGCTTATTTATACTTTATTCTCCTTTTATTTTGTACAGATACGAACATCAGAGAAGGAAGAATCATTTGGCGGATCGGTATTAATTCGTATGCGTCGAAATAGTTCATTGTACAACGAACGTTTTACACTTTATTCATAAAAATACTTTCAGTGTTCTATTGTGACTTCGGATCACAGTTAAAAATTGTTTCTTCTCTTTTTTATCGATTCTATTTCATCTAAGATCCAATGCAGTGAGCGTCTACATTAAATGATACACGTAAATATCAGATAGATAAATATAGAATTAGTCTTAAGTGTTATTTTGCATAGCATCAGCCAGACATTTTGTTTCTTGATTACCAATCCGATTTTTTGCAAGATTTGGATTAGTGAGTGTCTGTATCCATGAACGAAAGTGTTTGAAAGATCAGTAATCAACTTGTTTTTCATAGTTAGTTTTTAATGCATTAACTAAATGCCATATGCCTTGATCACCAATTTGACTGAACCGCATATTTAGCATGATACATGTCTATGTTCAGATGCAAAATGACAATGAGATAAATCAATATTAAAAAAACCGACCTCACCGTATTAGTCTGTAACGCCTTAGCTAGACATACAATTCCTTGATCGTCGATCAAATCAATTTTTAGATTTAGCATAGTGATTGTCTGTAGAAGATAGCAGAAAATGAATAAAGATTGCTGAATAAAGTTACGACTTTACAGTGTTATTTTGTAATATATTAGCTAGATGTTGTGCTCCTCGAATGCTGATCAAATTCATTTCAAGTTACAGTGAAGTAAGCGTCTGTTTTCAATGATAAAAATGAATGCATGGTAGATGGATAAAGAACGTGCCCTTACTGTATGTTGCTGTAGTACATTAGAGAGATATCCTATTCATTGATCTCCTATTCGATTATATCGAAGATTTAATTTGATGAATGTCTGTGTGAAATGATCGAGATAGCGCTGAAACGGCTAAGTAGATAATTGGTCTCACAATATTGTTTCGTAATGCGTTTGCTAGATATATTATTCCTTGAACACTGATTTGACGATATGCCAGATTCAGCATAGTAAGTGTCTGTGTGAAATCATAAACATGAATCTGAGATAGATGAACAATAAACTATGCTTACGATATTCTTTTGCAATTCATTAGCTAGATGTTGTACGGTTTGATCTTCGATCATACCAATTTTGAGATTTAACATGGTGATTGTCTATGCAAAATAGTCAAAGTTATCGTCGAATAGATATTCCGAATAAATCATTGTAATCTCACGGCATTATTTTGCAACCCATTGGCAAGATATTGCATTGTTTGAACAGTAATTTTATTATATTCGAGATTCTGTGTCATGAATGTCTAATGAAGTCATAAAGATAAATATAATGTAGACGGTAAGAGGAGCTACCCCCCCCCCCCTACATTGTTGTTTTGTAATACATTGGCCAACCGTTGCATCTTCTGACCATTAGTGCGATTTCCTTTAAGACTGAGACTAGTAGTGTCTGTTTGAGATGAGAAAAATGTAAATTAGATTCTAGTGAAATTTTCTAATAAGTTTAAGGCTTCTGTGTATTAATGTAACAGGACAGGTTAGTACAAGTTTATAAGGTTAATAATAATTGGCAAAAAAAAAGGAATATAACGTCAACTGAAACAATAAGCGTCGAAAGTTCTTCAGGAAGATAGTAAACACTTTTGACAAAGCAAATGTGCTAGACTGTTCTTTTCCACTGAAGGAACATCAATTAATAGGAAAGAAATTTTTCACAATAGCATAGTTTGCATCTCGTATAAAACATTGATTGTAAGCAGTTCATTTTCGTTTCTTACAATGAGGATAAAAGAATGAAGAAGAGAAAAATTAATATCTAGAATGAAGCGTGAGAGACCATATCATTTGACTTTCGTGAAAGTCAAAACGAATGATTTAGTTTTCTGGAACGTATATTACGTCTGCAAATAGAACTCAGCAACTTTAGTGACACTGGAAGAGTCTTGAATCAATTTATGTTTATTGATCTTCTTCTCCCAATTGCCGTCGTTTCAAAAAGTTACTTTTCCCAGCAAGGAGCTGATGAAAAACAAAAAGATGTGATTTTCTATTTGAGATTCTGCGCTCATGTCGACTTTAAGACTTTTAGAAAGCCTACGCATGTATGTGTGTAAAATCCGAGGTCAACAATTTCATTCTCTGATTGTTGGTGAACACTTTGCCAATACTAATAGATTATTAGAATGATAATTCTGATTCAAAAAAATTTATAGCAAACTTATGTTCTTTAAGTTATTTAGCCTTACTGAGTGCGAAATAATTGAATCAATATCGAGAAATAAAAATCATATTATTAGCTTTAGCGAAAGATTACCTTATACCGATGATAGGTATCCGTGATTGCGTTGAATTATGTGCAAAACATTCCGAAGAGAACAAAAAATTGTTAAGACATCAAGATTGTCAAGAATGCGATATACCAATTCAACTGGTAATGTGAGAAGAGGTGGAGTAGCAAGAGTAGGGCATCAGTATTGTCAGTTAAGACAAAATTAATATCTCATTCAAAAGTAGGTTTGATTCGAGCACGTGCATACTTTATAAAAATTGTTTTTTTTTATGGTTTTATATGATTTTGCAAGTTCTTGTTTGCAGTAAGAATAAAAAAGTGACGTTATTAGGTAAAAGGAGTATATCTATGATAACTATATGACATCACACATTCTTACCTGTGACGGAATCTGCCATCTTATGCAGGGTGTGAGTGTGAGTGTGCGTCTGGATGTAGATTGTAGACTCTCTCTTCACTAATGCCCACATATTCACATCCAGACTCTTTCTGTGCGTGTGAATTTCAGTGCATTTCTGACTATCTGAAATCCGTAATAGAATATATAAATTTTGAGACATTCAGATATTCAATTATTGAATTCTATTTTTAGGTTAGTCATACATGATACCAACACATCCACAGCAACACCTACTCACATCTACCTCAATAACTAAAATTAATGCATTTACATTCGCAAACACTAATGTTAACGCAGAAACGCAAAACGAAACCCACGTCTACACTGAAGCAAACAACCATGCCAGCACGCATATCGACGCTCCATACCCCACAATCTACACCCAGATTTCCGTTCAGGCATGTCATGAGCTCCAAGCCTTATAGGTCTTCTTACTCTCAGTGACCTCTACTCACAGTCAAAGGATGAGATCGAACGGCTTTCAACAGTTGGATATGTTTCCTCATCAGTACAGAATATTAACGTATACACACGAATATTGTCGACCAATGAGTAAACTTTGATTAATGATTCATTTCTAAAGAGACACTTTTGACTTTAATCGATGCCGGAGAAAACATTGAAAAAAAACACATCTTCTAGTTGAAATGTTTTGCGAAAAGTAATTTGAATTGAAAAAGATGAAAAACTTTCAATCATTTGAATTTCTTGATCGAATACTTAAGAATGAACAAATATCTTCTTCTTATGTATAATTATTTCGGAATAAAAATTGATAAAATCTTATTATGAATCAACTGCGCAAATAGCTTGGATGTCTTTAAATATTATTAACTCTTCACACATGTGAATTCTTTGAAAAAACAATTTTCAAAGATAGATTAAAATATTAATTGCTAACACTTTATTATTCTTATTCATCGTATAATAGTGTAAAAGTAGATAAGAATAATAAATATGCATCACAATGCCTCTTCTTCATCTTCTTACTCTGTATTCGTAGAATAAGATAAAACTGTTTTGAAATGAAAATTATTCATTCATTTACATGGAATGTAGGCAACTATGCGATGCTTAAAAGCATTACTTTTATTTTCAATCTTAGAAGTTAATTACAAAAAGTATTCTCCAAAAACATAGTGAAACTACTCTGAAAGCATTTGATTGAATAGACCAATATAGTAGATTACTGAGAGATCTATTGGGTAGAAAATGAAATGAGAACATAAGAATTCAAACTTTTTTAGTTAATCAAATATTTTTTAGAGTCTCTTTCTATGATTCATAATGCATTTTGATATGTGTCTGTCTTCTATTGGTGAGAAAAATGAAAAGAATCATGCTGAAACGTTTGCATATCACCCCGGAGTGGTTTTGAAGGGTAGGTGTTCGATGAATAAAAATGGCATATTCGGATTCAGCGTGATCAGTTACCCCCGTCGCCGTCGAGATCTCGAGAGGGTACCTCTGACCGTAAGCCAAAAATTTTTTGACAAAATTCAATGCAAAAAACACGTACAGAACAGAAAAAAAAATATCGCTTCGCACTGGATTCGAACCAGCTTCGCGTTATCCACGCTCTTTAGCCACTCAGCTATATGCGAATTATTCTTATTCTGTTCTTTTTCGCACGTCCTTCTTAATTTTTTTTATTTAATCTTCACTGTTTTATTCACCGAACACCTACCCTTCAAAACCACTCCGGGGTGATATGTAAAAGAAACACTTTTATGAGTTTTATATACAAATGAATCTAATTCTGTACTTCTTACATCTCTCCTTTCTGTCCATGTAAAAGTAAAAAAGATATTTACTCAATTGAGCGTTGAAATTAACGACAAAAGTTGTGTTAAAACAAAAATCAACGAGGTTTCACGAAGCATACTTCATTAACTTTCGTTAGATTTCATAAACTCGTGAAAACGAGTTAGATTTCTCATGCTTTTTCACGTGTGTTAGTTTTTTAAACGGTAACCAACTCATTTTATCTCGTTAAATGTTGCATTCGTATGATAATTTAATTTTCCTACTTGGGCTATGTACAATCTGTATCAGTATGTAGATTGACGTGAATTTCTGTGTTACTTATTTCTGAGTTCCATTTTCTATTTGGTTTGCATGACACAGTTATAAGCGCACTTAAGAAAACGTATGTAACTAACTTATTGTTCCCGATAGTTTTTATCTGAGAACAAATTAATTCTGAAACTAAAAAAAAACTAGTAGAACAAATATAGAGGTACAACGATAGTATAGCTCTACAGCTGAGTGAATGTATTATTTTTTCTCAAAGTTCAGAATATTTTTATTTAGCGTGACTTGTAAGTTTTAGAGATCCTTGACTATTAAGTTGAGATGAGTTGATTTTTTTCACTTAAAGAATTTACCTCTAATATGAAAATATGACTTGTTCATCTCTAGTAAATAGGTAAATTAATATACTAAGTTGAGAGGAAGGGTATAATTAAATTATATTAGGACTTTTCATTTCTCTTATTGTTCAATTTATCGTACGTATTGTTTTATCAATGATGTTGATCGCTGAAGATTCTCATGACTATAAAAGCATGTATCAGATGAAGTGTATATATGTATACAGTAACTAAATATGTATGAGTATTTGATCTTACACATGTTTTTATACTAACTATAGCCTAAAAACATCAGAATCGCGGACTATGCACCACGTGAAATAGAATTAAACTATATGAAGAGAACAATTTGTCAAAAATTAGTGCAATGCATAAGCTGAAATATATATTATTGCTCAGAAATTCTCATTGTTATACACTTCAAGTATGACGAACTTCTTTCAATAAGCGATGTATTTCTAAGTTTCATTCGTCTCAAGAGAAAAAGCTAGGTAATCAGTTCAATATCGAATGTGCTTTCTAATAAGATGCTTTTAAGAAAACTTAATTGTCAATACAATTATTTCATAATAGACATTCAAACCAGCATGGAATTACATTAAATTTTTTCTTTTCGCAATACCTCGAAATTTAAACTAGTAATTGTCTTATCATTTTGGTCATGCTATGAAATACTTTTCTAGTACGTACACCAAGGCNGGTATTGAAAATTGATTCATTAGTATTATTATTATTATCACAAGAAAATTTATCAACGAAAAGGGAGTAGTTTCCAACACATATCAAATATAAATAAAATCACAAAAGTTTATATAGAAAATGCATTTGATATTGGAGAAATGAAAGATTTTCATTAAATTTTGTCCACGGACGAATTATTTATAAATCAATGTTATTAATAATATTCATATTGAAGTAGTTTTAAAAGAGTTTTTAATTAAGCTTATGAATCATGCCAATCATGAACTTTGTTGTTTGTGTTCTTGATGATAAAATGATCAGATGTTTAAAAAATAAAAAAACTACGTTCTTGATGATACAATTCAACGTATATATGATAAGATTCATCTACAATGGAAATGACTCTATATTACTAAACATTATTGTTCATTTTTTTTTTTCATGAAAATTTAAAAGTATCTAGATATGTTTTCTTGTTCTATCATGATCCTGTTTTTGTCAAAAATTTATTTCATAGAAACTTCTTAAGTAAAGATTCATTCTACTGTCATTAGGCTGCGCAGTTCATTTCAAATATACGAAATGATTACTCAATGACCATTGACTTTTTCTTTTCTGTCTGAAATTGACCTTATTAGCGTGTGTTTTCTTTTTTTTTTCTCCTTCGCATATAAAAGTCTATTGAAAATGTTGAAATGATGAAAAATATATATATGTTTCTCAAGCATAACGATACAATAGATATGAACACACTTAAACGAAAACTAGTTTTCAATGAAACATTAGATGAACCAACAAAGATATATCGAAGTAAGTTATTTATCTAATGAAAATAAGATTATTGATATATTTATTTGAATAGATCAATCAATAACCTCTATTGAAGATTTATCAAATGAAATTTTTTATGAAATATTTGATTATTTCGATGGTGGTGAAATAGTTAAAACATTTTCTAAACTTAATTCTCGTTTTCAACAACTTCTTCATTCTTCATCAATTTTAATTAAAACACATTTTTATTTATTTTATTATCAAGAAATGATAAATAAAGATCATAAATTAGAAATATTCTCAAATAAATCATATTCTAATTTAAAAATCTTATCTATTAGTTGTTCACAAAATATCATTTTTCTTGATGCTCATCGATGGGAACAATTTATTTTACATTATTATCCTCAATTAGAAAAATTCTATTTCACATATTATGATCGTATTGATAATGATAATCAATATGAAATATATTCTGGACGAATAAATCAATTTTCAATATCATAAATTTAGATAATAATTCTATCATATGATTTAACATTTCAATAGAAATTGATCTTTGACAAATTTCTAAATAATAAATCTGTGTTTCAATTAAAACATAGTTAAGAATTGTGAATAATGATTCAACACAAGAATCAGAAGTAATATTTGTAAATATCAATTGAGTAGAAGGGATTATTTCTAATATATTTGTAAGGACAAATTGAATAAATAATATCTTCAATATCAATAACAGTTTCAAAGATCCATATTTTCTTTCAATTGAAAATGATGAAATAAATTCATTTGATTTTCCATGATGTTTTGGCACAGGGGTGCAGAATCAACCTGTAGGCTGCAGTGGCGCTGCTGGAAAAAACGAGTCTTTTGGGGAAATTTTGGGATATTGTAACGGATACACATTTAAAGTCTAGGAAATTTTTTTGAGTTTGTGTGTCGTGCTGTCGTTGGAAAGCTCCAGCAGATTCTGCATCCCTGTTTTGATATTTCATTCGTCATAATCGACATATTTCATTATGTTTGAAATTAAATACATCTAATTTTAGTAAATATTCGAAAATTACTTGTTCCTATTCACGAGCAACATCAAGATAATTCACATCTTCAGATGTAATATTAACATGTAGAAATTTCAATTTTGAATTCATATTCTTCATCAAAATTTCGAATGTATTAAATTTCATCGAATCTATATATTTATAGTAAGATGTACTAAATTTAATAATATGATTATTATTCGAACCATCATTATCATCATCTGTATGAGTAAAAATCAAACAACGAAGTTGAAGTAAATACGAAAATGAGAGGAGCAAGGTCATCGAAAGTACAATGAATGAATGAACAATAATTAAATATATAATAGGGCTGATTTGTTTTTCAGCCGAAATAGGTAGTGAAAATAATGAATCTTTTTCTTCAGGGCAGTCTGAGATATAAAATTTTCTTAGTTTTGATAAAGTAAAAACCATGTGAATAGTTTATAATGGAAGACGAGGTAAAGCAAATAAATTATTCAGAAATAATCTAAACGTAGATCGCATATCATACAATTAAGTTCAAGTAGTGATTCAAGTCGAATAAATAAAGAATTGATAGTCAATAAAAAAAACTCTTGATTCATTTCTAATGGAAGTTTTATTTGAATAGAAAAGATTTGATGTTTATTTAAAAGCATTATTTGTTTATAATTATTCATAAAGTTTTACTTTCGATTTTGAAGCATTCAACTAGTTTTTAAATAAAAGAGATGATGAATTAATCAATTGTTGAAAGCAATCATAAATTGTCGAATTCCCTTAAACAATGACTACATGCATTTTACACTGATTTCTATTTCTCGTTATGCCTTATATTACAAGATCATGTACTAAATGATAGGATTTCTTCTTCTCTCTTACGAGGGAACCATCCGAGGTGCTAAAAAGCTTTTGAGCTGAAATTTTGCCCACAAGTCCTCGTTAGAAAGCATTCGATAACCATATGATGAATAAATATGTAAAATATAGATTTTCTTATGTTTAGTAGACAAGTTTATTTCGCTGCTTTAATTTCATTTCAGCTACAGTAAAATCTCTATTAGTAAACACTTCCCATTTTTGAATAAGGTCTCGGTCCTATGAAACGATTTTTCTTGAAAATACAACTTCCATAGATATATTTCCAAATGATCCTTAATAGTTCTGAGATAAGGATCATTAGAAACATATCGAGACTGTCTATAGAACGAAATGAAAAAATCGATCGTTGCTCACATCCTTAACAATGATGTTGATTGAGCCACTTCATGACTTCAATTGTGTCTATTTCACTGTATAAACATTCTTCTAAAGCGCTCACAAATAAGAACACTAAAAGAAATAGACATTATCAAGATTAACAACAATTAAGAAATTATATTCAAAAGAGAAAATAATGAAAGAGAAGGTAATGGTCATGAACCATGACATTTAGTCTATACTGACTCATATTATTTTGATAAGATCTATTAGTAAAACATGTCGAGACGAAATCATCGACTATTTCAAAGTTAAATTCAATTGAAGATTTCGTGATTATGTGTGAATACTTGCTTTCAATATTCCGCACTTTTATCTTTTGAAAATAAAAACGATATTCTAACATTTAGTTTCTATAAATTTTCGTCAAGCAATCATCAAACAAATTTTTTTCGAATTCTATTGAATGATTTTTTCATATCATTTTCTATTATTATTATTATTATTATTACTCTTTATACTTATCAATGCAAATGAACAATATCATATTGGTATTATAAATCATAATACTCAATGGTATATTCATTGTCCACAAAATAATACACGAATAATAAATCCTCCAATTAACGATCAACCATTAATACCCTATCAATGTCCATATCCATCATTATCACTTGATATTTTACCAATTGAAGTTGATTTTACATTTATTTGTCGTTTACAATCACGATTAATATGGATTATTGTTGATTTATATCAATATAATCTGTGGTCATGGCCAATAAATATTCAACAATTAAATATTTCAATAAAACTTAATCAAAATATTCAAATAAAAGATTATAAAAGTGAAACAACGAATTATACAAATCGTTTTATTATAGTCAATGCATTTTATATTCCATTTGAATCTTTTGAAATATTATCAAATGAAAAAATTGAAATTTTAATTGAAATCAATCAATGTTCATTTTATATAAATCAAAATTCAACATGGAATGATATTATTCATAAAAATTGTAATTTATTTGAATCAAAAACTCTTCATGTTCATTATAGTTATTGTGATTTTTTTCCAAAGTTAGTCATGCAAAAAAAAATCCTTAAAAGAAAGATTTTCGTATTTTAGGTTAATGCCTATTGAGACAAATCATGAACTTGAAGTTGAAATTTTCGATGATACTACAACTCATATACCTGATTTTAATGTTATTTTATCAGTTGATGAACAACACACAATTGAATCAACAACACGTTTTACAGATTATCATTTAGTATTTGATGAACATTACCAAAAAATTTTAACAAATTTAGTAATCATAAGAAAAAATTCGAATTTATCAATATATATATTTATATTTACAATAGTTATTTTAATTTTATTAATCATATTTTTTATTTATATGCTTTGTTATCATTATCGATCGAATCGACAATCATCGTCATTGATTTAGAAAATTATATTTCTTTTAATAATACAATTTATTATTAGCGTAGCAATTTTTATTCGAAAAAAGAAAACAAATAATAAAATTAATCTTACATTTTCAAAGCTATCTTTCCAAAACATCAGTTTTATCCAGAGTTCTTCTTATTCACGAAATTTCTAATATATACTAACTATCAATAAACCAATCATGCACAGAAAATAGATCACAAGGGTAAATTATGGTGGCAAAAATATATTGCCACAAAAGAATAAGTCTGCTATAGTGGTTGTATAACTTGTTATACTAGCCGTGAATAACTTTTCTTAGACTAGTAAACTTTTCCTATTCTTAAATTGTCTAAAAAGTCGATTGATGAAACTTCTGTTACTCTGACTTTGACTTCTATTTGAAAAATATTATTTTAAATATGAGTGCAACATTTTTCATTGAAGAAATAACATAAGTCTATGAACTGGTTTTATTTATCTGATTATTGTTTAGATGTTCATCATTAATCATAATACATGAAGTAAACTGAATGAACTTATCTTTGATTTGAATCGTTAATCATACGTACGAATACATCAATATCAACTCATATACATGATTATCAAAGACACTGATCATTTTATGTGTGAATATTAAAAACCAGGATATCTTTATTCTTAGAGTTTCAACATATTAAAGAATATTTTTAAAAAAATACAATGGATGTAACAAATCAAAGATGGCAGGAGTATACCTCTTCTCGAATAAATGATTCGTTATTTTTTTAAACAAAGCTAATTTGCAATAACCAATATTTTCTAAGTTTTATTTCATTGACCAGTGGTCAATATGTTTATCCTTCTAAGTATTTCTTTTTTTCTATTTCCACTCAATATTCAATCACTTATTTGTCCAGTTTATAATGTATTCAATAATGAAACTAGTATAATTAATTCATGTGATAAAAATTTCTCATTATGTACATATATTACAACACAATTAAATTATCGTCGTTGTCTAGGAATTTATACATTTGATAAAAATCTAAAAACAAAAAACACTTTAATTTCTATTCGTCAATTAGCATTAGTTGATGATTTTGAAGAAAAATATTCAAATATAACAGAATGTATTCTTGACGTTGATAAAACTGGTATTAATCTATTATGTCGATGTAATTCAAATAATTGTACATTAAAATGGAAAACAGCTGAAAATTTAAATCAGAAAATATGTCTAAAACATAAATCAATTAAACAATATGAACATAATAAATGGTTTCTTTCATTAATGATTATACTCTTTATTGCTATTATTATGTTTATTAGTATAATTATCATTATTATAATTATAAAATATAAATGGTATAAAAAAAGATATGAAAAAGATGATCGATCATTTTTAGCAAATATATCATGTGCATCAACAAATATTTCAAATACAGAAATCGATGAATTTTTATCATCAAATCCTACTTATCAATCAATTATAAATCATGGAAAAAATAGTATTATTTATCGTGCATGGACAACAGAAAAAGATAATTTACAACATGAGAAAAAACTTGTTGCTGTTAAAGTTTATCATTCACAACAATATAAAAATATATTTGAAAATGAAGTACAAATTCTAAGAATGATTCATCATTCTGCTATTGTTAAGTAAGTCAAGTGAAACATTAGTAGTTCTTTGGTTGATTCTCTTGAAGTTGATGATTATTGTAGCATATACTATGTATCTATGCTCCCAACAGAATCGTCATTCGCTTTTCGGAAGGAAAAATCTGGATAAAACACTGGAGAGAGAGAGAGATGCGAATTTCTATTCATTTACCTTTAATATTCGTTTTAAATTGTATTTCACAAAAGTCTATCATAGGAATGCCATAATTGCTGAATTGTGTTTATACGTAGAATTTGTAAATAAAATGTTCGAAAAATATGAGACTCGCATCTTCAGTGTGATATGAGTGTCTTGTTGAAATTCAATATCTCGTGAAAGAAAAGAGTTTTGAAGTTGAAATGTTCAAGGCATTCTAGTTACAATTAGATCTATCTATAGATAAGACTGCATGCCGATATAACATCAATCGATTTGTTTGTACATACAATTTTTCATACCTCAGTGAAGAGTATTTTATACATAGAATCCAAACTGAAAAATCATTAGTCACTTGAAACAGTTCTGTTGTCAATGAAATAAATAATGATGATCGCATTGGAAAATAAGAAGATTTTAAAAAAATATTTCTCAGCATTTGTTAGTTATTCTTTCTTTTTGATTAAAAGATATTAATCGTAAGAAAACAAAGTTATTGTCTAGAAGAATAAATCTTGAAAACTATTGATTCGACTTAATAGTCTATTTATACAATATAAAAGCTATCGTTTATTCTTTCAGTTTTATTAGTCATGGATGGCATGATCTATGTCCATATATTATACTTGAATATTATGATCATGATTCACTGAATAATTATCTTCATTCACATAAAATTTCTTGGTCAATTTGTTATTCATTTCTTTTCTCTCTTATGGATGCAATTGATTATCTTCATTATGAAGATTTATCACCAAATGATTATTTAACATCAAATCGTATTCGTAAACCAATTATTATTCATCGTGATATGAAAACTTCCAATATTCTTATTAAATCAAAGCCAACTCTTAGTTTATGTTTAAGTGATTTTGGTTTAGCTAAAATTCTTCCACCAATATTAACACCAAATGATTTTATTCAAATTGGTACATATCGATATATGGCACCTGAATTACTTGAACTTGCTATATCACATACAAGTGATGCTTTATGTAAAGTTGATATGTATGCAATTGGACTTGTTATGTGGGAAATTGTTACACAATGTCAAGACTATCCATGTAAAATGAAATCAGGTTTTGATAACAAAAAAAGAAAAAACTAATTAACTTTTTTTGTTTCTAGGTTCTATTGACTATCAACTTCCCTATGCGGAATATATCAATACGAATGAAATGAATGAAAATAAAATTCTTGACACACTTCATCGAATTGTTGTTAACGAAAGAAAAAGACCTATTATACATCGAACAACAAATATGAATTCGGTATGAAAGATATAGAGGATTTATTATGAAGAGATGCATTTTTCGAATCATACTATGAACTAAAATTTCGCTAATGAAAAACATGTGAACTTTAGTTTCTCAATAATGAAATCTATCCATTCATTTCATTAAAGAATATATACACAGGGTGTCCGAATGGTTTACATGACTAAATCTTAAGCAGATTAAATGATTTTATTTAAAGTATGATAGTATATCCGTTTAAGTTTTATTTTATGTAATTTGGTTTACAACAAATGTTCGAACGAATTGTCGTCAATTAAAATACATAAATCAACTATATTCGAAATCTTTAAAAAGAATTCTACAAAAAGCTTGTTTTCAAATTAATTTATTTCCGTTATCGATTCTTGTTTTGAATAATTTCATACGAAAAAAAAACGAGTTCTACTAATTGTTGATATTTTCTAAAATTGATATCGAAATTTGACAACCAACTCAATCTTATGAATCTTTATGTAGCTATTGGATAGATCCTACTTCATGACTTCATTGAAAGATACTGTATCATAATTCGATCAGCTGTTGTGTGTGAAAAGAATTAACCGTATTCGAAAAATCAAAAACAGCGATCTCCATGGCTTAGCCTGCAGACTAAAAAATAGCTGATCCGTTGACAGATCTGATCTATACCGAATGAAACTTCAAACAATACAGAATAACATGCATGAAAATTTTTTCATATAAATCGTATCAATTGTATAAGGGTTATTTACGTAGGCTTTCCAGACAGGGTTTTGGGACACCCTGTAGACAAATAATCATTTATTTTCATATTCTTTTAGAAAATTTCTGATGTATTAACCATTATCGAAGATTGTTGGAAACATGAACCTGAATCAAGAATAAATGCTCGACCAGCATTATATCGTTTACGACATCTTGAATAACAAATTATCATTTATATATATATATAGATATATTCTTTTTTTTTTGTTTTGATAAATATATATATGTATATAATTACACTTGAATAAAATTTAAAAAAAGGTATACACACATAAAAAAAACTGCATTGATTGTTTTTTAAAAAGTTATAAAACCATCACCGGGTGCACACGGAGCAATGTTCGATGTATTATTCTGACGATACCATATATGATAAGTAATAAACCAAAAAAATACAGCAAAACTTGCCGCTATTAATTTATGTAAAATATTGTAAATATATAAAACTGTTGATAAAAGTAGAAATTCCCAGAGAACTGTTAATATTGCTAAGGCAATATAGAGTATTCCAATAGGTACAGAAAACATTTTCATACGATTTTGATTTATACTTAATGAAGTATTTGTATTACGAACAATACTAATTTTATTTGCATCTTCAACTTTTTTCCAATTTTCACCATATAATTTAACTTCTTCATTGATTACTAAAAGAGCATAAAGAAGAAAAAATGTATGTCCTTCTTGCCATTGATATCGACTAGTATGACATATTCGTCTCATAATTCCACGCATATCATTCGGTTTACACATGCCTGTTAAAGCTTCAATACGAATAAATAAAAATGTTATTATATACCATATAGTAGTAGCTATTAATAAACGAATTAAATGACGAATTATTAAACCATAATGACCACGAGTATAAATTAAACTTGTTAAGTAAACAAATGGAATTAATAAAAATATAGACGACATCCAACCTATTTTCGTTATATATTTATTAAAAACATTAGCTTTTGAAGAAAGAGATGTATTTGGTAAGAATTGAAAATCTTTTAAAAAAGGACCAATTATAATAAGACAAAAATAAACAAGTATTTTAAGTGTTGGTGGTGCAAATATAAAACGACGACAAAAAGCTAATATAACATTATGTAGAATACGAAATATATCCGATGTTAATGACGATGGGAGATCTAAAGATTTAGACATCTTTCGAGGTGATACTGTTGGTTGAGATGTTGATCGAAGTCCACTTTTTATTATCGTCGGTTGACTTGACCGTATTGTAGACATGACTAGATTTTCTAAAAATCATAAAAAAATTTTTTTTTGATCAAATATGTTTAAAGTTGTCGAATATCACAAATGATGATAATCAAAAAAGAAATAACAAAGTTATTATGTGTATTTTTTTCCTCATTATAATGTCTGAAAAGAACTCAAAGGTTATTGAGAAGATTCTTTTCTACGCAATGTATTTTCCTGCAAACCTCGAGATAATATGTGTCATTTATAATCTTTTCTGAATTAACATGCAACAGATTTATTACGTTCACTTTCTGTAAAATAGACGAATAATTAAAACCGTCACAATAAATAAGAAATTTCAAAGAAAACAAACAGCTGATTAGTTAACAGACAACAATAGTTTGCAAGGTTCTATTAATATCCAAGATCTATATAGATTCATGGAGTCTATGATTTCTTCCTATCAATCATAAATAAGCTAGATATATCCATATTTTACCCATATTAAGTGGATTTACCATCCTCGTGCTCGTTCATATAATCCAAATAGAATCAATTGTTATTAACGTATTCGTCTTTTCTTTTCTTTTTTTTGTTATTATGTCAACTATTATTTCATCATCAACATCTTCAATTTCTAATACCAATCGATCAATAAATATTTCTAATGAAAATACTAATGAAGAAGATCGTATTAATTTACAAGCATTACAAAATCGTGATCCATATATAACAAAAATAATTGATCAAGCTCAACGTGTTTGTGTTTATAAATTTATTGGTGAAAAACGTGAATGGGTAAAAAAAAGAAAAATCTTTATGTTTAAATTCATTTATATTTATTTTTTTAGGAACGTAAAGATCTTGAAGGAACATTGTTTGTTTATGAAAGGTAAATATTTATTCGTAAAATATTTAATCGAATTTTTTTTGGTTGATTTAGATCATGTGAACCTTATCATGGTTTTGTTATATTAAGTACTGTATCACGTGAAACATTTGTACAGATAATTAAATCATCTATGGAATTTAAACATTCACCTAATTATGAAGCATTTCTTCAATATAAAGTTGATGTCGGAGGTATTCATGAACAATTCTTTTCTTTTTTCTAATACATTTATTGTATATTTTGTGTCGATTAGATATTTATGGAATATGGTTTATATCAAAAAATGATTGTCCTCGTGTAACTGAATGTTTAAAACGGTGAATATAAAGTTTGAGAATTATTTTTTTTTTTTAATTTTAATTTTAATTTTTATTCTAGTTTAACAATACAAGCAAAAGAAGATGAACAATTGAAACAAAATCAAACAATAAATAATTTAAATAATCAAAATTTATTTTCAACATTAAATCAAGGTTCATCAGATATATTTTCATTATTAATAAATGCTCAAGAAAAATTTCAAGAAACAGTTTGTTTTTATTTTTATTTAGAATTTGTTTATTTCTAATAATATTTTATATATAATAGAAACGAAAACAAGAAATGAATAATACTGATACATTAACATCAATGCCAGCTGCATTATTACGTCTTTTTTCTACGCAAGATACACCACTACAATCAACAAATAATGATGAACGTGAACAAGAATTAAAAAAAACATTAGGAATTTTAGGAAAACCAGCTTTAAGTGTAACTGAACTTGAAAAACAATTATTACAACCATCATCATTCGAAATAACGAAAACTATGGTTAATTCTACAGGAAATAATAATATTAGTACAATTGAAAATTTCGCCAAACCTATGCAGATTGAAAATAAAGTATGTTCACTATGATATTACTAGGCGTGCGAGTCATTGAACAGTGTATTATACTGACTTTCATTTTTGGAGCTGCGCCGCCGCCGAAACAAAAAATAGATGATCGATTTTAGGCAACCAGAATCAGTTTTCAGGGATACCTTGTCTATAATGATGAACAAAAGTTTAGAGCAATTATGTTGTGTTTAATATTTTAAACCCGCATGAATTTGCACTATCAGTTCTATTAGTATTAAAACGTTCATAAAAAATCGACATGCTAATTATTTATTAAGAAGGTATTTGCATTATCATTTAGACTTCTATGCAAACATCACCTCACTCAATATCACCATGTGTTGTAACTAATTCTACAAATGATTGGACACCATCCAGTCAAAACTTTTTTAATGGAGTGAGTTATTAACTTCAAAGAAAAGAAAAACTTTATTTTTTTTCTATTTTTAGTTTGATACATTCTCAAATAATAATGGCCGTTTAATGACACCAGCTGAATTTCAAACATTACGAATAACTCAATCATCAGGTAAAGTAATTTAACATTCATTTGTTTAATATTATAATGATTTTTATTTTAAATAGCTTTCATTCCTTCATCAATACAAAACGATGTAACAACATCTTGTCGTCATTGTCAAAATCAACAAACTTCATCTATAAATCATTTTTCTAAAGATGCACTTCGACAATTATTAATTGATATGCTTCAAGTAAACTAGGTTTTTTTTTTTACTACACATTCTCATTCATTCTTTGTTTTTGTTTTACTTAGAATGACGAAGAATTTCTAACAGGTTTACATAATGCTTATACAGAAAAACAAAATGATCTACATCGAATCTATTCATAAAAACAAAACAAACAAATCTTTTCTTCTCAAAACAATATTTCTCTAGTCGTTATTTGTACGTCTTGAATATATCGATATATTTTAGCCAAGTAAAAAACATTTCCATCTGTTCATCATTCATAAGACTCTTTTTCTTTTGTTTAAATAAAAAAAAAAGCTATGATGCATAATAAAAGAAAAAAAAAGAGCACTCAAAAATAGTTAGTGGGTTGTTTTCTTATAATTATGTTTTGACAGTAGTACGTGGAACATTATAAATTCCTGAATGATATGTACCTTGACGAGGTATTGAATCAAATGTATTAGCACTAAATGCTTTACGACGTTCTGCATCAGTTCGAAATGAATCAACTTGATTTTCACCCTGAAAATTTTCACCAAAAACAAAAAACTAATTTGAACAAAAGAAAAAAAAAATAATAATTCACCTGAGCAAATTTTGGCATCTTCCATAATGGTTTTGGATCAACAGGAATTTTCGCTTGACGAAGAAGTGATGCTTTTGTATGATAACTTCCTTTAAAAGCATTCTACAAAAAAAAAAATGTCGTTTTTATCATCCACATATTCAAGTAAATTATATACCGCAGCATCTGTTCGTTCTTTTTTAAGTGTAGTTTGTTTTTTTTCCATTGTTTCAAGCCAATTATCAAGAAAACGATTTTGTAAAACTTCAACTATAGGTGTCGATGGTCTATATTATAAACAAAATATTAAAATAGATAAAAATTAAATTTGAATTACCTATTTGGTGTACCGAATATCATATCATCCGGAAATTTTTGTGTTTTTTTAGCAAGTGATACATCACGAATGAAAACTTTCTTTTTAATATCATGTACGGTTCTATAAAGAGAAAAATTTCAATAAAAAATTAAATAATAAAATAATAACCTAAAACGTGATTGATCTTTAGCTGTTGTCATGCCGGCTTCAAGTGCTGCTTTATTCAAAGCTGAATAATCACGTACAAATTCAAAATCAGGATTAGTTGCAAGTTCTTTTTCAGGTCCATGAGATAGAGCTAAATATTCAAATAGAATTCAAGAATGCTTGTTTATTTTTCTATTTAGTTAAGCTGCTGACTATTTGTAATTCAAAGCAAAAAGTTTCTTTTTTTTTGTTATGATTGGATACAGTTCGTTGAGTTAGCTTAAAAAATCAAGCAAAACCTAAAAAAACTGAAGACTGTCAAAAGAATCAGGTCTTGGTGAGTTTGATATTTATGTTCGCTACTTTCGAAACAAATTCTAATAGTCAAAATCTCTGCATATGAACCCATATTTATGATATTTTGCCATCATAAAGAAAAAAAAAATTCATTTTTTCCTAATCATATGATGAGTGAAAAAAAGCTTTCGAACTGAATCCAATCATGACAAAACAATTTTGCTTGAATTTCGAATTTTCGGCATCTTACCTTCACTAACACCGCCATCACGTCGTGGCATAGTTATGCCATATGTAAAACTTTGTGGAGGTAATCTATGACCTCGACGACGAGATCTACCTAATTCCGGCTAAATAAAATTAGAATTTTTTTTTATTCGGATGACTAACAAAACAAAACAAAACATACCAAAATTTGAAGTTCACTTTGAAGCATTGAGTCACGTTGATCACCAATAATACCTGTCTTTGTAAATTCATATGGAGACATATGTGGAGGAGTTTGGCTTCTGCTTCGGATACTACCATGTTGCTCGGTTTCGTTGCTCATTATTTTATTACCTTAGTGATATGTATTCGGTCTACAAAAAAATACAAAAAAAAAAAAACTTCTCTCAGTATGACCAAAATTAGTATAATGTTTCTGTTTTATTATTATGTTTGATTATGACAGCATAAAAATCAACAGCATTTAATTAGCTTTCTCACATATTTTTGTGATTTCTTGAATGTCTCTATAAGCACTTACTGTTGAGAGCGACAGAAAATGTTTACCGAATATTGCCAAAACGTTCTCACCATCTTGAAATGTATCACCTAGTTACGAACACCAAGATAAAAAATATTTTATTCATGTAAATCGATGTGAATTTATTTTATTCATCGTTGTAAAATTCAGAATTCAATATTAAATTTAGAATTAATGAAAATTAAACAATTTAACTTAGATGTCACTGATAGTTATCATGTTGCTTGCCAACAATCTATCGAGTTTTTGAATTTCTTCTATTTAAAAGAAAATTATCTAGCAAGCAAATAATCAATCATTACTCAACTATTTCATTGAGTAAATTTAAAATTGCTGAAAGAAAGAGTAATTAATGAAATCTTTTCTATTGCGTATTTTTACAATATTTGTTTTTTGCCAAGGGTAAAGATTATTCTAGCTTATCAATGACACATGTTTTGATCATTTGACATAATCATTATGACTTTGGCATACTGAGAAATATGTCCTAAATCAGACCAATTAACACCAGGGTATAGATTGACAAATTGATTATGTAAATGACGTACACATCAAGCACAAATCTTACAATTGCATATTCTAGGTAAACAGGAATAGCCTCAAGGTTGTTTTCCATTAAAAAAAAAATATCGAATGGTTAAGTAAAGTTTGCCAATGTTTATTCTCTATACTTACGCATCATCTTCCTACATAATGTATGGCTTGCTTTGTAACATCATAGATCTTATATATAACTATCTGGAAGGTAATCCTCTCAACTCATGAGGTGTGCGACAATATATCGATACAAAAATCATTCAAAACAGAATATAAGTCTTCCCGATGTATCTATAGTATGGCTAAATCAATTTGACATTCCTTTCTTATTTCGACCGTAATGTACATTAGAAATATTTCTATAAAAGTACTCATATTTCATGTTTATTAAACATTCTTGCAATGTTGTCATCACTGTTTTCTACAATGAGATGTAAAGAATTAATGCGACAGTACTCTGACGTTGATACGTCATTCAATGAAAAACAAATAAAAGAATTTTTAATTCAATATTCAATAATTCAGAAACATGTTGATATATGTCTGAGCTTATCATATTAAAAATATAATTCATACGAAATGCAATTTCTTATACATTTTATCTAAAAATATTTTTGGATAGTTAATGTTCAATGATAATATGTGAATACATTATAAGGAATTTATTTGAATTTCGACACGAAAAGGTACATGAAAAGAAAGAAACTTTTTCTTTGAAAACCATTTAAATATCAAAGAGTTGTTGTCAACGTACTTGAACCATTAGTGTCCTCTGTTGATATTTGTTCATATTGTCCTTTAAAAAGATAAATTTCAGACGGAGTATTTTTAATAGGAATTCGATTGCTACCATCAACATCAGATATTTCACAATCACCATCAGAAAACTCATAATTTAGTATAATATCTGGTGATAATTGTTGATCATTATTTATTTTCACAATTTCTTTTTTCATTTTATCTTCCATTGGTGAGAATGATCGTTGATTTGTTGATTGATAACTAAATCGATCAACTTGTGTTGATAGTTGATGTTTTCGTGATTGTTGTTCTTGTTGTTGTTGAGATTGTATACGAGATTGACGTTGATTATCACGAAAAAGTAATGTACATGTTGGTTCAAGAAAAAGACTTCCACAATTATTACGAAAACTACGATTTAAAAATGCATAAAGAATTGGATTAATAGCTGAATTTAGATAAGCAAATGAATTGGCAATAATTTTAAAATAATAAACAAATGCTGTTTTTTGTGGAAATATATATGCTGACATTATATATAATGTTATAGGTAGCCAACAAAGTGCAAAAACAAGAGTAACAACGGCAACCATTTTTGTTACAGCACGACGTTTTTTTGACCATTTAATAACATTATATTTCTAAAAACAGAAAATTTAATTACTCAAAAAAAGAAAATGAATTTTTTTCTTTATTACTGTTTTAGGATGAAGTTTATTTTCTTTTGAATAAACATAATAAAGTAATTTAGTGTATGATATTATTATTATTGTTAATGGAATAAAATAATAAAGTGTAATTGTATATATACAAAAATATTTTTGTAATTGTTCATCACTAAGTAATACACATTGTCGATGATTATCATGCACATTTGTAACACCGTAATGATAATAAAATGGTGAAGCAAATATACATGAAACTATAATTAGTAATAAGATCATTTGAGATAAAAGAAAAAATAACAATAATCTTATATTTACTCAACCAGATGACAACACTTAATAATAATACAGTTCTAGGTTTTCGCCATTTTAAATTTTCAAATGGTCTTACGACATAAATATAACGATCAATAGTCATTGCGACTAATGTTAGAACAGTAACAAGAACACTAATGAAGGATATAAAATTTAGAAGTTTACAAAAGACTTGATTGAATAACCTAAATGTCAAAGAAAAGTCATTAAATCATAGAATAATAGAAATTCTTGTTTACCAATGGTCTAATGTATATTGAACTACAAGAAGTGGCATACAAAATGCCAAAAAGACAATATCGGTAATAGCCACTAGAATTAAGAAATATTTAATAAAAGCTTATTATCTATTTAAAATTATTTACAATTAACAATAAAACAATTTGTAACATTGTTTAATTTTTGAAATCGAATAGCAACAAATATAACGAGACCATTACCTAATTTAAAATGAAATTATTTTTCAAGATAATACTTTCTAAAGAATAAATTTATTTTACCTGTAATGCCAGCAACAGCAATAATAATCCATGCACAAGCAAAAGCAATACGTGTATGCAATGATGGACCATTTTCATCCGAACTATAATCACTTAGATTACTCATGATAGTTGTATTATTATCCATATCGAAAAAAGTGTTCGCAATTAAATATCAATATGAAATTCACTAATCATAAACGATAATTTTGAATTAATCTGAAATAATAGCTATTATTGCCTATCATGCTAGGTAAAACAAAAAAAAAAAGAGCATCAAACCTCATATGCAGCATTTTCATCACAGTCAATTACTCTATTCTTTTTCTTTTTTACCTTAATAATATTAATAAGCACGTCCAAAAAATTAGAATTTAGATTGCTCATTACTGATATGAAACATTGTAGTTTGTTGGAAAGTCAAGAATATAAAATTATTTCCATCTGGTACCTATATTGCTTTTGACGCATTTAGATTAAATTTATTTTCTTCAACTGGCAGTTGCCATATAAAAAATGAAATGAAACAGAAAAAAAGACCGCGTGAGATGAAATATAGAGAGCTATTTGTTGATGCTACGTGTAAAACGCAACTACTGTCAAGAATAACTCGTGAAGTTTTTTTTAGAAATGAATAGATGGTTCAATGAGAAAAAAAACTTGAATTTTTATGCTCTATTTCTCGCCTTTTATGTTTTATCGAAGATCTAAAGAAAATATCATGTCTGATGACCATATGTATGATGATAGACGGAAACAATCAAGTGACAGTGAAGAAAAACAGGAAGACGAATGAGTACGAACAGGTTTCATAAGATGGATTAAGAGTCATGCATTTGGTGTATCATTCCATCTAATGCATTCCAATTATGCAGCAAAAGAAATTAATACTTATGTCATGCCGTAGAGAGCCTAGGTAAATCTATTAGCAACAAAATCTTATATAACGATGAAAAGAGCTTAGTTAGAGATGTAGTCACTTCTTTCAGGTGAGTATTTTTCTTTCCTCTTCAGAATTACGTGTCACTTTTTAAAGCACATGATAAAAAATGATTTGTGTTTTCCTCTGTTACCGGAAAAAACAACAACAACAGCAGATCTACATGATTATCTGGTCCTTCTAAGAATATCTCTCGTATGAAAATATTATTAAAACAAAAAACAAATATAAATAAAAAAAATATCATACTGGCAACAAGGCAGTTAACAAATGATCGAAGATATTTCAAGTCTTGAAGATTGATTTTAGTTAACATGCGTGCTTTTTAACATTTGTGTTTATGCACTTTCTATGTAAAAATAAGTTATTTCAACTAATGTGTTGACGCACAACAAGGTTATAGAGAGAAGAAGATAAAAACAAACGTCGGAAAAGAAAAAAAAAGAAGAGTTGTCATCTAATATCAACAAAATTATTTTTAAAAAATTGAATAATAATCCACTAAAGTCATCTCAAATAACAATCAGAAAATAACATTATGATATAGTTTTCAACAAAAACAAGAATTTTCATATAAAAATACAATCTATTCTCAATAATTATATAAAATCGATCTATCAGACTACATATCTTAATAAGTATAACGGAAAGAGATGTCTTGAATAGATGTCATGTTCTCGATCTAAAGGAGCAAATATTACCAACATAACGACGCCGAGATTAATGCGTACATATAACTAATACACTTGTTTATTTTCTTAGGAATATCATACTAAGCCTATTTTTATATCTAGCTTTGATTATTAATGAAAAAGAAGCTTTTCAGTCAATGTAAGTCCAAAATCCAATGTAGAAAGATGCAACGTGTAAGAGACAAAAAAAATCGGAAATTATAGAACTGAATAGAACATGTTTATATTTCATCTGATATTTTTGCTGGATTCAACACGTACCGGATATTAGAAAGCATAGGATTTAGAAACAGAAAATGTAAGGAGGCATATGGGTCTTATTTCAAGTAGTATATTGATAATATCTCAATAGAAATCCTGTGCTAAAGTATTATGTTAATGCAAAAAAAGAAACTAGTGAGTTGACAGTCATGACTTTCATACTATTCTCTTTTTATGCATTGAGATTTAATTATGAATAAAATGATGACATAGTGTTATATAATAACAAAATAAGTCAGTTCTATTACAGCTAAACTTGATTAATTACAATATATTCCTAATTGCAGTGATATTTTCTTTGCTTTATTTCTCAGTATCATCTTCAGACTTCATATGATGTTTTTATTTTTAAATTTCATTTAAAAACTAAATCTTTTCAGATAAAAAAAACTTTTTATTTGATCTAAAAATTGACCTTTATATAATAATTTGAATTCCACTAGCAGATATTAATATTATATATATTCCTATTTCTTTATCTTTCTTTTGATTCATAATAATCATATTTTAATTCATGTCGATTTCGTGTTATACCATATCGTATCGCATTCTCGCTCATACTTAATTAGTGATAAAAGTACTTATGGAAAATAAAGTCTGAAGATGAAAGCAAGAAGTAAATAAAAAAGAATAAAGAAAGAACGTTGAAATATCACTATGGTTATGTATATTAACTATTTATTACATTTTAGCTGCAATAGAATTGTTTTTGTTCTGTTCTTACATGCATATTTACTTCGATTTTCTAAACAAAATAGACATTATGCTTTCTATTAATCTTTCATCATTATTTTGATGATTCTCATTCGGAGTATCGTACATCACAATAAAAATTATTCGCATGTCTGTTATTATTTCTTTTTTATTTTGTCTAATTATGTATCGGTTTTTCTTTCTTTATTAACTAGAATCTCTTGAGATAAAGATTGTAATAAGATACATTTATATAGATATTAAAGTACAAAAACAAAAACAAAAATTGCATAATTGACCACATACTAATGTTAAAAAAAGCCACTCATCCCAATAGGGTGCAAGTTTTTTCAAACAAAAAGAAAAAAACACGCTAGAAAAGCTATCGAAAAATAATAAAATAACATGACGATATTGTATGACAAACTTGCAGTACTAAAACGTCGAATAGAAACTATTTTTATTTTTGATGAAGCTTAATCCTACATAGAAAATGCTAAGATAGAATGAATATATAAAGTCATCTTCGCCTTTCTTTTGACGAACAACAGATGCTTGATATTATTTAGAGAAAACAAGTTTCACGGTAATAGAAAAAAATCAAAGGTGACATATAACATATAGACGGATAAAGGCAACGCATAACATTTTACATGATATTATTATTGTTTTTTTTTTTGTTTTTCTCTATGATTTTAGTTAGTTAATTAGAAATAGAATCGATCATTCGAGGATTTATTTAAAAAAAAATTATTAACACTTTCACGTAAAACTCACTCAGCAAATTGATAAAATTCAATGTAAAGACTTTTTTACTTGTTGAATCTTGTTTTTTTCTAATGACGTTATTTCTATAATAGGAAAAAAATAATATTAATATAGTAGAATATTAAATACGTTTATTCACGTGAAAATGACACGATTATAATTGTCAGAAAATGAAGTTCCTTTACCGTTCAAGATTACTCCTTATTTTTGATTGATTAACACTAGATTGTGTCTTCTTGTCAGTATCAATCATGAAGAAGAAGCACTTGATCATTAAGAGGCAACCTACCGACTCATGCTATAGTTTATATGTAGATTTCTTGACAGTATGACGCATTTGAATTAAGCATGCATCATTATTTCTTTTCATCAGTTTATTAATTAATAATTAGATACTCTTGCTATGATAAATATCATGGTGATAAATAAAACAAACATTCAACTCGTATGCACGAAGTACACATTAGCTTGACGTTTATCATTATTTACAATCAATAAAAACTCATTATCTATGACAATATTATATCGCATAAGCCTATTACCAAAAAATTTAGGAATTAAAATTCATGATAATGACATAACGATTAGTGTAAAAAGTTCATTTAGTAGTACAACCTATCTTGACATTATTAAAAATAACATCATTGTTTCATGTATTTATATTTTCTGATAGTTCGAACTTTAATCAAGTGCATTGTCTTGTACAAGACAAAATTGAACTTTAAACTAAATTAAACTTAGAAAGGATTTATTTTTAATTAGGCACAAAGCTACAAGATAATTTTCGCTTGATTGCAGTATATACACCAATAACTTCTTCGTCGATATTCGACAATGATTTTCGAAAGTATTTTTCTGAATAAGTGAACTACAATGTTAAATTTTTCGAGTAGTCAAATCCAAGCATAGGAAATACATAAACTACAAACTTCATTTTTCTTAGTTCGAACATAACTAAAAAAAAACTTTAATAAGATAATATATTATACTCTACCTATTGTCTACAAACCAAGTTAAACTCAAAGGTAAATAAACTTCAATAAAATATACTAGTCAACAAGCATAAACTTGGAAAACCTTTTCTCTTTTTTTATCAGAGCTTGCTAACCCAGATCGAACTCACCCCATCGGATTCGATGGGAATTCGTCGGAATTCTTGGCATCGGATTCCGACAGGAAGTTGTCGGATTGTTCGTCCTGGGAAGATTACTTGCGACCCATAGAGTTAAAAAAATGAAAAAAAACTTTCATGAATTTTATATCAAAAAGCACGAAAAAAATGACATTTTTTATGATGAAATGGACAAAAAAAGTTGATGCTTTTCAAATTCATTAATGAAAAGCGACATTTTAATTAAGCAAATATAGTGAATTTCATTTTTAATCAAAATCATGCAATGATACTAATCAAAATGTCTATTTTAATCAATGAATTTGAAAAAGATCAGTTTTTTGTCCGTTTTATCATTTTAATGCCATTTTTTAACTTCCTGAGGACCTCCGCAGCTTTCTAGATTTAGTTAGATTTCAATTAAAATTGAACATAACTTAATATAAATATATGAGATAAATTCGTTGTTCTCATCTTTTTCAATCTTCTTGGTTTTTAAATATTTTAAGAAGTCTGTTTAAGTTTGCCTTGATCTTTCATCCTTCGTATCTCGACTATCCTATATGCTCTAGATCGAAAAATTTGGATGGAAACACTCCACTAAGAATTTCGGTTTGGCACGCGAACTTACCTCGTTTGTTGAAATAAAACGAGCATTATGATGGATGGTAATGGATCACACCTATTTATACTTTTAACTTCATAACTCTTAAAGAGCAGAGCTTTGTAGGTTGCCCCATTCTTCATGATTTCGTAGCTTCTTCCAGTTATCTATCGTATTAGTTTTATTGAAGTTCATCCACACTTTGTAAAAGGCAGCAACCTTCAATTAAATTGCCTGATCTTATGAATTAGTCATATACTAGACAACATGTAATGAAAAACTTCAAAGACAATCTTTTTCAGACTAAAAACTTGAAGCAAAGATAGATGCTCTTCGTCATAATTCTACTTGTATTTAAGCAATCGGGACGATTTCGTGTTTGCAAACTAAATTCTTAGTTCAGTATGTGCATAAAAATCTTCAGACTTTTAGCATATATATTAGTCGTGCTACCAGGTTTAAATGATAAAATGTTCACTCGGTTTTGATTACAAGAAATCTAAATAATATTATATAGTTTTGCACTTCAACGCATACATATTCTTTGTTTTTAAAGTTGAACATTGACATACTTAAAGCCGCTTACAGATAAAGATGACCTATTTTTAGTCTATTCATCAGTTAATATTAAGATCTTACCAGAATAGACTATGTGCGGATTCAAAATAGATGAATGTGGAAAAAAACATTTTCTAGTTTATTTACAAAAGCAATAATGTCAAGATCTGTAATTAACCTCAAGAAACATATCTGAAAGTGTTTCTCATATATGTTAATTCGTGAATGAAACAAAATAAAAATGCTCCATAATCGAATGTTTTCTACCTAGTAAGTTAAGAAAATGCGTTGTTAATCTGTCAGAGATTAGATGAAATGAAAATTAAATGTTTAAAATAGTTTTATCAACTACATTAGTAACAGTTAACGATCCCGGTGATGAAAGAAAACAATCGGCTTGATCGAGCATATAATATCACCCTATTTTACTCACAGTAATTTTAGTTTGCTCAGTACTCGGATGATCTAGAAAGCTTGTTCTTTTCTTGAAAAATATGTCAGGAAATTATTCTAAATCTTTGAAGACGTAAGCTCGATTGAATAAATGTTTTAAAAATTATAGCAAAAAAAAGACATAAAAAACTATGAAGAGAAAAGAAAACAAATTATGAGTAGCATATTTATTCTTTATTTTTGTGTGAATGTGTGCTACTTTAATAGAAGCATTCAACAATTATTTGTAGCCGACAGTTTAGGGTACTGAACGAACAAAAGAAAAATTCATTGAATGCGGCTCTTATTTTCATAAGGGATCGATCTAGTCAACATGACCCTACGATGCTTACTTGTGTGATTTATTTCTTCTTTCAACTTTTCTTTTTCTATATGTATAGCTGTGTCATGATACGATAATATTTTTTTCCCGACTGTCAAATAAAAGAAGTGTTAAATGTTACATTTATCGATTCTTTCAATATAAAAAAGATGACAAAAAATAACACGACAGAATTTTATGTGTCAAATAATGTGTGAGCAGAGAATGACATATAATTTATAGTTGACTTTATATTAGTTTATGTACTTGTGACTATCTGATATTTTGTTTAAAATCAAGTACATTACAAAATCGAGCGAAATGAATTATTCTACGCAGATGTTTTTGTTTTGGAACTAAGCATAACTTGAGTGGAATGTTTTTCCATCTTAGAAATACTGAAGCTTGCAAAAGTTTGATGGAAAAACAAACGCAAATATCACTTTAACTATTCAAGAAATATCTGTGAAATGTTTCTAGGTTTATTTCATATGAATGTGTCTACAGCTCGTGTAGAACATAATGAATTGCAGATGTAACACACATATTTAACTTTGATAAAAAAAGGAACCTATAGAAAACATTACATAAAGTTTATTTTCAAATCATTCTGATATTATTCTGAATTTTCATTTCCAACTGAACCAAAGCTTTGCAGGAATAATTGACACGCTAACATAATTTCAAAATCATTGCGTAAATAAAAAATTCCTGTGATGTTTAACAATATACATACTATGGAGTATTTCCTATTAGCACACTTAATGGATAATAAAGACTACATATCAACAAAACATGGTCGATTACCCATATTAAACCATATTGCTATCGTGTGTCATAGTGACCTATAAATAAAATAGGAAAATTATAACTATCATGGGAGACGAGAAGCACACAATTAGAAATAAAAAAGCTGCTAACTCCATTCCTCCGAGATTAAAATGTGAAACACGATGTAGATGCTATTGCTAATCACAGAATATTGCTTTATTCTATTTATTTTGGAAGAAATGAATTCACCATTCTTTAGCTTAATTCTGCAGCAATGCAACTAAAAAAGTAGTTTATATATTGTAACAAGACATTATTAATATACGATCAAAGTCGACCACGAGTTGAAGAGGGAAATCTAACTTTTTACTCCTATATTTCAACAACTGTTTTAGATCGCGTTTTACAAAGAAGAATATATTGAATACATCTGAAATTAAATATCAAATATATTTGAATAGGTTTTGTTCTTTAATAGTTTCAATGATAGTTTCAAACTCTTTAAACATTTCTGGTACGAAGGAACATATTCAACTATCGGAAGTCATTCGACTTCGCATCAAGTCGACGAGTAGATCTCAATGAGACTAAGAAATGCTTGAAAAAATACGTGGCTATGATCTACTATTGAAGAGTTGTGACTGTTGTAATGATGTTTTTATTGAGGACAAAGCATTTTCGAAAAATCTAAAATAAAAAGTTTCGAGCTGAAATTATGTCTATAGATACATTTAATAGTCATTATATAGTTCTAAAAGTTTCAACAAAAATGAACATCTTATTTTTTGAGATATTTAATTTCCAATGAAACTGGATCAATATATATCCTCCAATCTAATGATATTAAAAATGCCTTACCCTCAGTAAGAATATCATTAAAACAGCCATAACTCTTCTATAGTAGGCTCTGGACGAGAATAATTTTAAACTTTTCTTAGTCTCATCGAGACCTACTAGTAGTCTTAATGTAAAGTTGAATGGCGCTCGATAGCTGAATATATTTCCTCGTTAGAATAAAAATAACAAAGCTTATGTGAATTTTTTATCGTAGAGAAGTTTGGATAAACCAATATTGTGAAAATATGATCAAATTAATTGATTATAAACGATGAAAGTCGACACCCTAGTGTTGATAAAATATTTTAAAATAATATCTTTAGTAAGACAATATTGTCGAACGACAATCTATCATAAATGTTCAAATATTTTTTATTTAAATTCAAAACAAAAAGCGAAATTATCTCATGTTTGATTTATTTTTTTCCATCAGTAACAGGACTGTATTTAGCTGTATTCAATTGTCTTGCAATATACTAGGAACTAATCAAATCTTCACCAATCAACATTATCGTACAAAAGCTGTTAGTACAAATCATAAGTGATTAAAGTGTAACATGCGATGGAACTGCTCGCATTGTAAAGGAAGGAATTCATCAACATACGTATGTTTCCGTTTTTTGAATTTCTTTCTGATGCTAAAAGAACTCAATAGTGACAAATGTAATCATAATATATTATGGTCAGTGTGAAAGAAAGGTAAAGAACTGTTACCTTAAGTTCACCTGTATTTCATATTAATACAGTAGTAGATTTTGGTCACACAGATATGTCTGTCATAGTTCGTAAAGGGATAAGATGAAAAGGTATCGCTGACATGTCTGTCGTCATATGTGGAGAGGAGTTCCAAATTGTTATCTCTGTACTTCAACACTCCTGATAGATCGTCTTTCACAAAAACAAGTGAAATCATTTCTAGATATGATGAATGATATTCTCTATATAAACGTTTAATATGCCATGTCTAGAATGTCTTTTAGTGCTATGTAACTTGTCAAAACATTTTTTTCAATTCATAATTTGAATTATGCTGTTAATTGGAATATTTCAGAAAATTTTCCAAAAAAGCTATTATGCATTTGATAAATATAAGATGTTTCAAAATTACAGTTTTATTCCATATATTTCAGATAGAATATCTGCACTTAAAGAAGTCAGAAGTAAAATACTTGTACGCATAGTAGAATTCGGCAAAAACATGTCAACTGAATTCCGACATTAGAACCACATTTCAATGGTTTGGTGGAAATTCAACTGTCGAACATTGATCACATTCTGGAAGATCTACATCGATAACTGAAAAATAAAGTCAATGAACTAAAGGATGATTGTGAAAATAAGCCAGGATCAACTATTCGGTCTATTGCATAAACTTGCTGATTACCACAAACAACAACATAGCGGATTATGAAAGAACATGTCTTTTTTTAAAGCCATACGATATACTTCTACGAAGAAGAATTACATAGACTGAACACATAATTCTCGCTCATTTTTACAAACGTCATTATTTCTTCAGTAATTACTCTACGGTCTTTCAGAACGTTATCGATTTTCAACAGTACTGGTTTCACAAAATCGTTGAAATGAGCTGCTAATACAATATTAACTTGGCGAATTTTTTCCAAAGTCAATTGATAGTTACAGTTTAAACAATACTGGCTTATTTAAATTTGGCCATGAGTAAAACTAAAGAGTGGTCCATAAGTTTCGACCCCTCTCTGTACATCGACGTTATCTATATGAATACATATACAGATAGTTGATTGAAATATACAGTTTTGTAGAGAATGAGAAGAGCTATCATCTGAAAAAAAAATGGTTGAAATTGTGTCGTAGTTATGAAAAGTTATGATCATTTTATTCATGATGACTAAGCATTTAACACGTNAAAAATATTTTCTTTATGAAAATCGTACGAATAATTTTTGAGTAAAAAAATGCATGATTTTTTAAAGAGTGATCTCTCGTTTAATATAGGTTCACTCTGTAAAGCTGAATTTTATAGTATGAATACTAGAAGACGTGATGATTCTTTTGATCACCACTAAAATTTAAAAACTCCATGTTTTGATTACCTTTAATCAAAAACGAAATCGTACTAATCATTTTTGCGGCCACTGTATATCATTAGATTGATCTAATTCTATGGAATCTATTGACAGGAGAACTTGGTCAAGTGATAAATTAATTTCAAGACATGCCTTACTTCTTTTGTAAGGAATTTTTCAACAAAATGCTGTGTTTCTGTGAGATTACTTTCAGAACCGACTTTCGAGTTGGAACTTTGTACACATTAGCAAAGTTTCTTATTTTTATCTCATATAAGAATTTTCATTGATGATATCTCAGCAAAGGAAATACTGTAAAATCTAATACTTTCATAATGAACTGGTCCTATTCAGAACTTCTTTTGTAAAAATTTTCAACTTAAAACTAAATTTTAAAATTAATCTGACAGAAGAAAACAATATTTCCTTGAAAAAACTCACTAAAATGATCAAAATCCGATAAAATCTATAGACAATAATTTTGTTCGCTGTCAGATTAGATAATGTATATTCTTGACTAAGAAACTAAAACGCATAAGAATAAATTGTTTTGAACTTTTCCTGATTCAGATGAGCTTTGTAAAATGAGGTAAGTTTAAGTTTAAGAAGGAATTTTTAACAGATTGATCTTCTGATCAATAATGAATCCGATATACTAATCTGAACAGTTTTAAGAAGTTCATAATTTCTTCTCCTGAAATCAAATAATTATTCTCATTTATGAAGAAATGATTACAGTCTATCTCTGCATAATTAAAGTTAATTTTTATTTTCACTCATTTAAAATAAGAGGCTATCGTGACTTATATTAATATCGATTTATATTTGATAATTCATTAAACGTTATACATTTCAATTTTTATAGATATTCATACGAAACTATTACTTTATATAATTTCTTTGTTTTGATTTGAAATTGCGTCATTCGATTTTTTGCAGTTTTTTTTAATGTTTTTCTTACAGACAATATTAGTGTTGTAAATTTGAATAATTTTTATCTTCGACTGTGATATATCAATCACTTATATTCAGCATTTGAGTCGGATTTTTCTAACGTTAAGCATCACGAGCTGAACTTTCGACGAAATTTTATTATTTACGTTTTCATGTTAGATAAAACATTGATAATAATCAAATTGATTTTTCTTATCAACAACAATTCGTTTTCTATTTCGATTATTAATTCAATTAATTATCATTAGTTCAATCTTTATTTCAATTATTTTTTCATTGATTGAACATTGAGAATATGAACCGTATGAATAAAGCAGAGAGTAATCAAATAAATCTGTTCACGAGTCGTTATTAGTTACCGTTAAAGTATGTATCAATTAATTATGCCAAATGCACTCATTATTCCATGATTTAAAATTTGGATTTGCACTGCAGTCTCTCTGTCGAATAGCTTTTGATGATTTTGTTCGATAATCATATATTTACACGTATTTTGTTTATTGATTTCATTGGCTTAGAAGAGGCGGACTATATATAAATATGTCGATGTGTAGGTCGACGAGCATATGTTTCTTTTCTTTTTTTCTTTTCCATAAGTTATGGTTGCCGTCGTCATCAATATGTATAGAGGGGAGAATGGGAGAAATGCTCGAAGTTGCCATTCGTCATCGAATCCGTTTGTGCCACGCAACAGACTAGTAAAGCGATTTCATCATCATCATTATCATATTCTTTCAACTGGTGCCACATAATAATGTTTTTTTCTTTTTTTCTTTTTAAGATTTCAATTATTATTAAACAGTAATAACAATAATGTGTGGTATGTGAATTTATTTTTTTCGCTTGAAAATTTACAAATATGTTTTTGTTTTTTTAATTGAAAGGTATTTTTGGTTATTTGAATTATTTGGTTAAACGTGACCGTCGATTTATTGCTGATATTCTTATAAATGGTCTTCATCGTTTGGAATATCGTGGTTATGATTCATCAGGTATTGCATTTGATGGTGATGAAATTGAAAACAATGACACTAATCAATCATCAAAATCTAAACGAGCTTGTATTGTTGTACGACAAAAAGGAAAAGTTGAAGAACTTGAACATGCTGTTAGATGTAAGTTTAAATATTCTTCAGAGAAAATGTTAATACTTTACTTTATTTTATTTTATTTTCATAGCATTAGATACTATTAATTGGGATGCAGAATTTACTGTTCATGTTGGTATTGCACATACACGTTGGGCAACACATGGTGAACCAAATGCAGTTAATTCTCATCCACAGCGTTCAGATGAACAAAATCAATTTGTTTGTGTTCATAATGGAATTATAACGAATTATAAAGACATTAAACAATATCTTGTAAGTGATCTTTTTCCTTTTGTTTTATGAAATTTATATTGATTAATTTTTTTCTTCTAGACAAATAAAGGTTATAAATTTGAATCAGAAACTGATACAGAAGTTGTTGTCAAATTAGTTAAATATCTTTATGATAAACATAAAAATGAAAATATTAGTTTTCAAAAACTTATCGAAATGGCTTGTTCACAATTGGTAAACTATTTAAAGAAAAAAAAAACACAAAAAATTCATTTGTTTTTTTCTTCATTATTTGATTTTTGTGCTTTTTTTCTTTTAGGAAGGTGCTTTTGCACTTCTTTTTAAAAGTACACATTTTCCTGGTGAATTATGTGCTACACGGTATATTAAAAATTATATTTGAATTAATAAATAATAGGGAACGTTCTTTTTTTAGTCGTGGAAGTCCAATGGTTATTGGAGTTAAATGTGCCGATCAATTAGCGTCTAATCATATTCCAGTTTTGTTTAGTAAAGGTAAATATTGATGTGTTTGAGAAATCTTTGTAAAATGTTATTGAGAAATATGAGATATTAGATCTTTCCAACCCTCGACTTTCCAAAGGTAATTTAATTAAAATGTGTTGTTGATTTTTATATTATATCTGACTGATAATTAAATAGCATGATTTATACTACTAGCTTATTAAATATTTGTAATCCACCATGTTTACACTTGTGTGTTGCTTTGCGTTGATCTATATAAAATGCTTTCATTTAACATGAACAAAAAGAAAATTCTTTTATGTCTTTTTTTTGTACTTCAGTAGGTCAAAATATAAATAGTAGGTTTTGTTTAGGAAAAAATAATTGTTGTATGGTTTTGAAGTTAGAAGTTTTGAATAAATGATTTTTCGTATAGATTTATTCAATCATCAAAATAGCAAAGATTCACGTAATGATATTCATGTATTTGAAACTACTTCAGCAAGTAAATAAGATCTTAAAAAAAAAAACGTTCGTTAAAAGATAAAAGCAGACAATATAGATGCATGTCCTTTTTTTTTCTTGCATGATTTATATACTCATATTTGCTGCTATACTTGTTTGATTTTAATATATATATACATGTATGTAATTTTTACTTATTTAATAATTCTAATAATGCTATTTAGATCTACGTGGTGTTTTTTCACCTCCATTAATGATTACTGATTCAGCAACATCGGAATTATCGGTTACTAGCAATGATCGTAGTATTGAATACTTTTTTGCTTCGGATGCTAGGTATATTTCAAAAATATTTTTAATCGATTCTACACCAAAGAGTTTAAGCAAAATTTCTCGAAAATTCATTATTTTTTTTTCTACAATGCTTTATTGAAAAGATTAATGCCCTAAGCTCTAATAAGATACCATTGATAATTCAAGTGTACCTTAAGAACAAGGCGGTTATACATATATCGTCATTTTAGTTGGTTGAAAAGGTTACAAAAAGGGAAAAGGAGCATACATCATAACAAAAGATTCAAGAGAGAAGGAACTGATTCCTAAATGCATTGAAAACAAATTGCTCGAGAAGAAACAATCTATGCATGGAATTGTTCAATGCTTTTTAATATTTTCTGCAATATTTGTTGCATAGAGTTTCAAAAGATCTTTCTTAGAACATCGATAAGAACAGGTAGTCATTTCAGTATGATACTTCTAGTATTTGCTGTAGGTATAAAAAATAGAAATGGCCCAATTCTTCCGCTTAGCATCCAGTTAGTAGTAGAAAAAGACTAAACGAGCAAGTGAACAAGGAAAGTATTTAGATAGAGAACAGAATTCTTTGGCATTTTTAGTGACGACGAACCATGCATATGACAAGCTCTCACAATAGTCACTCTCTGTCTTACCTTATGCTTGAAATAACCGATATATTTGTAGTTATTTACCCAAGATAAAAAATTCATTGTTTTTCTTACTGACCGATTCTCAAAAAAAAATGCGCAACTTTCCGCCTCACCTTTGGCCAATCTTGGCAAAAATCTTTTGATCGACTCTTTCAGTCATTGATACTCCCCAACCCTGGTGGTCTCAGGACATCACTGTGTTTTCTTCTTAGGAAAACTAAACCCGTTTTTACTTTAATCTCATGTCAAGTAGCTAAAAAGAAATTAGATGATACAAAAAAAATGCTTTCTTTTTCTTAGTGCTATTATTGAACATACAAATCAAGTGATTTTCATGGAAGATGATGATCTTGCAGTTGTCAATAATGGTGCATTAACTATTCATCGTACACAACATGGTGAAGTATCAAGTCAATCATCAGTTCGTGAAATTCATGAGCTTAAAATTGAATTACAACAAATTATGAAAGGTATTGAACTTCACTTTTTTTTCTTTTTCTAAAATTTGATTTTTTTTGTTGTTCTCTGTTTTCTAAGGTAATTATAAATATTTTATGCAAAAAGAAATCTTCGAACAGCCGGAATCCGTTGTTAATACAATGCGTGGTCGTGTAAATTTCAGTTCAAAAAAGGTTGTACTTGGTGGTATTAAAGATTACATTAGCGAAATTCGCCGTTGTCGTCGTTTAATTTTAATTGCTTGTGGTACAAGTTATCATTCAGCTGTTGCTACACGACAATTACTTGAAGAATTATCTGAATTACCAGTTATGGTTGAACTTGCTTCGGATTTTCTTGATCGAAATACACCGGTTTTTCGAGATGATGTTTGTATCTTTATTTCACAGTCAGGTTAGATTTTCATTTATTTTTTAAAGAATTTTCTATAAAAAATATTGGTTTATTTTAGGTGAAACAGCTGATACAATCTTAGCTTTGCGTTATTGTAAACAACGTGGTGCACTTATAGTTGGTATTACAAATACAGTCGGATCAAGTATCTCACGTGAATCACATTGTGGTGTTCATATTAATGCTGGACCCGAAATCGGTAGGTTTGGAAAAAGTTTTTAGCATAGTTTTCAGTTGGTTACAATGCAAAATATAATTGATCTAGTTGACAGACGGTTTGAGTCATGTCTTAAAGCAAAATGCGGACTGTAAGAAGAGTCTTGCCGAAAAAGACTCTATCTGTAGAAAGAGTCTATCTAGAAGGAAATCAGACTACTAAGTGTTATAAGGCAAATCTAAATGTTTATTTGGTAGATTGAGTATTGAAGAGTTTTGTTTGTACAAACTGCTCTATAATAACGAAGATGTTATTATAATTATAGCCAGTGGTTTCAACTCATATTGTGCGTACAAGGAGATCTCGATAAGATAAAAGAAACTTGAAAAGGCTTTGTCCTCATTGATCTTTAAAGTTTAGTTATGACTGTTGTACTAAATTTTCGACTCACTTTAGGTATTTGCTCAAAAATTAAATAAAGAAATTTCGACGCAAAATTTCCTCTCATAGATAGATTTGATAATTCGTAGAATATCCTGGAAGTTTCATTCGAAAAGAATGTTCCTTTATTGAGATATTATAGTTACAACAAATAGTTGTTTGCCATAGACATGCTATGAAAATCAAGTTCACTTGAAAATGCCAATATCTCAACAAAGGATCATTTTTTTCGAATGAAATTTTCTGGATATTCTGAGAGTCGTTACACATCTCTATGGTTGAAATTTTACGTTGGCATTACGTTATTTTATTTTATTAATAAATATGTCAAAATATGTCAAAAAATGAGTAAAATAGTCTTAACTCAGCTCCAAAGATTCATAGGGACGAACTCGGCTAAGTTTTTTCTAGCCTTCTCGAAACCTTCTTGTGTGCTCAATATGAGCTCAAATGACAGATTACGGTTGGGGATAGTTGTCTTGTAAATGAATTATATTTAAAAAAGAATCTTTGTATTTTGAATTTGTTTAGGTGTGGCAAGCACAAAAGCATATACAAGTCAATTTCTTGCTCTTGTTCTTTTCGGTCTTGTCTTATCCGAAGATTCAATTTCGAAAGAACCAAGACGTAGAGCTATTATTGATGGTCTTCAACAATTACCAGATCTTATTAAAAGAGTGCTTGAATGTGATAAAAAAATACGTGAATATGCTGAAGCTTTATATAAAGAATCATCATTATTAGTTATGGGTCGTGGTTTTAATTTTGCTACATGTCTTGAAGCTGCTTTGGTAAGATTTTGACAATTTTGGCTTCTTGTTTTTTTTTTGTACTTTTCTTATTCATAAAATTTAGAAATTAAAAGAATTAACATACATGCATTCGGAAGGTATTCTTGCAGGTGAATTAAAACATGGCCCATTAGCTATGGTAGATCATGCAATGCCAATTGTTATGATTATTATGGATGATCCTGTTAAAACAGTATGCTAATTATTTGTTTGTTCTTTAGAAATTTGATGATTAATTGAATATTTAGAAATGTATGAATGCATATTCACAAGTTCAAGCTCGTGGTGGTCAACCGGTATTAATTTGTAATGACGATGATGAAGAATTAGTAAAATTAGTAGGTCGACATATTGCTGTACCGCGTACAGTTGATTGTCTTCAAGGTATTTTATGTGTTGTACCAATGCAATTACTTTCATTTCATATTGCTGTTTTACGTGGTTATGATGTTGATTGTCCAAGAAATTTAGCTAAATCTGTCACTGTTGCATAAGTCAAAGAAAAGAATTGTTAAATTTCTACGATACCGTTCTTTGAATTTCTCGCGGATAATTTTATCTCATTTTTTCATGCTTCAATTAATAAAAAAAACACTCTTACTATTATTATTTATCGTTATAGTTGTTGTTATATTTGTTGATATATTGCCACTTTTTTTCTTCGTATTTACTCTTATTTTTTCTTCTTTTTATTATCAATGGTTCGTTTGCATTGGCAATAAAATTTAAATAAAACAAGCACAAATCTTTTTCTTTTTTTTTTCTTTATTAAGTTTTCTATTTTTTTTGTTTTGACTTTACGTTGCATTGAAGATATTCATAGCTAATAAGTATAGAAAATTACGTGAAACTCAAAAAACAAACGTGGTTTTATTTTCTATTGAATTTTTGTCAGTTCATACATACCCATCTGCATGACGGGGTTTGTGTCTGTCTTTATTTCGTTCCTAAGATTAACATTCCAGTTATAGTTTTTCGCAATCTGTTCAAAAATTTGTTGATCACCAGCTGTAGTTGAAAATCCAATAAATAATCGTCCTTTATTTGGATTCAAATGCTCATTCGCATACTTCAAATATTTATCAAGAGATCGATAGAATGGATCTATGACTGCTCGCTCTAATAATTCTAATTCTTCTACTGGTTTGTTAATGTGACCAAATGGATAATTCCAGAAAATAATATCAAATTTATCACTAGAGTTGAATGCACTAAAAACGTCGCTATATTTAATAGTTATCCGATCGATAATATTGTGTTTGATAACATTTTCTTTTGCATTTTCAAGAGCATTGTTATTGATGTCAGTACATGTGGCATGTGACACACCATTCAAAACAGCTAATATCGACATATAACCAGCACCTGTTCCGATTTCAAGAAAGTTAAGTGGTTCTTCATGAACAGGGCTGCCAACTCCTAATTTTCAAATGGGGTACAGAAGATTTATAATGGGGTACAGTTGGGGTACAAATTTTTTTTAAATGAGGTACACCATTGTGGTACCTCATTTTCTTCTGAAACAGAGTTGTGGTAGATGAGAAACAGTCAAAAAAGGGTCTTTTGAGAAAACAGCATTACTTTAAAAACGATTCCACTGTAGAAAGAAGTACATTTTTCTTTAGTTTCAGTTTAGATGATGCGTTAACGAGTAGCTTGCTTGGAGTGTCGGTGAATCATATAGTTCCTCCGTTAGGAGTCGAGAGATCTGCTTTAGAAAAAGAACAATGTCAAAGATATTGCTTACGAGAGAACCTCCTCGGGTGCTNTTTCTCAACTATTTATCAATATTATCCTATGCAAATGACTCTAGAAAGATGATGTAAGGTGTATCAAAAATATAGCTGATTTTTATTCAAAGACTTATTTATAGCAATAAAAGCTCAAATATCTAAATGGGGTACAAAAAGTGTACCCCAAGGGTACAAAATTTCCTGGGGTACAAAATGACGAAATGGGGTACAGTTGGCAGCCCTGTTCATGAAGTTCAGAAATTATTGTAATTAATTCTTTAGCTAAAAATTCCGTGCCAAAAAATATATTTGGATTGAAAACATTTGGATAAATAATAAATACTTCATTATAAATTTTTACTTCGAATTTTTCATGAACATTCTTTGCCAATTGAAGTTTTTGCCGCGTTCGTTCCAAATACATTGGTTTTTCTTCGATTGTATTTGCATTCGAAGGTGAAAAATTTGTCATAGTTGCTGTATAATACTATTCGACTTGTTGAATATGTATCTAGAAAGTTGAAAAAGACAATTCTATCAAAGTTATAACGTGAATTAAGTTTCTTATTATCATCATAATTTACAATCCATTAAGCCTACAATTGATTTGTGCTTTCTCACATATGATGCAATTCACTTCAATAGTTTATTGCATACAATTCATGCAAAATAAAGGAAAATATATTAAGATTTTCAAAGCTAGAATTAGTTAAATAAATAGCATTATAGTAATTCTTGAATTTTGATCTTATTGATTATGAGACAGTATAGTAATATATTTGTAGTATATATATATATATTTAAACTAAAATATTTATGTCATTCGTCAGGTATCTTCGAATAACTAATAATACTTTATAATGACATCTATCCAAAAGATTCTGTTTTTCAATACACTGCAAAATAGAAAAGACATTTCCCATTGACGTTATATCACTTTCATTACCATTTCAATATGAATGTTTTCGTTTTATTTGTTCTTGATAATCAGTTGATACGAAAAAGCGGTTCTTCTTCGTTTGTTCATGACTTATATTTGCCATATTTTTCGAAAATTAAATAAGCCACAGTGGACAACAACGTGGGCATTAGTTGAAGAAATGAAAGTGAACTTTTTTGATATTTAAATAGTAACTTGTATATTTTGATTAATAACTAGTTTTTTGGTAAAAAAATAACAATTATTCTTTTGATGCAGTGTTTTTCGAAAAGACGTCTTCCGTCAAGTTGGTCATCCCTTTTTTCTCATTAATCCGATATCGAAGAAACTTTCAGAGAATGTTCTTCTGTATCTGAAACATAAACTCAACTAGCACAAAGATATACAAATCCTTCTGAATGGAGATACAGGTTTTCTAAAATTCTTCGTTTTTTAAAGTGTTTTACAATTTCTTTGTCACAAACTCACATTGAGAGAAAAATCAAGACATATTTGGAATCAGTGTCAAAAACTGCATCGAGAAATGTGTCATTTGTCAATTTCTACAATAAAAATGTTTTGCACAGGAGTACATTGTATTTTTTTAGATTATCAGTATTTGGTAGACTTTAGTTAAATTTTGCTACATTCATGTTAATAAATATATATCTTAGACGAAATTATATTCATCAAAAAAGAAAAGGACAAAAAATAAATTTAAAACAGAAGACTATGTTCTAGAAAAAAATCATTATTAATCTTGTCAAAATTTGCAAGTTACGAATTTCTCTTCCACAGTTAACGCAAATCTATTATAAGAATGATGAAAAAAATTGAAAGCTAATTAAAATGCAAATTTATTTACAGAAAAATAATGACACCAGTGCTAGAAAATTAGTTCCAATGCAAACTTCTCTTGTACTGTCATTCACAAACATATAGACTAAAATAGAAAATAATATGATTCGGTAGCATCTTAGTATATTAAAATGAGTTATATCATTTTATTCATTTGTACTCTTCGTGCTGACAATAATCATGTCTTCTTCTTGTTTTTCCGAGTATCATTGCTTTTCTTTCATATAGGGAAGTTGAAAGGCATTACAAATCATTAAAATAGTTACTCTCGAATACTGCACTGGAAGAACATCAATTATTCTTGTTTTGATTCCGCGAACAGATATTGTAAAATTCGATAATAATAATAATTTACAAATATGCTTAGTCTGTTCAAAAATCTTCCTAAAAAGTTATTTCTTGTTGTTTTCGAATATATTAAAATCGGTATTATATATATCTATCAATGTTTCTGAAGACTCAATAATTGATTTGATAATCTTGCCCAATTCCACAATAATCTTTTGTTTGTAATTGAAAAGATAGAGCAAACATCAATTACAATATTCATTTCTTCAATTGTCTGATTAGATATTGTCACTAGTATAAAACTGGTTAAGGTTGATTTTCAAATTTACAATTATTTACAACATGTCATGCTACTCGTATTTAAGTTACGTAAATTTGATTTGATGTCATTTACAATTTTATCCATTTGTCGTTTTCATTAGCCTTGAATTTTGGATCATCAGCTCATATTTATTCACGATATTCTTTTTCCAACGATTTTTTTTTATTTACAACATGTTGATTTGGGCCGTACCAATGTACTTTAGACACCTTCATGATCTTTATCACCATATGATCATTTTGTATGCGTTTTTTCTCATGAACCAATCATTGTCTGATTCATTTTTGATACATGTCCACACCTGCGTAAGCTGCAAGTTCTATTTTTTATAATAATCATTTGTATTGATTTTTCTACTTTGTGCTTGAGCCAGTCTCTTATGAAATTCACCATTTGTTGTTTCATATGATGCTCCATCTTTGAATTATATTAACTTTCCTCTCGCTTATATACGCGAGGTTGAATTATTTCATTTAGCATTATTCGAAATGTTGCTCATTTATCTTCATATCAACGATATTGACATAATTCGAGCAAAATAATGATGTTATCATCGGATATAATTTATCAGCAAAAACTATAGTGTCTGACATTTTTGCAACTTTCTGCATTAGACGAGCAGCGATGTGGGAACTATTTTTACTAAGATATTTTTTTGACATACAAACAAAGTTTTAAAAATAAAAGCTCTCCACTTACAAAAAAACGAAAGTTGTATATCTCTCATAAAAAATAGGATGCTTGGGCCCACTACACAACAGATATCATAGTATCGATAATCTCAATATCAAGATTTATAACATGCTTATTATCATAACGACCTTCATGCTTAAACTGTCAAGTATATCGGTAGAGTTGATGATCTTGAGTTAATGCAAGGGAGGAAGTGTGGGTGTGCGCGTACTTTTTCCCTTTATCCATATCCACACCTATACCCACATCAGAGATGTCCATCGCGTTGCTGCTGCCGCCACGGTCGTGATTGGCGGCGCGACAGCAACACGGCATGAGCTTTTACAGAAATTCATTGTGGAATCTCTAGAAAACATTTACCTTCATAGCTTAACTTAAACTTATCTTCCAAATAAATTAGACACATGAAACTTTTTATGCTCTCTAAATCTTGCATTTTACGACGATTTTATTGCGTGGGAAACTGATTGAAGTTTTAAGTTTATCCAAGTTAAATATTCATCTCTATATTATTTTTCTTTTTTAATTATACATCTTAAACACTCTAATCATCTTCAAAGTTACATGAATTTTCATTTTTCTTTGAATTGAAGCTATTACGTGAAAAGTTAAAAAGCTGCCATTTTCTTCAGACTCTTTCGTTGTTTCACGAAGAACTTAAAAAGTCGATGCGATATTTGGAGTTATACTTATTCTATATGTACTTAGAAGTCCTTTGTTACTGTAGCAGTTAAACCTTTATTTATCATTGATTTTGAGTGAAAACTAGACAGTATGACTACTGAAGACCGACAAATAGTATTTTTTCTTCATGTAGTGATAGTAGCAGTGTTGTAACCTTTTGTTAAAATATCGCTGCGACAGCGACAGATTTTCAGCCGCGATGAACATCTCTGATCTACACGCACTTACACATTTTTACTATTCCTTATCGTTTAAATTACTGTGTTACTTCATTTAGAATAATTGATTTTCTATGTTGCTGGATTTTGTCAATAATATCTTGCTATTGATTAGTTCTGTGGATAGATCCACAAATTACGCAATTTGAAATAGTTGACTTTGCTGAGAGTCGATAGTTTGAAAATTTCACGTGTTGTTTGAATAGTTTCAATAAGTTTTTGAGTAGACACAAAGTTATTAAGGGCACATATCAAATGGAACCAAAGCCTATCGAATCAGCATAACAACAAGTAGAGACATAGAATTGCAATACTTTACGTCTACCGTACAAAAACTAAAAATCAAGTTAAATATTTTCATATTGCAATGCATTTTCTTTCAGTTGTATACGTTTTTATTAGGATGATTTGAAAAATTGTATTAGTTGGGCTTTTGATTATCGAGAAAATTAAGGAAAATCACACCAAGATAGGTTAACGGAATTTTTCTGCAGCTGAATTTGAATTGATTGCCATTTTGTTTATTGTTTTCACCGTGTATGCACGACGTTGCTTTGATGATATGAACTGATAACGTTGCCGTTACTAGAAGCATAATAAGAATAATGCCATTATGCCGTGCCCGTTAGTCATTGATGGCAAAAGACTCCATAATAATGTGATCTATTAACACGCAGCCATTTGTGTCATACAAGTGTGACGCTAAAAGAGACAGATATAAATGAAAGATATGAAATATTATAATTTTATTTGTGGTGCCGCTTGACAACAGCTGCAGAATTTTATTTTCTTTTAATCGCAGGGCAATATGGTGTTTCGAAATATAAAATTTGGATTTCCTTATTTGTATGCAAGCGGTGTCAGTATTGGATCGAATGCTTCATCATGAAGTTCTGGAGATTCATAATTCCAGCACGCATGCCCTAGTTGGCGACGAAACGAAGTGTTCTTCACTGATCAAACAAGACATCAATTTGGCAAAATAAGCGCCCGAATGCAAGTAATGATAAGGATAATAAGAAATTAAAAAACTGACAATTTAGATCTTGACGATCAGTAATTTCCTGTAACCTGTCCGTAGTTAATGCAGACCTTATGTGCCGAAGATTGATAAGTTGCACATAATTTTCACGGTCCAGCATTTCTTGATTTCATTCAAGTACATGTGGTTACTCAATACTATGAAGAAATATAACATCGATGGTTGATTCTGCGTCAGCTGCTTCTTCTTTCTGTGCTAGAATGTTGACTTATTTTTGTTTAAAGATATCCTTCCTGAGAAAGTCTCGGATTTTCTGCTAGAAAATCAAAAAAGTGATAAGCTTTTATTTTGCTGACTCGTACTTACTCCTAATTTTCCTCGCGCCACATCAGTCCTCGTTATTATCTGTTCCTTCTGTTCTAACGAGAGATACGAATTTACCATGAGTAGCTCCATTAGATAACAGATTTGGATGTTGGTGAAAAATTACAACAGCAACATCGAGTACAGCACTCACATCGACACTCACCCTCACCCGCCATCCACACCCACTTATTCCCACCCACACCCACATGGAATCATAAATTCATTCTGTAATTTTAATACAATACTTTTTGAAATTCTCAGCATAGCCATTAATCGAGCACTACAGTTATATGAAGAAATTGACAGACCTGTTTCCTCATTTTCCACAAATGTAATAACATGAAATATTAGCTTCTTTATTTGAATCGAAAACTAGACGTCTGGCCGCAAGTCATGTGTGGGTAAAAATAAATGTAGTAAATGAATGTTTGATAATACTATAAAGTGCATACAATTCACATGAATGCTCAACACAATGATTTTTAGAATATTCGATACCACAGAAGACAAATGAAAACATGGCAACCAACTTCCAATTCAAAAGCAGATATACTTTATAATATCGCTGGTTCAGCAAGGCTTCTATATAAGGTTAACTGGTTTTTGATCAAAAGAAGTTTTACAAACAATCTGCTTTTATTTGATTGTTTTGCTGAAACTAAGTTGACATATAAGATAGATAGTTATGTATGTAATACATTTACAAGCTGAATAGTTATTCATAGCACATCCTATCACCCTGCTTAGTTGACCATACGAATTTTAAACACACTCTACTATAACAAGGGATAAAAATTTACTCTCAAATTAAAATAATTATCCGTTCACGGATCGAATAGAAGATAGATGGAACCTGTCGAGATTTCGATCGATCAGTACCAGCACTATTCTGATAAAACCAGATCAGTAACTGATACCGGTTACATCTCTAGAGCCGGAACTTCCTTTTATTTAAAAGGTATTAGAAATGGAGAAGGCAGTTATTTGAGCTACATCTAGAAGCATGCATCCGAAGTCTCTTTAGCTAACGTGTATGTCGCAGTCGAAAATGTATTCGAATTACATAGAATTATTATGGATTTTTGTTGAAAAGATTCTCAAAATCATGGATCAAACAATTATTTACCTTCCATAACGATATATTGAAAGACGTGCAAACTCTGAAATTTTCGATTGATGAAAATTGCGGATCACTAGCTATTATCGTTCTTTGTAGCGATGTTCCATGTGAAGACTATGAATACCATATCAGAGATTACCATTGGTGTTTCGAGATCACCAAGAATGGAGAGAAGGGCGACGATTGTTGCAAGAATTGGTGAGCGAAAGAAATCAAGACAATCGTTCAATTTCGCTGACAACAAAAAGACTGAGAAAGTCACTGTCGACACCTCTTCTCTAGCTTGAAATATTCATGAGCATTAGAAACATTAATACAATATCGAAATTTGATTGAGTACAGCAGCCATCTTCATTGTCAGTAACTATGGAAACGTCTCTATATGAAGAAAAAGGTAATTGATTTATCAAAATGCATAAGTGTGTTGTTAGATGAATACTGGATAATTGCATTTAATAAATACTTTTTTAAAATTGGATTCAATAAGAAGTTTAATTATTTATATAAAATATTTTTCAACTGTCAAAAAAATCTTGATAGAGGCATCTATCTATTAATTATCATGATGGCTATTGACTAGTGGCTATCTCTCTGTCTCTATATCGTATATTTGTTCATTCATTATTCTTGTTTTTGTGTCTTAACTTCCGGTCAATCGATCAATAAGATTAATGCCGATGAGATGACAACAAAAGTTCAATGGAAACGGCTTGATGGTACCATCGGCCAAAATCCCAAACCACGTCATGGTCATCGAGCAGTAGCTGTCAAAGATTTAATTATTATATTTGGTGGTGGTAATGAAGGCATTGTGGAAGATCTCAATGTTTATAATTGTAGTAAGTTTTTTAAAGCACATAGAATAATAAATTTTTTAAAATTCTACAATGAATCATCTTTATTTATTTAAGCTACAAATCAATGGTTTCAACCATTAATGAAAGGTGATGTACCAACAGGTTGCGCTGCTTTTGGTTTCGCAACTGATGGTCAACGAATTCTTGTATTTGGTGGTATGGTTGAATATGGAAAATATTCAGCTGATCTTTGGGAATTGAATCCAATTAAATGGGAATGGAAAAAATTAAAACCACGAGCACCTCGAACAGCTCCTTTACCGTGTGCTCGACTTGGTAAGTTTGATAAATATTGTTTTTTTTTTTTGTTTTCATCATTTATTAAATACCCTAGGACATACGTTAACATATGCTGAAGGAAAATTTTACCTATTTGGTGGTTTAGCTAATGATAGTAAAGATCCAAAACAGAATGTTCCTCGGTATGATATGAATAAAAATAATCTAACAAGAATTTGCTTAACTAATAGTTTTAGATATTTAAATGATCTCTATGCACTTGAATATAAAGGCAATAATTGTGCTTGGGAACAACCTATAGTTCGTAGTACACCACCAACTGAACGTGAATCCCATTCATGTGTTTTTTATCGTGGTCAAATCGAAAATCGTCCAAAATTAATTATCTATGGTGGAATGAATGGTCATCGTTTAGGAGACCTTTGGAGCTTTCATCTTGGTAAGAAGAAAAATAAATGAATATATATTTTTTTTCTTTATTTATTTAATGAAAATAGATTTCTCACAATGGACACAAATAACACCATCTGGTTTAGCTCCACAACCACGTAGTCTTCATTCAGCTGTTGTTATGGGAAATCGGTTAGTTGAATCTTTATTTAATCCTTTTTTTTTTAAATTCTTTTAATTATTAGAATGTTTATATTTGGTGGTTGGGTTCCATTAGTTATATCGGATAAAAATGATCAATACGCAAATGAAAAAGAGTGGAAATGTACGAATACATTAGCAGCTTTTAATTTAGGTAAAAGAATTCTTTTTGCCTTTTTTTTTATTAAAACAGAATATGTTATTTCTTTTCTTTTAGAAACAAATGCTTGGGAACTTCTCGGACAAGAATGTCTTGATGATAATGTACCACGAGCACGTGCTGGTCATTGTGCTGTTACTGTTAATACAAGAATGTATATTTGGAGTGGACGTGATGGCTATCGAAAAGCTTGGAATAATCAAGTAAATAAAAATTTATTTCAGCTACAATTTAAAAATTAAAAGAAACATTTTCTTCATAGGTTTGTTGTAAAGATTTATGGTGTTTAGAAACAGCATGTCCAGGTGAACCAGAAAAAGTGCAATTACTTAAAGCAGGTATCGGCAATTTGGAAGTGTCATGGAATCCTGTTCCGACTGGTATGTTCATTGTGATAGAAATAATTTTAATAAGTTTGAAATTATTTGTTTGTATTCTAGCTGATTCTTATATATTACAAATTCAGCGTTTTGAAGCACCAGTGGAGCAACCTCCACCAACACCTCCTGTTCTTCCGGTTACATCTCAACCACCACCAATACATCCTCCACCTCTGCCATTACAATCAATATCGGCTTCACTTTTTGCTTCGAAAAGTCCGCAATCAGGTTAAAAAAGAGAAATCTTTTATCAATATAAATTATAAATATTTATAATTTAGTTCTTGCATCATTAATTCCAACATTTTCAAATGGTAAAATTAAATTTTATAAATAAATTTCATTGAATGATTTCATTTTAGAACAACAATCATCAAGTGTATCAGTGTCAGCTATTTCGGATACAGGTAAATTAAATTTCATATTTAACATTTTGAGGAATTGATATGGTATTTTGGAAAGATAAATACAGCTAATGCAAGTTTCAAGTCGAGATTTTTTAGTTTCTTCTCATAGCAAAAGAGGAAAGAAGAAAGGTCAACAGTCATTCAGTACATTTCAACAGCAACGGAAAAGGTCTTTGTTGCTTTTCCTGAAGAGCTCTAGTTTTCAAGCGAAATTATACTTTTTAATTTTAACCTGAAATATTGTCTGTATAAAGATATCAATTAGACTAGCATGTAGAAGAAATTTCAGAATTTTTCGACCAAGTCTCTCTGGGATATTAATCTTCTAAAATAGAGATGCTTCATTATAATTATTGTATAACACATGGTTATTTCGAAATGTTCATAACTTAGAGATGATTGGTGAAAAATTTGCTGTAATTTTTTCTACTACAAGCTAATCTAATCAGTACCTTTATGTAGGCAAAGTTCCAAAGTATGATTTCTCTATCAAAGGTTCGATCGTTCAAAAACAATAAATCTCACAGAGACTTCTCGTAAATTTATCAATATATATATATACAGTGAAGCTCAAAATTAATCATAGACCTAGCCAATTGAATTGTAGTGTGTTGTCGACATGTAGTCCCACTTGTATATTTTATTAACTCCATGTACTATATATTTACTCTGTCGGATCACAGATCCCAAATCTGATGTTTTTCGGTTCCACTCAAAATTGATCATTTATCATACGCTAACATTTACGAATGTAGTACGACTAAGAATATCGTATTTTATTTTTGACTGAGCAATTACGTTTTTCAAATGTGTCTTTCTGTTGAAAAGAACAAAATGTAAAGTACAATATTTAGCCATACTTGCATCTAGGGTGTAACAAATCTTGAGTATCACTTAATGATAGTGTGTTGAAACCTACCGTAGATATAATAGATATGTACAAGAGGTTCTTTTTCTAATTATGTTGAATTGATAAAAATAACAAAACAAAGAAAACTTCGAGTAGCAGTAAACAACTTGTGTTCGAAATGCAGAAGTAAATAAAACGAATGATTTTCCTAGTAATGAATTATCCTTAGAAAAAGACTATGCTAAAGAACACATATGAGTTCCACACGTTAACACCAAATAGACTAAGTTGAAGCAGCTCTCTTTTCAATGATAATATCTAGATGGTGTTGTCGATCAATGTCTTTCATCAACAGCAACAACAACTCTAAATAAATCTACATCAGATTTACTTTCATTAGCTCATTTATCATCATCATCACAAACACCATTTTCATCGTCAATTAGTACAGTTAATGCCCAAACTTTACCAAATGTTTCTATATCACCTTCGAACAGTATAAATAATTCGTCATTATTTCAAAAAACTATACCTACAACTATTTCTTCATCTATACAACATAATCAACCAACAACATTATTTAATTCAACGCAAAGTTAGTATTTTAGACGAAAGGAAAAAGTTAATCAGAAATGTTTTCTATTTTAGCCGTTCGACCAGCAACAACATCAAATTTTCAATTTGTTAATACTAATTCTACTAATGCATCAAATACTGTTCGTCCAATAATCTTTCATCAAAAACCATCAACAAATTCTTCACAACCACAACTTCTTACTGTTATGCCTGCCGGTGTACGTGTTCAACAATTAACACCTGTTGTACGTGGTTCATCAACTCAACCAACAACAATTGTTCGTTTAATGTCACCAGCAACAACAACTGTTCGACCAGGAATGGGACAACAACAAATTATACAATTAAATACGAATAAACAACAACAACCATTAGTTATTAAAGCAATTACCGCACAAACATCTAATCGACAACAACAACCAATATTATTAGCAGCAAATACACAACAAAAAACGATACCATCACATTCTCAACAGCAAGTATTAGTTTTTAATCAGAATACCTTTTCAACTACAAGTGGACACCAACCAAAATTTACATTACAAATGAAAAATATTGATCAATCAATTACAACAACAGTTAATACAACTACAAATATTGATAATGGTCAACAAGAACCAACACATGACAGTGGAATTCCTCAATTAGATGGAACTGTTGATGATCATGTAAATATTTTCTATGAAAAAGAATAAATTTATTATTATATTTTTTTATTTTTAGTCACTGCAAAACGGTACAACTGGTAAGTAGAACTAAACAAAAAGAAAAGATTGATAATGTGTCCTTTTATTTTAGATGTACGAAATTCTTCTAGTCCAGCACAGCAACAATCAGCAACAGACTTCGGACAAATAATCAATGCTGGATCACAACAACCATTAAGTAAATAATTAAAACAAACTGATTTACGAATAAATATTTTTATATTATACTTTCTGTTTAAAAGATAATCATGAAAATTTACAAACAACAATAAACGGTAATTCAAAAAGTGATGTACAACCACAAACAGTTTCAAATGATTTAAAATCGTCAGAAAATGATGATAATGATGGTTGGCATTTAGTTGGAACATTTAAAACAACAACAGTTGATATTAAACATTATTATGTTGTTCCATCAAAAATTAATATCGATAATTATGTATGTATTTTAGCTGAAATTCAAATATTTATTTGTGATGATTTGAAGAGCTTGAAGAAAGATTAACAGTTAGAGCGTATGTATGGGCCGAAATGACGGGAAAGTAAAAAATGTAGTAAGATCACATTCTGGTTTGCGCCTTCACTCTCCAGGCGTGCATTAAGAGATGTGCGTGATCACACGAAAAAAGAAGTGTCTGGAACGTGGATTACGACGATGAGCGAAAAGTTATTCTATTTAGAACTAAAGAATATAGTTAAACATTCAAATAGTTTTAAGCGAATTAACTTATAAATCATAATATGATTCAACAGGGATGACCCGAAATAGTTCTAGTTGTCGACTAAATAATTTAAAAAACGAACTATTGAAGAATTTTTTAGATATTATACAATCTCTGAAATAGTATTCTCAAAATCGGAACCGGTGGCAAAAAAATACTGGCATCGGAACCAAAAAGACTTGGTTCCACACATCATAACGTGTAACTAACGGAGAGTATGACACTATCTACTTCTAAAATTCGTCAAAGCACATCCCGTTCCTCTACTTTTGCAAATTATCCATGTAACGCCTCTTTTTCTGGAATTTTGCGCGCGCCTCCCGCTCTGCGTCCAACGCTGAATTACGCCTCTCTGAGACTTCCCCTCTTCATCTGATTATTGATATTTCTTTAAGTTATTCGATTCATCAACAACAAAATATTTTTATTTCGTCCAGTCAAAGTTCGCATTCGAAATTTGACGCGATAAATATTCAATTGAATTTAATTTTGACCATAACATATGTATAATTTTTGTTTTTTCTAGGATCTTGATTCCCTTCAAGTGCATAATTTAGTAAAAAAAGTTGATCTTGAACCAGGTGTTATCTATAAATTGCGTATAGCAGCTGTAAATGCATGTGGTCGAGGTCCATGGAGTGAAGCAGCAGCATTTAAAACATGCTTACCTGGTTCACCACCAGCACCATCTAATATTAAAATCACAAAGGTATAGTTTCGATATAAACTTATTTTCTTTTTTTCTTTCATAATCGAAAGTTTGGGTTTTTTTTTTCTTTAGACATCTGATGGCGGTGCTCATCTAACTTGGGATCCTCCATCGAATGCTTCACCGTTAATTACTGGTTATGCAGTCTATTTAGCAGTGAAAAATTCAGCAACAGATAATACAATACCACGTCAACAACAACAAGCATCACAAATGGCTTTTGTTCGTGTCTATGGTGGTGTATTAGCTGAATGTTCAGTAAATGCTGCACAACTTCATCAAGCTCATCTTGATATAAGTACAAGTAGTAAACCAGCTATTATATTTCGTATAGCAGCACGTAATGAACGTGGATATGGACCAGCAACACAAGTTCGATGGTTACAAGATCAACAACAAACACCATCTAATCATTCAACGACAAATAATTCATTAAAACGAACTGGTTCAAATACAAATTCTTCAACATTAATAACAAAAAAACAAAGAGTAGCACCTGGAGGAGGAGTATCAAATGATGGTTAATACATTTCATTTGTGTGTGTGTTCACTTGTAAATATTTTATTTGCCGCTTTTGTTTATTCTATTAAAAAAAGGAAAAAAACATTCTGTCCCATCTCTATTAGATTTCTAAACTAACAACATACATATATCTTATTATTAAAAGATGAATCTATGTATGTTTTTGTGCTCGATGATGATATATTAAACTATTAGTTGACCGAAATATTTTTTTTCTTCTTTCTCTTTCTTTTTGTGAAAACTAGAAAGGTGGCAAACAAAATTGTTGTTTTCTTCTGTATTTGTTTCTGATATGAAGATCATTTTGTGTTGTACATATATAAATATATATAGTTTCATCATCCACATAACATATACACACAAACATACACACACATTTTGTCATTGTTTTTTTTTTCCTTTTTGTGTTCATGTGAAAAATAAAAAGGACAGCCAAGAAGTAAGAATTTATTTTATTATTCGTGTGTAGGAGTGAAAGATAAAAGAAGAACAAGAGAGAAAAAAGAAATATTTAATATTGCTTATTAAGTTAATGTGAGGTGTCACCTATTTGAAATGTGAGAAATCTTTTTTGTGTTGGTTTGGATAAAGCTCGTTGATTTATTTTCAAAAATGGCGCTTTTGACACATCCGAATCATGACTTTTTTGAGTGCAAATTAGATTTTAAAAAAATCTGATAAGTCTATAAAACTGAAGTATGCCATAGGCATTAAGTCTCGACAGTCTCAACATGCATTCGATATGTTTTTACCCGTCATATATAGAGCAAAGTAGAATTATGGTTCATTTTGAAAAAATTTGTTTTATTGTTGAGAAAATCAATTTTTTTGATATGATAACAAAACATCGTAAGAATGAGTTTGTATTCAGAGATGTTGACTATCAGAACTTCGATACCAAATGAAACCAATATCAACAGAAATATCTACAACGAATAGTATACTCAATTCTTCAAAAAAAACCTTCAGTGTTTACACCCACTTACTGTTATTTTCGAATAATCTGACCTGCACTTCCACTAAGATCGAAATCTAACGAAAATTAGTTTTAAATATTGACTATACTATCCAATGGATGCGAGTATGAGTTTGTTATTATATCGGTTTTCTTAACAATAAAACAGTATTTTTTCAAAATGACGCATAATTTTTTTCCTAGCCTTCTGACGAGTAAAATAAAATATCAAATAAATATTGAGAGTGTTGAGACTTCATGATTTTGGGATATTCCAGTTTTATAGATTTCTGACTTTTTTCAACGGAAATTTCGCTGGAAAAAAAACATCGAATGTCAAAAAACAGAATTTTGATAAATAAATGTATGAGCCCTCTTCAACCATGAGAACAAAAAGGTCATAAAATTGATCAAATTGGGTACTGTGAGTTTTTATATTGATATCGTCTCTTATTTTAATCGATTTGCTAAGTTTTCAGCTTGACTAATTTCTTCAGCAAGTGCTGTAGCATGAATAGAACTTTTGGTACGATTGATTGCTTCATTTAAACCTTGTGGTTCTTGTAATAACATTGCTTGTGTTAATTCTATTAATAAAACATCGAATAATCAAAAACGAAATTTATTTTTTGTTATTTACCTTTTCTATATGTATCAATATCACTTAATTTTACTCCCTCATACACAACATATTGTCTTCCTTCCAATTGATATTGATGTACATCTTTAGGATGATCAGCATAAAATTCATTAAGTATACGTTGATCAACAGGTGATGTGGCTCGTTCGATTTTGTCATATCTTTTAGTTGCTACACTTGAATTTTGTCCATTAATATTTTGCGTCTGACGAGGAATAAGTGTTTGTTTAGTAGCTAATGGAAGTGAAGTATTTAGATTTGGTTTAGTAGTTGGCGTGGCATGTACACGATCTTGACCATCATTTCCTACAAGTAATTCAATACTGTTATCTAATCACAATATCGGAGAGTAGAGATAAGCAAAATAAAACATAGATACAAATCAATTTATTCTTTTAGATAATTCCAATTTCGACACAAGTAAACTAATTCATGTCTGTGGAAGTTTAGAATAGAGACTAAAACTGGTCTAATTTATGTCTAATTGAGCATTGAAGCAAGAGACTATCAGTAACTAAGTGGTTTATAGTATAGTAGCAGACTATTTTAAACTTGTAGACTGTGGTAGAGAATAATTTTAAGTTCTATGTTGACTAAAGTTTCGATAAACCTGATATCAAAACGGAATCCCTTTTCGACTGAGATTTAAAAAAAGTTGTTCCAACTGATCTCTAGTTCGAACTTGTTTCTGATGTTATATTCTGCTATTTCATTATTTCTATCTCGATAATACTGTATAAGTATACATAAAAGCCCTGAAATAGTTCGTGCGATCACATCTTTCTCTTCAGGTAATAGTTATTTTACTGAACTTTCAGCCTATTGCAGGATATTACGAGAAAAACTGTAATAAGAAGTTTCAACTTGAAATTCTCCCCAGCAATAGTACTCACGATCTTTATGATATCCTGAAAGTTGCAGCTCAAACGAATGATTTCTTCTTCAGATATCGTATGCCTAAAATCTAGGATATTTCCAGAGTTCTTGTATGAAAGTAACATTTCATGGGAAACGTATTATCTCGGAAGAGAAACATTTACTCGAGCTCAAACCTCCAGGATACCATAAGAATTATGAGAACTACTGCTAGGAAGGCTTTCAGACAGAAACTCGTTGTTGCGATTTTTCTCGGGATATACTGCAATAAACTGAAAGCTCAATAAAATGACCATGACTCGAGAAGAAAGGTCTAATACTACAAATCATTTCAAGATTTCATCTATGTTATGACTCATACCTATAAGCAATATATGAGTTCAAACAGAGATTATCAGTCAGATGTGTTTTCCCTTATAAGTAGTCCTGACAACGTTAATACATCTCGATTCAAGGGATACATTAAATCCATTGCCATAAATTGAATATTTATTACCTATGAAAAACAAAATACCATTAACGAATACAATCGATACAGCAGCAATTAATCCAGCTAAAAGTGATGCAATAATATCTAAAATAATAATAATATAACTCTTAATTAAGATCTGTTAAATATATTAATTTACCCTTATCAAGATTAGTTGGTGCTAATGAAATATATGCTGAACAATATGCAATACAAAGAATAAGACCAAGCATTAAAAAGAATTCAATGACTATTGATACAATTGCCATAATCATACATGACATCCATTTTTGTACTGTAAAAAATAACAGTTTCTTTGTTTTATTTCTCATGAAAATAATTTTCACTTACCACGTGTACGATTCGATACAAGAATTAAAATATCAATAAGAAAAAGTGCACTTGCTATAGAACCAAGTATAACTATAATTAACGGTATTTGTATAATGTCTTGATCTAAAGAGAAAAAAAAACAAAGAAATTATTTTTTTTTATAAAATATAAATTTTCTATTCCATACATTGTACGCCCCATAAAATAGCAAATGCAATAATCAACATAAATGATAATATAATAATTGATATTGTTAAAATAACTGTAAATTTATTAATATTAAAATGATTACTTAAGTAAAGAATAAAGCAGAAGAGTATGAGCCAATTGAGAAGTAAAATAGAATATGTCCACCAATTTGCATAAACGCCTCCATATGAATTGGCACATACATCAGTACCTGATAGACGGCCACTCAATGTATTTTTCGTTTCTTTTTTCATTCCATACGTTGCTAAATTGAAAAAGATTTGTAAACAAAAATCAATACTTTGCATTAGATATAAACACGATAGGACCGTGACCAACACTTTTTCATTGGGAACAGCACCTTTCATCATAGTATAAAATTTGCATATCCTCATGACTCATGTATTCTAAATACATATGGGCAAGATGACAACGGTCCGGCTAAACTAAGATCAAATTTTTTTTGACTAAGACCAACAACGACTGGTCCTGTTGATGTCTATTTTGAATACAAAGCTTACCTATTACACATGGAGCTGGTAATAAAGTACTACACAAATAATTAGTGACACATTGTAAAGTACCATCATACGCTGCACAATGAGCTCCAATGGCTACTTCATATGTACTATTCGGACACCATTTAATGACTGAATCATCAACTGTAGATCCATCAAGCCAATGCCAATGAGTATCATGAACTATTTATTTAAAAATTTACATATAGAATAAATATCAAATTACATTTTTTTTTGTTGAAATAAATAATATAAATTTTCATCAAGAATACTCTTAAATAAAGCAACCGTTTTCTGTTATTCATCTAGGTTGGATTTCTTTTTCTTCTTATATATCCAGTGTATCTTTACGAGAAATTTGTATACTTTTATTATAACAAGAATGCTCAATTAAGTTTTCGTGCAGAGCAAAGAAAAATTGAAAATCTTTTTGTTTAAATTGAAATATAAAAACAATAAAAATGATAATTTAACATTTCCTTGATAAAAAAAAATTGTTTTATCTATGTTTAAGAGGACTTTCTGGCACAATAATTGGTTTCCTCCTCTTTTCACTCGGGCAAATGAAAAATTCCTTCTAGTCAAAAAAGAAAGGCGTTGTCGGAGGCGTTTTTTACTCTAGATTTCATGTTTAATCTCTAATAATATATTTTTTCTGGTTTCATGCTAAAATATCTATAAAAAACCGAGTACTAGAAAAACTCATTCATGCAATAACTATCACGTTGACTTACATGATGCAAAATTATTTGCGCCTATCCAAAAAGAATCTTTGTCGCCAATATTTGCATTTTTTAAATCATTAAATTGTTTCGTGGAAAATATTTGAATCAATAGTCCGTCAATAGTTTTACTTAAACATTGATTATAAGCATCGGACCATGTTAAAGATGTTCGTTTATAATAATAACAGAAATTTGTAACATTATCGTTAGTAAATGGACTGGAACATTGACTAATTACTATTAAAAGAATAATTTACTTAGCATATATATATATGTATAAAAATTTTTTTTGCTTTATACTTTGTTCTATGTATCCAATCGTGAGAAGAAATAGTATAAAATTCAACTTAGATAATGTCATATTTTACATGAAAGCAAACGTACGCATATTCTTTAGTTATTTTTATTACCGTCACTGGCCGTTGTCATCATCTTGTGTGATATATTTTGTTTCTTGGTATCTAACAAATAGAAAGATTTTTCAGTCCGTCAGTTTTACTCAGTTTTCTCTTCTCTCTTTCTTTCTCTATCTCGTTCTATCGGTATTCTGCTAGCTGATAAAAAGACTTATTAGTTTTCACAGATGTTCTTTTTCTCATCCGCTCGTTTATTTTTATGAAACGCTGACGTCTCTCTTTTTTTTTCTTTCCGTGGTGATTCGTTGTCTATTTATTTGCGCATATACCTGAATGCCTCATTATGTTTTCAGTATAATTTTTTTTCTTTGCATTTATTTCTACAGAGACACATGATAAGATCTTGCATTAAATTTCAAACAATACGTCGTTCAATTTTCTACAAAAAAAACTACATGAAAAAAAATCTTTTTAATGTATTCTAATGTCGGTTTAGGGAATTGCAAGAAAAAAAATCATATGAAAGATTGTTAATTCCCATTATATTAAAAGTAACAAAAATGTTCAGAATAATGTCTATCTCATAAATATCTTTGCAGTAACAAGTCTGAAAGAAAATAGTACTTTTTTTTTAGAAGGATTTAATGTTTGATTCTCTACAATAATCAAAGTAAAAAAAAAAGATCTCGTTGATTTATTACAGTCGATTCGAAGAGGATTAAATGGAAATGATATATGAGACGTTGTAGATTTTCTTTGTTCTCATTTCAATTCATTTCTCGATCGAAACGATTGATCACTTTCTGGCAACTTTGAATTCTTTATAGTCATTTGTAAACATCAAGAGAATTATTTCGACAATATGTTTTTGTAAAATATACTTGCCACGTCGAGAACGATAATTCTACTTGTCACGAGATTCAATATAGTATTATGCATATCTTTTCATTTACTCGTTTCTAAATCAACTTTTTACTTTGATTATTGAAGTGAATTAAATAACAAATGCTTCTAAACAAAATCTAACGTTTTTTTTTTTGATTTCCCTGTATGAAGACAAATGGTAATTGGAATTAGCAAGCTTTCGTAGGTTTTTCTTTCAATTTTCTAAAATTCTATTTGAATATATCAAAAGAATTTCTTCCATACATTTGTTGTCAAGAATTTGAAAGCACACCTTTTGAAACTAAAAATATAACTTTATCGTTTGTCTATGCCAAGATATAGGAAAGATAAATTAACCAGCAAACATTTTGGCGCACTTGGTACGGTAATTGAGGATATACATAAACAATTGATGTTGATTCTCTCGAAGAGAATATTAAATATGTTTTATTGATTATTAACTAAATCTGTGATGTATCAAATAAAAGTTTGAAGAAAAGAATTTCCTTCGCATTGTCGTCATCATTACAATCACGTTATATGAAATGCAATAAGAAAAAAAAAGAATATAGAAAAATTATATATGTGTATGTGTGTGTGTGACATAAAATATGTTTTTCAAGAATAAAAATGAAAGGTATTAGCATTAAATTTCTTGCAAGAAAGTTTAAGAATAGATTATATCTTATATATAAATATGAATAATTGATTATCGAGAAGAATATAATAAAATTTCAATTTCTTATTATTGTACTTGTCAATTAATAAAAAAAAAAATATTTTTATAGACTATATCGAAGTGCATTTTTTTGTAACTAGTTCTATGTCAATGGCTGAAATATCTACATCTATAACAAGTGTTACAAACATTTCATATGAGTGACATGTCGTCTATTGTAATGAAAAACTCCTCTGCAACAATAAAAAGCGTATTTATTTAGTTTAACAAAATTAACATGATTAAATTTGAAGTTTGTAAGGTACCAGTAATGCAAAATTTGAGCAAAAACTTTTTTGGCGCATTTTTTTTTGCATGTAGATAGAACCAATCGAGTTACCTATAAAAATATTGTTGATAACAGATTCAAATCATATTTTTCTGATGAAACTTAGGTTAAAAAACATCACAAAATTCTAGAAAAGTTGAAATGTGACAAAAGCATCAAACCTTGGTAATTCCAATATTTTCTCGATTTTTTTGTAATTTTATTTGTCATATAGCTCGGAAGAAATTAGACGTGCTTTTTGAAAAATACTCTTTGATTTGTTGAGAAAACTAATTTTTCCATATGATAGCTAAATGCCTTAAATGCCCGTTCGTATTCAGAGATTTTTTACCAGGACAATTTCAGTGTCAAAAGAATCAGCACCAAAATCTGCAGCGCATAGTATACGCAATACTTAAAACAGATTTTTATCAAATTTTGGTACTCACAGTTCCTCACTGTTCTTTTCTAACACTTTTACCTGTGCTTCTTCTTAAATCAAAATTTGACAAAATTTAGTTTTAAGTATTGACTATATACTATGCGACCGAGATCTTTGTGCTGATTATTTTGAAACTGAAATTCTGATGGTCAAAAATCTCTGAATACAAACTAGTATTTAAGGTACTTAGCTATGAAATGGAAAAATCGGTTTTCTCAACAATTAAATAACATTTTTCAAGAAGCACGTCTCCTTTTTTTTCTGAGCTATATATGACGAGTAAAATTAAAGTAAAATTCGGGTAAATTTGAGACTACTGAGACTTGATAATTTCAACGTATTTCAACTTTTTATAGGTTTTTTTATTTTTCTCAATCTAAGCTTCATTACAAACGTATCTTGTAAACGTGTCAAAAACAACATTTCTATAGGTAACCCCATGAGCTTAATCTAACTGTGACAAAAAAATAACAAATAGAAATTTGTTTGAACTTCAAATCGCCTACATCTGAGCAGATATTATGAGCTATGTGAAATTTTTTGCCTTCGCTACAGAATAGAGTTCTGCTGGCTCAAATTTTACAACTTCGACTAGAGAAAGCTTGAAAGAATTTTCTTTTGACTGACGTTATACAGTGATTTCCAACATTGATCATATAAATTTTATTTCGATTTATTTCCGTAATAAAAATTTAAACAGAGAAAATTATTTCCAACAAGAATTTAAAGAAATGAAATCTTCACAATATTTTGCAAATCGAAGAGCTCAGGAAAACCCTAAAGCTAGCTTTTTTTAATTCCTAAAACTCGAAAATAAAAATTTCTTTTGATTGAACGAGGTGACAGAACAATTGCTTACAATATGGCACATCATCGAACTCTTTACGACATTTTTCGGCTGAATCAGATAAATTTTAAGAGAAGCCCAAAAATTCTTTTTGTTCAATTTTCTCTTAGGAAATGGGGCAAAAAACGCACTTTGTGGCGTTTCTTAACATCGATGTAAGTTTCGTCAATAAATTTCGATGAGACTTCGGAGATGTATCATTTTATAGAGAACCAATTGCTCTATTACTCTGTAAAACCAAAGGAAACTTTTTTCCAGTTCTAGGCGCTAAAAACCTAGGTTTGCAGTTTAATAGGCATTCTAAATTTTGCGAATACTGTGAAGATTTTATTTCCATCAAATTCTTGTTGGAAACAATTTTCTCTGTTCAAGCTATTATTTAGATTTTTTACGCGAATTATCATTACGGAAAAAATCGAAATTGAATCTGTACGAATAATTATTGAAGCCACTGGATACTTCTTTTTGTGCTACTTGTTCATGAGAATTTTTCTCGGATTTTTTTAAAAACTTAGTAATAAATCTATGAAGTAGTATATTTTTGTCCATTGTTTAACATATGAAGGATAAGCTAGTCGCTATGTAAGAGAAGAAAAAACGTAACTGTTTTGACGATGTAACTCCGACATTGACTCCGAAGAAACTATTCACGATCACTCCGATTCCGACTCTGAAAAAAAATTCTTTTAGTGACTCTGGCTCCGTTAGAGTTAGGTTTCAGAGTGCAATGCAGAGCTCTACTGCGAGATCATTTTAATATATATTATTGAAATTCTATTTATTCTATCAAATCTTAACGTAAAAACAAATCGATCTAATCTATCGTCTCACATCATTCAATCGATCGGCTACGGTTATGACGTCGAACAAAACGATCAATATGCAAATTTCTTTTCTCTTATATATGCTCAATCAATCAACTACTATTGATAATCAATTAGAAACAGAAAAAGAACTGAAGAAGTTTTTTCACATATTTTTTTTTCAACACTAACTAATAAGAAAAATTCAACAAAAACTTATTCTACACACATTAAAGATTTAAATAAAAAGAAAAACAAATTATAAATGAACTTCTAACTTATCTATAAATATTTTCTAAAGATTACATATATCACTAAATAAAATTTTTTATTTCATATATGATAGCAAAACCGCTTTACATATTTCTACAACATTTTTGAGTCTGTTTCTATTAGAAACATTCATTAAACATGATCAATTTGAATAGGATTTGTAAATCAAGATATGAAACAAAAAGAAAAAAAAAACAACAGATGGAAGTTTATAAAACGAAAAAATAAAGCTGATGATAATTGAAATGTGTATGTATCATTAGTATGCTAGCCGGGTATGTGCATATTTTCTATTTCGTTTTCTTTTTCACATGAGAAAAAATAAAAAACAATTTTATATGTACAATAGTACAGTTAAACTTCTCTAATGTGGACACCATTGGAACCGGGCAAAAATACTTCTCATTAAAAGATTATTCAATTACTTTTTTTTAGCAACCTATAATTATTCAGTTACAATCGCTTCTCAACTGCAACAACCTGATCTTTTTCTTCTTTCCAATAACTAATTAATTGAATTTTTTTTAACAGAAGTAAATTAACTCGTGCTAACATGATTTGACATTGTCGGCTAATAAGATGAAAAACGACGAGATGTTACGCCAAGAACTAGTGCTGTTGTTTAATATTAGTGTTTATCTTCTTGTAAATATTCAGGACTAGTTCATCCCCTTTTTATTTGTATCTCACGATTGTTTATCATAACATATTACACATAGCATCCATTTTCACTCATTCTGCACGTGATTGATTGAGCATATGTTACTCACTACATGACACAGGTTGTTATTGCTTATGGAACTAAAAATAAGCACTCAGTGTTCAGATTAAGAGGTGCTTATTCATAGCCAAATATGCTTGGGTGAACTACACACTGTCCAATAATAAGAATATGCTCACATAGACAGATTTTACTGTAATTTATTTTCATATTGACCAGTGATAACGCAACATGCGCTCCATGAAGATTTTAATAATGCTGCATAAACATGCATTAAAGCACTGGACGGTATCGGACCTTAGATCTTATTTGATATGAGAGAGACTGAACCAGAATAGCCTCCTTGCCCATTTTTCATATTGCGTTTGTGAAAAGTTCGAGCTATTTTCGAAAAACTTTCTGATAGACACACTGTTTGCGGTTGTCTATCAAAATCTTAGCTCCTTTCAGTTCTAAAAACTATTGACAGTTCTATGCAGGATAGTCCGGTCTATCACAGTTATTAATAATGATTTTAAATGTTCGATCGTAATCCTTATTCTAATGATGATACAACCAGCGAAAACAAAGACAATTTGATTATTTAGTTCATTTTTTAATTATGTTCGAAAAACATGTTCATTCGATTTTTTTTGCTGTTGTATGAATATTTATTTGTCTTACGAAAATCTTTCATCCGAAAAATCTATTTGACATAATGATGAATCGTATTCATGATAACGAAAGAAGAAGAGAACGTGCAAGAATGATGAGTGGTATCATCATTTTGTTTATTTATTTTAAGTACGAAAAAAGAAAACGAAAAAATTCACATTAACAACCAATAAAAAACAAGAGAGTGAGAAAAGAAGATGGATTATATGTGTATATAGACATTGTACATGATTTGTCTCGGATAAAAAAAAAATTGATTTTAACTTCAAAGATATTTTTTCATGTGAATCGATTAGTCTTCCTTTTTCGTTGATCTCGACTCGAACTCAATCGATATAAATATCAAACATTTTCCTTTTTCTTTAGTAGTTTTCATATAATGCATAGAATAAATATGGAACGTGCAACATTTAAAATTGAAATTCCATTTACTGATCATGCTCATTGTATTGGACGACAAGGAAATCAAATACAAAGTATTATGTTAGCAACAGATACACATATTCATTTTCCTGATGGTAATCGTGAACCAAACGGAACAAAATCTAATCAAGTAGATTAAAAAATAAATTAATAAAAAATTTATTTATTTTTCTTGAATAATTCTTAATAGGTATCAATAACAGGTACAATAACATCTATTGAACAAGCTCGAAAACGTATTCGAGATATTTTACCAATGTCATTAAAATTTCTTATACCACCAAGAGAATTAATTCATATTATTAATGATGATTATCCATTATTTAAATATGTTCGGACACGCTATGGTGTTAATGTATTGTCACGTTCATATGCAAAAACTGGCGATGTTTATTGTATTGTTCGTGGACTGTATGTTATCATAGAAGTTCTTTTTTTTTCGAAAACAAATTTGTTTTTCCTTTTTTCTTTAAGTATTAATCAACCAGAATTAGCAGAAGCAACTGAATATTTAATTCAAGCATTTTATGGTTTTGAATCATCATTAGTTAAAGTAACATGTCAAACAGAAGTTAGTGAACAATATCATGGTTATTTGCAAACTCGTCAACAATCAAAAGATATGTGCATAGCAGCTATTGAACAATATACACATGCAACAATACAATTTCCAACAACAATAATAAATACAAATGGATATGGACGACGAACATCAGTTATAATTAGTGGATCTCCAGCACAAGTTTGTCAAGCAAGAAAATTATTCGATGTAAAAATTTTCTGTTTTGTTTTTCTTTAATATGATGTGAAAAATTTTTGCTTTTCATTTAGTTATGTTTACCAATTATTTTGACTTTTGAAGTACCAGCTGATAAAGAGCCAACACGTGGTATGAAATTAACGAACGAGTCTCTCCAGATGTTAAATTGCTTTTCGACTGAGACGATATTTATTTGATGAGTACTAGTGAGTAATAGAAAAGTCTAAAATGGTTTGATTTTCCAAGCCTTTGTTCTTAAGATATCGAAATTTTACTGAAGTTTTCAACAAAAAACTGTGATTCCCTAAAAGTCGACTTTCAAGTTTCGAACTCAAACTTTGCATAAACAAAATTCTCAATGCGATTAGTTCGTTCGGTAAGTTGTAGCTTTTTTAGTATCTCGTATCCTGAGATATTCGAAATTCTTGTATGCATAAAAGGAAATATTGTGTATGTATTCACATCTCTACAAAAGAAATAACAGAAAAACTAAAACTTGCTCAGCGAAGTAGTTTCATTAAGGACTTTGTTTATGTAACTTTTGGAGACGAAAGTTCTCTGTTCTGGAGGACTACAGCTTTTTGTTGAAAAACCTAGTAAAATTTCGATATCTCAAGAATGAAGGCTCGAAAAACCAAACCATTCTAGACTTTTCTAATACTCACTAGTATTCATCAGATGAACTTCGTCTTGGTCGAAAAGCGATTTGATACCTGAAGAGGTTCCTTCGTAAGCCTCAATGTTTTTTTTTTGGTTGAATACAGAAACTATTTTGTTTTTTTTATTTAGCTGATATTGCTCATATCAAAGATAAACTTAATGTAACAACGATTGTTCGAACACGTAAAGATAAAATTGGAAAAGTAAATGTTTTTTTTTAATTTTCTTTTCATTATTCTGAAACTTTTTATGTATAGTTAGTCAGTGTTCAATCACAAGAATATAACAGTGATCAATTATTTCGTGCACGTTCAATTATTCTTGGCTTACCAGAAATAAATAATAATATTGTATCAATACCAACGATTAATAATAATAATAATAATAACACTTTATTCGATCTGAGTAACTACTACTTGTTTTTGAAGATCAAAACCATTGAATTGTTTTTGTTGTTATAGATTTATCATCAACAGTGTTGTCTGATCTCTCTAGTAAGTAATAAGAACGAAGATTCTTGGATAGAAACTTCTAATTGAACGAATTCGCAGATGATTTTTTGTGAAAAGCCATAGAAAATAAATATTGCACTAAGATCTGTATTTATTTAAAGTTTCAAGTCGAAATTAGAAAATAAGTTCTCGTTGTGTTCCTAAGAAGAACCTCGACATTGATTTGAAAAATACCGTAACAATGCGGCGTCTCAGCTAAAGACTCGAAGTGTTTTCAAGATACTCATAGCTCATTAGAGTTTACATGATGCAAATAGTCCAGACTCCAAAGCAATTAATCAGTTGAGGTACTTCCCTCATTAGCTATGTTTAAATCGTTGTCCTTATCTCATATAATACATTGATAATTACTGTAAAAAAGAAGAAAAAAAGATGATCATACTCTTTCTTTATATTTGGTATAATTTTATGTGAATTGTTGAAATTCTTTTTAAATCAAAAGTTTTTTCTAATTAAAATTTCACATTCTCATACAAATTGCAGTAACTTTTTCTTAAAACAAAATAATATTTTGAATTATAATCTATTAAGAAAAATTTTATTTTCTATGCATATTTTCATGAATCCTTTATCCTATGCTGCATCATTTTTGACTAATTCCTAGAAATTATCTACGTAGTTGAAGTAATAAAGCATCGATGCGAGACAGTCTTCGAATTTCATGTACAGCCTTTCATAAACTGCAAATTCCTAGAAAAAATTTAACTTCTTTTCATCATTCACTGGCTAAGGTTTATTAATTGAAAAACAGTGTTTTTCAACGAAAGTGAAAAGTCGGTTTTCTTTATTTATTTAGTTATACAGACTGATTAGTCTAATGTTTGCCAGATGATATCTAGTACTACAGGCATAATGTATTTGCAGAGTAGTTTTTGAAATTTTCTTGATTGAAGATATGAAAGCATTCCTTATTTTCACAGTGAAATGACTTCGCCCATATTTAACCGCTTCAGTGTCCTAATCGGTATCTGTATAAGTTATTGTCATGGTTAACTAAACATTAACTCTATTGTGTTAATGCCAGAGCAAAAAAAGATCTTTGAAAATCATTTTATTATTCTTAAATTTTTTTTTGTTTACAAATAAGAACTGGCTAAAAAATCGAGATATATTTTTTTCGACAATCAGTCGTAATATTAATATTTTTTTTTTAGTGTCGGCTTCATCTACTGCTTCTTCTTCTGGGACAACAATATCAACTAGTCATTTACCAGATAGTATCTTAATTCCAATTGAATCTTACTATGTACCATCAACACAACAAATCAATACACTGCGTGTATCATTGTAAGAAATAGAGTTTGTATTTTATGAAATGCTTTTAATTTTATTTTTCTTAAAGAAATAAAGCGAATACAACAAAAAAACCCTCACCTATCGGACATGAACGTTCATCATTACGAAGTAAAAAATTTCGTATTGTTATTATTTCTTTTTCTAATGAATACATTTACTTTATACTTGAAGATTTCGATCAAGATTCAATCATTTGGCCAACAAATAACGATCAATTTTCATTTGTAAGTTTTCTAAACATTATTTCAATATTAATTGAATAAAAATGTTTTTAGTCTTCACTTTTCGATACATCAAAACATCAAATAAAATCAATTAGTAGTAAGTTTAATTCTATTTTTTTTATTTAAATATTTATATAAACAAAAAATTTAGATCCTTTAATTACTCCACTATCTCAAAACAATCATTCGACTAAATTATTTGCATTACTTCGTTCAATAAATTTAGAAAAATATTGGTCAACATTTGAACATCATGAGGTAAATTTGTTTTTATTTTTATTTCAATGACTTGACAAGAAGAGAAAAAACACCTAGTCTAATGTCTGCGTCAGAATAAAAGAGTATAATAATAATTCTACATATATGTACTGCGTTGTTTTGCATTTTCGTTGAAATAATGAATAAGTTATTATGCGATTGATGTTTCTAAAAATACACAGCAGAAGCCAAACAATAAAGAAAGATTTCAGTGTTTGTTATAAAACTTTTTTCTAACAAAGCTTTCTTAATAGCAAGTAAATATTGGCTTTGTAGAGTCTTTCATCTACTATTACATAGAATATTATTGAACTTGATTGTATGTCATACTACGAAGAAAATTTGAGCTCAAGCTAATTTACAAGCTGCGAAAGATACCTAGTAATGCATTCTACGGTTTGTCATAAAAAAAACTTGAAGACACCTCTCTTCTGTCATACATTTGGATGGATATCTTCTAGTATGACCATTCCCTTCTCATCGATTATGATGAGCATATCCGTGAGACTAATCTAATACAACATTAGTATGAAACATGACCGAATTTAAAATAGTCGTTCTTTTTCCTACTTTCATACTGCTTGAAATATATTGTGATGAACATGTTTTTTTATTGACGGGCATTAACAATAGGTAGCAATTCGTAAACCGAAAACACGTGTTGATGGATTCCTTTTTTTTTTACAATGACAGCAGCTTCATAGTGTTTCAAATTTTACTCCCGCTAAGATTACGCTAACAACTTTTTATACCTTGATGTATGTCAAATGCTATAGTAGTAATGGGAAGATATAATTTATACTGTAAAAATAAAAAAATACATTTTTTCAAAAGAAATCTTTATTCACCTTTGCTTTACTTATAATAATCTGAACATGTATGTGCGAAACAGATAGAAAATTAATCGAACAGTGTTTTTTCGTTCAGTTAGAAGAAAATTTGTTGTGCCATTCTTTTGCATAATTTGACGATATTTTCTATTTAATTCATCAGCCAACATGCACACTAAAACAAGTAGTATACAGTCTCAAGCATTGTTGCAGAATTCTAAATATATCTCTTCGATATAATCACTGTCCTATATAGTTATAGAAAATCCTATATAGATGGTGCTTTTGAATTTCTATATTCTTTCATAGTGATGTTGCAAAGCCAGACAAGTGAACAATGGCAGCAGCTAGTGATCTGTGATTTTCAGCAATCGAAAGAGATAAATTCCCGATGTCTTTTTTTGCCTAATACAAGATAAGACAAAATTATTTTAAAAGCCATCATTTTCGCTAAGCATTTTAAAAATGTATGAAAACAGTGGTCCATTTTAAGAAAGCTTCAATGAAAAGTCAGAAAATTTCCTAAAATTCGAAAAAAACTCGATATAATTTGACCGAGTGGATACATGGCTTTGTTTGCTCAATATTGAGATGTGAGAAGATAATAGCTTGAATCATGTCTTGAAATAATAGATCTGAAGTACGTGTTCAAATCAAAATTACAACGAAATGGAACATCTTTTTCCTGTATTTTTTTTAATGTTTTGCGAAACAGATAAGTGTTACACTGATTTTGTTTTATATAGTATCAGATAAAACGATGTTCGAATTTCTTCTGTTTCCATTGCCGAAAACTGCAGGTTATTAGCTGTTGCCATTGTCAAGTTACTGAACTAACAATCAGCCCCCTTTAATTCTGGCATGGACATTAGATTGGCTATCATACATTTCGTTCTATAATAAGTGAAGTCTTAACTTAAAACTATTCAAAAATAATTCTGTCTTCTATTTTTTTTATACCTATAAAATAAAACATATATTTTGATGATATGTATTTTATAAACAAACCTATTGAAACTTTTGAAATTCGTTGTTGTTTATAACAAATACTTGATGGTAGAAATTAAAAGAGATAAGAAAACGAAAATAAAATTCTACTTTTATCAATAAAATTGAAGTGTTTATTTTTTTTTGTCTTTAGACTATTCCTTGCCCAGTCACTCTCGACATCAATGCCTATGATAACTTTATTAATCATTCAACATCTTTGGACTTGAATACTCCGTTATCATATTTTATCGACGATGTAAACAATAATATAGCTTATTTACCATCGTGTTCACTTTTGTCTATTTAATCATGTTATTTTTTGTTTACCAATGTGTATATATTCGCACGTACGTCTTTCTATTAATCAAGAATAGAGAAAATAAAACAAGAATAACTTGGACAACAGTTTGTTCTGATTTAAAAGTGCTTACATCTGTTCAAAGAGCTTGTCGTAAAAAACTAAATATTTATTCAGTTTTATTGTGACACAATGATTATTTGTATAGAGTTATTATGATAATATCTCAACTAAAAATAGAATTTTTTATCCGAGAAAAAAAACAATGAGACATAATAACATGAGCTTGAATGAAACAAAGAATTAGCTTCTTTTTTTTATCGTAAGACTTCGGGAAGTAAATTTTTTAGCAATCTTATAAAAAAACGACGAAGAATAAATGGTATTTCATATTCTTCATAGGGTTACTAAAATAAAACAAAACACGAGTTCCATAGTTATCAGTAATTTCAAATTGTATTAAGAAGGGAAAAAAGTTTTTTTTTTTATAGAGTCAATAATAAACCACTGACGCGACAACATGTCTAACTGTCAGTTTCTGTTTGACTATATATTATGAATAAGTGTAAATCTCTGTGACACTGAGAAAATCTTATAAGTATTCCAGTCCGTACTGTATTGGTGAAGAATTATGAGCGTTTTAATGAAACTTTTAGTAACAGCAAGTTAACGAAAACGAGCATATCTTCCTCAGTAAATTTAAATTAAAACAAAAATAGTTTGTATCAGAATATATCAAACGTGCCTATAGACAAAATTTTAGGTCGAAACTCTTTGTTTTAAGTTTTGGAAGCAAGCCTTGTTCTCAGTAAAATTTCATTGAAAGACCATGATTCTTTATCAATAGGCCTCGAATTCAAATTCTTTTCAGGATTTTCTCAGTGTTACCGTGATCTACTCTTAGCGATAATATGAAATCAAATGGCGTTCGACAATTATATATATTCTCGTATGGGATCAATTCAGAAGCTCTTAATACTTAATTTAATACAAAGGAAAAATCTTAATTATGAATGAAACTTTTATCGTATTTTAATAACAATGGCTATGTCAATAAATATTTCAAAAGTGCTTCTAACAGTTGACATAATCAAAAGATAAACTAGACGATATGTCTCATCGGCATGTATGAACAGAGAACAATCAAGATTTAACAATTCATTAGTATCTATATTAAGAATGTAAAAACTGGTTGTTCCATAATATTTGCAGCACACTTTATTTTGTATTTATCGTTACACCGATAAGTCTAAAAGAAAGTTGACTTTTTTCTATAAATTTCGAAGTGATCAATAGGCGATCAATCGTTTAGATTGAGACGTGGGTTGAAATAAGAAAAATATAAAAACTACAATGTCTCACGCATCTTGTCAGTTAATCGTCTTCGACTTAATTAAAATGAACCAGCAAGACGTTTTTTTTACTTTGATTATTTTCGAGGACTAAACAATAAATATTTCTGAAAAAAAGCAATGATTGTCTATGAATTTGTTTTTGTGCAAATATTTATCAAATAAAGATTATAATGAATATTAGATGTCACAAAAGTTTTGCAACACTTTGTATTTTACACATACCTCAGTTCCAACAATAGATAAAATCTACAATTAATTTTTGAAAAATGCATAATTCAATTCTCTACAAACCTATATTCGTTTTAATTTAAAATATTTGAACTGAAAGTTCTTATACGTCAAATAATGTGATTATATAAATTACATTTACTTCCCACACATTTTTTTAAATATACTTTGTCTGAGTTTTCGAAGTTTTAAACACGTGCCCAGAAAACTAATTATTAATAATAAAATCACATATCAATGCTCTTTCAGAATTATTGATTTGAGTTCGATTGTAATTTATTTGAGCCCGATTAAAATGGTCTGCCTGAAATGTTAATGCAGAAACAACATCTTAATAATATATTCCAATTCTCCTTACAACTAAATTGTTTTATCCCATGCTTTTTAAGCTTATAGTAGAAAGAGATACCCGTTTTTTCATGAAGTACTGCAAAATAAGCTCAGTTCGGCCATAAGTGACATTTTTAAGATCTCTTTTCTAAACGAGCATTAATCAAAAGAGAGAATTTTGTGATTTTAATAGTATTGCTTTGTAAAAAATTCTATCTAATGGAAAAAATGAATGTTAAATATATATTACAGTTGGCATAAGAATTCATTGAAGCTTGGAAAGCATGAGATAATACAAAGACATTCTTTTGGAAAGAAAAAGATTTTATAATAGGAATAATTCTTCATAAACAATGTAAGATAATCAATTTGGAAAGGCATTTACAAAACAGATTCACATTAAACACAACCATAAAAAAACATTTTTTTCCCTATTGTACAAATAAAAACGAATGATTTTTCTTGTGCACATTTCTGGTTTCTGAATACTGTGCTATTTTGATGATACAGTAATTGATGCTCATTGTCGTATTCAAGTTTTGGTATTATTAGGATATAAGCTAATTACATTATTTAGCATTATTTATTGCTGCATCATTTCGAAAATATTTATGTAATTCAGATTTTGAATTTAAGCGATTCAATAGCATTCACAATACCAAATTTTTCTGTGAGAATCATCATGAGTCATATACCATCAATAACACTATTTAAAGAAAACAAATTAAGCTTCAATTTCATTAGTACTTATAATCGTATATTATGCTCTCATATCGCAATAAAAAGACTACACATGAAATCAAGCATCTTTACTTTTAAAACTCTTCCTCATTCCGCTCCTGTTCGTTATACGTTCGACTCAATAGTTTAAAAAAATATAAAATATCTATATATGAAACTTCAGTTTTTAATATTTAAAATTATTGATCTAAAATTCTTGAATGGAAATTGTTTTTTATTGATGGCTGAAAAAAATCATTGAATGTCTTCATGTCCCGATTATCACAAAAACAAATAAGAATAATAAGAAAAAGAATAAAAATAATTTACATTCTTTGTAGAAAAACAAACAAAATATTTTCTCATCGTATTAAAAACAATATATCCTTTCTTCAACCAAGCTTAATTGATCATTTAACGTCCCAATGTCAAAATTATTCGAAAAAAAATATAACGAACATTGATACTCATCACAGAGAGACAAAGAAACATTAACTATTCACTGTATCAACGAAACAAAATATTTTTCTTCAACCAAGCTTAATTAATCATTTAATGTGCTCCTGTTCTCATTATCCAAAAAAAAATCATAACGAAAATGTATACTCATTGCAGCAAAAATAAAAAAATATTGTATAAACAATATTTGTATTTTTATGCGTTAACAATATTTCTTATTCGAAAATTACAAAAAGTGCTATTCCAATCTCAACTAGATTCCAATATGCAATTCACAAAAGTATTCAAGAATTATCTATCAGTCGGCTTTTTTTAAAGCGAAATATTTGTTCGTTTAACAAAAATAAGTCAGTAAAAAAATTGTATAAGAAGTAGACGGAATTCATATGATCAAACTATTTGACCTTTAAAAACGTTCAGTTCTATTATTTTAAAAACTAAGGCGAATACAATCTTGTACAGAATTGAATTACTAATTTTTCTAAAATAAATTCAAACTTTTATCTTTTGTCTGAGCTGAGATATATGTAAGACACAAAATGTTGGAAAAATTTTATGACATCTGGTAGTCCCTGGTTGAATTCTATCGTTCAATTTTTGAATGATTTCTCTCAATTGGATTTCATTTGTAAAATCTGCTTATATTCAGTAAAAAAAATTGATTGAATTTAAAAGGAGTTAATTGTTTGCATCTTGTCTTTTCTAATAGTCATTAAGAAATCAAAGATATTTCCACAGCTTTATTTTCTGATGTTATGTCTTCAACCATGATATTGGAATGAAGATTATGTAAATAGAAGAGCAATTCGCATTTCTTTACGTTATATTTCACACAGATGTGCTCTGTATCTGTCACTATACCATTGCCGATTGTTATGGTAAGATAATTCCTCCTGAATGTAAAGTAATTGAGTGCATTGGTTTTGTTCTCTAGGTATGAATTTAGAAAGTCTAGAGCTTCTTTTATCGTACCTGTTTTAAATGCTTTTCTTCTTATTTTCAATCTTACGCTATGCATTTGTTTTTATAATTTATACAAGAATTTATTTTCAAGAATATATTTCGAACAACCTATTATTATTTATGATTACTGTGACCTTGGACGCTTGTCTTTCTTTCTTTTCTAATAGACCTGTACCGAGCTAACTTGGATTATTCATAGGGGAAATAATTGACAAAAATGTTTTTGACAAGTCTTAATAATTTGACTAAAATAACTATTATTCCTTAGACCTGCATTAAATACTACATGTACGAGTAACTTATGAAAATATATGTCAGATAAGATTTTAACTCGGTTACGCTTCAACAAAACTAGATATGTGTGGCATAATGAGTAATGAAGTTAACAAATTCAACAATTGCCGTAACATCATGCTAATATAAGCTTAAGGAACATCATATAGAGTCGTCGAGGGTATTGTTTGTACGTCAATTTACATTGGTCATGATCTTCAGTGTCATTGGCTTTCTTGTAAAACATTAACACGATCTTATCAGGTCCTGAGTGCTTTTTAGACATTTTCTATCTGTCGAGTTCGATATGCCACAGAACTTCTTGCTAGAATCATGTATAAAAAAAAACAACAACATTCGAAAATATCCAATCGGAAATTAATGGGTTATTCGGGATATCTAAAGAGCGATATTTCATTCTGAGATTGAGCTACTTTCAAAATAATGGATATTAACAACCTTTCAATATGTTCTTTCGTCTAGTTACCTGAAAATTCCATCAGAATCAATTAAAACGACTTTCTCATACCGTTGCTGCAGAGAATATAACTGTATATCTTTTGAACTAAAACTCACGATTTTATCACTTTTTCTATATATATAGAAATAAACTGTATTGTCAATGGTTTGGAATCTTTGATATTTTAATGACATGAAGTAAAAGAATGAGGTTGAGAATAGAGTCATTCTGTTCTATTATTTTTCTCATATGTTTTCTTTCAACGTTTTTTATTCATGTATCTTGGTTTCTTCTATTTATATTACAGCATTCGTGTAAAAATCCAAGTAATGTATGATGAAATTGAAATGCTTAAATGGTTTCCACTTCCTTATTTATAAATGACGACTCTCGTCGGATGAGCTCAATTGCATTTAACCAATGACTTTTATTTTATAAGAAGTAATAACCAGTTGAAGTCTGGAAAAACTGAGAAGTATATTTCTAAACGAAAAATTACCATTATAAATTTTGTCTTGTTAGGTACAAGATGTTTGTTCTCAATTTTTTTCTGACAGACGACGATGACGCACCATGTACGAGTAGTAAAAGGGTACAAAAATTCATCATATGATAGAGAGAAAAACAAAGTGGCACGTACACCTTAACGTGTGAAAAACTATATTTAGTCACGATGTAGACGATGACAAGTATTTTAAAGTTTTATTGAAATACTAACGTCATTCAGGCGTAAATCATGCCGAAAGAGATTTTTTTTGCTGAAAACTTTCTCACCTATTAAATAAAACATCTTTCGACAAAGATCGATCGATGATTTACTATAATTAAAAGCTTTTAATTCATCATTGCATACGTAGTCCACCTCAAAAAAAAAGAAAGAAGCAAATATAAAGTAGGTGGTTGATTATCAACTATGTTCTATACGTTTGACATGCCAATGGAAATAATTTGTATATACGCCAAAGAACAAGAAATATAAGTAGGTATGTTTATTTTTTTCTGACGCAGTTTCTCTTCCTCTTTTATTCAGTTTTTTTCTTCTCTCGAAAACGACTGAATAAGCACGTATATAAATACAGCAAAACAGCAAACCCACGTTACCTGTGTGAATAGACACTATCAGATTTTTCATTGCCCACGAATATTTTCTTGCTCAATTACATACTTTTATATTTATATATCTGATTTGTTTTTTTTTGTAGAAATATTGTTTATTCAATTCTTTATGCTGTATTATTCGTCAAAAATGCCGAAATTTTTTATACTCTCTAAGCAAATTATTATCTTCTTATTCATTATTGCACTTGCATTATCAATTGAATCGTCACAAGCAATACCAATGAATAAAATTCGTGCAGCAGATATGGCCATTTCTAATTATGATGAAGTGTATCATCAACGTCGAATATATGATTTAAACCAATTACGGCATTTTCTATTAACATCAAATGAGGAACAACGAGCTGCAAGACGCGACAAACAAAATTTTTATAAACAACAATTGGTTAGTGGAATTTGATTTTAATGAATATAATCATGTTTTATTGTTTTTTATTTTAGATTCGTGAATATCTCAGATCAATTAATGATCCAAATTCAGATCGGTTACAAGAAGTAAAGAGTAAGTCAATTGTTTTTTCTTGATTATTTAACCGATTAAATGATCTACTGCTTATATAATATCTAACTTAAGCATGTTTCTACTAATAAACTTAATTATTTAGAACGCACAACATATTGTAGTATTCAAGATATCTTGCATGGATCTCTTTGCCGTCGGCGTACTATTGATCATTAATCAGATTTTCTCTGACTAACTAATGTATGAATAGTACTAATTTATTTTCTCAAAACCAAATACTTCATCTGCTTGTTATTAACGAACATTCTTCTATTCTTTTTGTGCGACCTATCATTTGCTGCTTTAGTTTTCATATAAATATATAATCCAAATAAAAAGAAGATTTATTGTTCATGCAGCAGAATAAGGAATACTGCAAGTGCAATTAAAGAATTAAATTTGCTTTCTTTCTTGTACATTTTATGTTCTATTACAAAGATAATTATGATTAATAGATTTTAAAAATCATAATTTGTCTTATTTTCTGTAAAGCTTTTCAAAATTGGGTATATAGTCAATACTTAGCAAAAAAGAGATCTATATTTAAGCTTTATTAAAAAGTTAAAACTCTTCGCTGAACTAACAACGAGTCTACCAAAATACAACACAAAATTTATTAAATTTGAAAATGCTAATAAAAAAGAATCAAATCCGATGTATATTATTCTAGAACGTATCAAAACCTTCTGTAACTCATATGACGATGTTATGAACTCCGATCGAGCTGCATGCGGATAATATTTCAGCTATATTGTTATTTTAATATCAATATGTACGAACATCACCAATATCATGCATTTATACCAATTCTTTTTATTTGTTTTTGATTGTCAATCTTTTTTCTTCTCTTCAACTTCGTCATATTCATGCAAAACAAATGCTTAAAAGGCCTAACACACTTTTGGTAGTTAGACTTCAATAAGGTGAATGCATATGCGATTAGTAACAGTTCGCCAACGCTTTCATATTTTTACGACCCGAACAGGCTTTTTTTTTCTATTAGTAAGCAAGTTTATTCATATTAATGTGTGTATTGCATTTTTCGTTTTTGCATAATTATTGCTACTTTTTATTTATCTTAATTGCAACCATTAGTGTTCTTATGGCTTTTTCATTGGTTAAAAAACGATAAAAATCTGTTTATTCTTGTACTTTTATAGAACGTATTTGTGGGAGTTGGGCAGAATTCAAAACCCATCGAGCTACTTGCTTTGGTTAAAATGACAATCATATTATTTATTTAGCAATAAGTCTACTTGAAATATTTTTGTTATTTTAATGTCTTTTTTTTTATTTCACACGAAAAAATGTCTCGAATGAGTAATTAATGACTATTCTATAATTTTAAAAAGTTGTAATTGGTATATCCGAAATTTGCTTGACAGAGAAGTTCGAATTGACTATTGCATCTGAATCAAAATTAGCACTATCAATTGTCGATAATGTTTGCATACTAAGTGTTTTCACTTTGATATCTCTTGCATAACGAGGTGACAATAGACGATGTTCATCTCTTGCTGGTCCCCATTGAACATGAGGTAAACGAGCTTCTTTAATTATCTATTAATATGCAAAAAATAAAAGAAATAAATGAAACATAATAAATTTCGAACATACGTTCCATGTTCCACGATTACAAATTTCAATAAGAAAAATACATGGAAGCCAGCCAACGCATAGTATTACTACTATCCAACCAAGCGCAAGGGCCCATGATGGATATGTATAATCATCTAGTGTTATATCTTGATAGAATAGAGAAGAAAATACAATTGTAACCTAAGACAAATGTTAAATGAATTTCATGGATGAATAAAAAATATATATAATTACAACAAGAATAATTGGTGAAATATATTTCCAACATATTTGCCAAAATTTACTTGGACGTCGTTCTTCACCTAACATCAATGCAATATCATCACAAAAATTATCTATACCTAAGGAGAAAAAACAAATAATTCAAGAATGACTTTTCATTAGATTGCTTTTTTTCTTCAACCATAAACCCATGCAATACAAAATAATTCAATAACACCGATAATTAGCCAAGGAAAACCACCGAGAGATTGATCAATTATATTCAAAACATAGAGGCCACTCTAATTAGTCAATATACCTATGGTGCTGCCGGTTTTTAATAATAAACATACTCGAGTCATCATGGACAAGCCAAGTAGAAAAAAAACAAGTGATACACAAAATCGAAATATAATAATTTTCTTCGATGTATTTAAGTATATTTTGTATTCATCAATAATACTAGCCATTATTGTTTCCATAATAGAAAACTGAATAAAGGAGAATTCATGAATTTAGAAAACAAAAAAAAGAAATTTAATTAATCAACTTCTGAACCAAAACCAAGTGTACACATCATTAAAAAGAATAGAATACACCATAGAGGTGCAAATGGCATCATTGATAGACCTTCCGGAAAGACAACAAATGCTAGACCAGGTCCTTTAGAAAAAAAAAGTACCAATCATAAATAACAACAATCAAAAATATATTCAATTACCTCCTTTAGCTACATCAGCAACACTCATACCCATTTTTGTAGCCATATGACCTTTAAACAAATAGATAAATTCACTGACTTAAGAATAATTTTCCATACCTAAAACAGTAAAAATTGCAAATCCACCAAATATACTTGTAAACCATGTAACAATACAAATAGCCAAAGTATCACTAAATATACAAAAAGAAAACAAAAACGATAAATATTCTAGGCTTTTAAACATATCTCAAACCGATAAATATTATTATTAAAATCATTAAATGAGGCCATTGCAATAAGACCACCACTACAACAACTTAATGCATAAAATACTTGTGTACATGCATCTTTCCATGCCTACCATTCATTAAAAAGAAAAAAAAAACGTATTCAACAATGTGTTCTTTTTTGTTGTTGAATATTCAAGTCAACTTACAGATGGATTTTTTAGTACACTGAAATTAACTGTTCCCATATAAAATTTAATGCCTTCAACAGCACCACTCAATGTTGCTCCACGAATAATTAAAACAGTTAACATTACATAAGGAAATAAAGCAGTAAAATATGCAACCTATATTAAATTACAAAATCTATTTCTTTTATTTACTATCGAACAAACAATAATTTTTACTTTGCCCAATGATTGAACACCTTTTGACAATGCCAAAAAACAAATAAGCCAAGCAACTGCTAAAGCAACAACTAATTCAATAACAATGCCATTTGTATTTTCGATTCCACTACTTATCTGTAGTACTCGACGACTAAGACAAAAGAAAATAAATTTGATTAATCTAAATATCTTTAAAAAAATCTTACTAAAAATATTCTTCACTCGGCGAACTTGTCATATCTAAAAATACAGATTTTATCAACTAAATAATAAAGATAAACAATACTTTTCATCGAAAGAAGATCAATTCGACTTAAATTAGCTAATGTTCTTTTATCAGTACACAATGGTGTATTCCACCAATTATCACAAGTTGACCATGGAACAAGAAGTTGAAACGATGCTATTAAATAATAAAAACAATAAGCAATGAGTACCATATAATATAGACCCCAAAAACAATTTGTAGCCATTGATGCATAGCCAATACCTATAATAAACATAAGAGATTAGCTGAGATAATAAATTGTATTTGAAAGTTTATCAATTCGAAACAAATGTACTGTGATATTTTTTCGTAACTTGTCTCATATGTTAGCTATTCATTTAACATAAAACTCCGTGACAGGTATCATAACAATGCTCTTGTCTAATTTATATAGTGTTCTAATAAAAACTTATAAAAGTATTTGGATTGCTATTGATATTTGACTAAGCTATCGAATATTTAATATGTGTATTTTCTAGAAGTTTCAGGCATTTGGAAAAGTTGTAATTTCGAATAAAAATTTAGAACTTTAAAAAAAAAATCTCTTCGAGATATGAAACTTTTAAGATATAAGTTCTTCTTCCTGGGTAGTGTATTTTTAACATGCATTTTTTGAAAGTTTAACATCTCGAAGAGACTTTTAAAAAAAATTCTGAATTTTTTTATGGAACCTAGTCTAGTTGAGTTCACTACATGCACAAAATTTCAGATCAAAATTCGAAAATATGAGTTTTCCAAATACATGAAACTTCTAGAAAATAGACACATTAAACATTCAAAACTTAGTCAAATTTTAATAAGAATCCAAAACCTTTTAAAATTTCTCTTAAAACACTTTGTGGTATCAATAGGCAAAAAATTATTGAACTTCGAAGAGGACAGCTGAAGAAATTTCTTCATTAGCCACAAAACTAAAGCCTTATGTAGGATTATTATGAAAATATAAGATACTTGTCTTTGATCTCCTTTCAAAACTCACTGTAACATATTATGAATAACATTTTTCATCACGGACATATTAGTATGATCAAAGTTCCAAACTGAAGCATATGTTACAGAATCTCTTGATCTATAATCTACGCAGATCAATCGTGTTTCATATTTTAATCTCACCGACATTGGACTAACAGTTTTTTTTTTCATAATATAAAACAAACCTCGTAATAATGGATTGACATTCCATACAACTAATGGACCAGCACTAGTAAATTGTCCTAAAGCTAATTCAAGATAGAAAACAGGTGCACCAATAAAGATAAGCATTATTGTATATGGTATAAGAAATGCACCTGTAAGACCAACAATAAACGAGTAGAAATTATTAAATTCGTTTTACCTCCTCCATTTTTAAAACAAAGATATGGAAAACGCCAAACATTTCCTAAGCCAACAGCTGGAATAAGTATTAAAAAATCAATTCAAATTTCTACACTATTAAGACTTGCATACTGACCAAATGCTACCAATGTTAAAAAGAATTCGATAGGATTGGTCCATTGTTTACGCTAGATACCATAAAAAGATTTAACCTATAAATGTTAGATGTTGAGTTAATTGATTACTAACCTCCGGTTGAACAACATTATTTGAATTCATCTTAAATGTAAAATATGCCAACTGTATCTTGTATAACTTTTGGCAACTGATGGCGTGTTGTGTTTAAAATTGAATATTTATGTGAGAAAAACAAAGATTGAGAGAATGATAAGTCAGTATGTTTCTCAAGGATAGAATCATAATTGATCTTAAAATGATTCATAAGAGAATCACCTACATAATCTATTTAAATGGCATTTACAAAAAGAAAAATAAGTGTAATCTTAGGATTATTATGATCAACTATTATAAAAAAAGAAAACGAAAGTGAAGAGAAATATAGATAGCAAAAAGAGCATGATCTTCTTTGAAGAAGTTATTTATTTGGCAAAAATGTCATTTACATATGATAACAATTGTAAATATAAATTATTTTAAATCAACAAACACGTTGAAATTCTACAAAGAAAATGATCTGTTAACAATAATATGATTGTGGACAAAATTCTTTTGTTAATTTGAGGGGAAAAACGTACTGTATATCTAATAGGTGAAAGATCAATTTTACAATATAACATTTTCTATTTTTGTATTTAAATGAAATGTTGATTATTTTTTAATTTGAAAATCTTATTTGACAGAAATTTTCGATACAATTTCTTAAGAATACTTGAACTGTTCATCAAGCTTATAGAATAAGTTCTAAATTAATAATAATATTTTACTGATTCAGAACAATGAACGTATCAATATTGTCATTGAAACTTGTGAATAAATGTATTCCAGAAAACTTATATAATTTTTACATAGACTTTTTAATTAGCTCGTTGAGTAACTTTGTTTGCCCATGATAGTTAATGACTTTTAAATTTGTATGATATTTGTTCTCAACGGATGTTAATTACTTCAGCAAGTTTCGCTCTCCATTTTTGAATGGTTCTTGACATATAAGTGTCCAATTAGTTTTCTCTAAAATGTTGATAATTCCTGATTCATGAAGGATGAAAAGTTTTTCTTTTTACTAAAATGTAGTTGTGACTCTTTTTTTTTATTTTCATTATGAATTTGAAAGACTGTCTCTTGATAGTTACTGAAATACAGCTTTTGCCGATTGAGAATTACTTCTAAAACTTGAGACCTCTTCCAAAAATATTTCATATCTTAGTCTAGGAATATGATTTTGATTTCAAAATTGCATTTGATATTCTAAAATGTCTTTAGATTATTCACATGTAATAGAAAGGTTAACTACTGTATGGTTTGAGAAGTTCATTGAAAATCGAGATATGTTCAGATTTTGGAAAGAGGAAATTACCGAAATTTCCAAAGTTTCCATCAGCTTGATAATAACATAACAGTGCAAGTCAAAAATTTTTAGGAATATTGGAAATTTCAGATATTCTCAAAAACTCATGTAACTTCGGAAATTTCGGTAATTACTGAATTATGGGAATTTCAGAAATGTCGGATGTCGCATAATTTTGGGAGGTACCTGACAATCGAGAACATAAATTCTTGAAATTTTCGAAACTGCCGAAATTTTCTTTTTTTGGCAGTCTGAACATTGCTGTTTAGATGTCATGAAATATTCAATCTTATCACTATCGCTTCAAAACGAATGCCATTTTTTTCCTATTGATTATTTCAATGTTTTGTCTTATATTATAATTCACAACACACTGTTTACCATAAACTTCAATTCCATAACGAAAAATGACACACATGTAATTGTGATGCAATAAAATAATATTGTTGACTTATATATTGTCATTGATGCATCGTCTCTATCAGTTATCACCTCTACATTTGTCTATTTAATCATCATCATATTTACTCATAATACACCAAACATATATTCTCTAATGTATTAGCTTGTGTTCATCATATGTTTGTGTACTCTGTTCTATTGTATTATTTTGACAATCAATTATTTTATTTTATTTTTTTGTTTAATCCACATCAAATGCTTATCGTGTCTATTCGGAACTCTATTATATAGATATCGATACTTATTAAAAAATTCAATGCTATCTATATCTGATTATTTCTCATTCATTTAAGATCTATTTTGTTTGAATGAAGAACAAAATTCATAAATTTATCCACTTATTATTGCTTATATCATTCTACTGTCAAATGTTATTTGTCTTTGCTGTAACAACACAATTCACACTGCGATAGCTATTATAAAAGGTCGTGGTTGTTGTACTCAATAAAAACATTCGGAAAGCATTAGAATAACGATAGGTCGCATGTTATCCCATATGTTTATTATCTTCTACTCGTGTCGAATCATTTCCAGATGTCAACAGTGCAAAGAAAAAAACAAATCATATAGTTGATGGAATGTTTCATATTATATCTATAGAAAAAAATTTAACGAAGAGAACTAGATTTACTGCACAGCTTTTTTTTATGAATATTTAGACAATAATTCAAATATTTTTTGTTTCTCCTAAAATGATTTATTATTCAATATGTTTTATTCTTTGTTTTTAAATAAACAAATTTTTGAAGTATACAGTTGTGATAAATAAAGAATGATGCAAGAGTTTTGCAATTATTTTGTTTCGTATATAGTATGACAGCAGCTCGTCGTGCAGTCTCGATACTTTTTTCGTTAGAATGAGCAAAGTCTCTACTACAAAGCTGTGTAACAATATTTTGTTCAAAATATTTACCGACAGATGAAAAGTTTCAAGAACACTTTTTGACTGAAAGTGTAAAATCAGTGTTGAGAAGTAGATTTGTTGGATTTGTCTTTCATTAGGCTTTCGAACTTTTTAGGTACGTTATGTATGAAAGGCCATTAGCGAAAAAATTCTATTTTAAATTCAATCGACAACTAGAAAATTTTTCTTTTACCTGCTTACAATGACCTATCGTAGCGCTACCAAGTTCGATAAAAGACGGACATTAAGAGAAAATTTCTTAGTAAATGAATACTTTCTTCTAAATTCCAAAAGCGTTTAATTTTAGCGAACTTTTCCAATAGAAATGTTCACTTTGCATAGACCAAAAGAAAATTATTTTTTTATGAAACAGTGGTATTACAAGTCAAAATGAAAGAGAACATGCATTTGAAATCTCATTGTTAAAATGTAGATCAAGAAAATCACTTGTTTGCTCGATTGTTCGACCAACGATCATTGACATACCTGAATGACTATCTCTGTCTCTTTATCGAACACAGAAAATTACAGATCTATATCTTGTTTCTATCGAAAGTTATTCGAAAACATTCGAATATATTGACCTCGGGCGCTGATATAGTTGCAAATATTGTAGATCTACAAATAATTATTACAAGTAGCTTTCGCATCTATAAATTAGACATACATAATTATGAGAAATACTTTTTTCATTGATTGCGATAAATGTAAATAGATAAAGCGGAATTACAAAAGCACGTTTTATGTGTTAAACGATGCCGTTAGAACAGACTATATAGTTTTAAACCTATTCTTGCCTTGTTGGAAACTATTCAAAACTGTTTCTTGTTTGAGATCGAAAACTATCAAATTATAGTTAAAATTCATGAGTTGCATATCGTAGTAATCTTAAAAAAATGCATTTTGAGTGTGGGTGTAGGTGTGGCTGAACTGAAGACTAACACCTATGTCCACGTCCACGCCCACATACACACCCGCATCCACACCCACACTACACCCAACACCTACACTCGACACCCGACACCCACTCGTACACCCACATCCAAACGCATACCCGCACCCGCCCACATCCATACCCACACCGGGGTTATATTTGATATCAGTCTAAGATGTCATCGAGCTTTACCTAACACAAACATTTTCTCAGTTGACACAGCTCTTGGAATCAATACTTGGTCATAGCATGGCTCAATATCCCCTGTCCTACCAGTCTTTGACTAGCTAATGAACGACCTTGTTGCTAAATAAAGACGAATTGGATACCAATTGATAGATTTCATTGAGTCCTATCCGACACAAACATTCTCACAATAGGCACAACTCTTAGAACGAATATTTGACCGATGAACGGCGTTTCTTATAAAAACACCGATGTTTCAAAGGTAGATTTTTGAAATTTTAAGGCGGTTTTTGCAGCAGAAATTATCTAAAAGATATGTATTCGATAGCATATTCCGTGTTCCATTTGGTACAGGTCTGGAGGAGAATATTTTCCTGAAAAACGTGAATCCGTTGTCAACTTTACCTACGTCAATTGTTAAGGGTTAATATAATTTTATATATTTATCATTTTATAGAACACCCTACAAACAACATATGCAAAACAACAAATTAGACGCACATCTTTATAAATGTACAGAAAACGACTAGACATTAGAGAAGATGAGAAAAAAGAAAAAAGAACACAACAGAACAGAAGAATAAGGAAACACACATCCAAAACAATATGATTTCGTATCATCAACACAGACCACAGCAGTATGGTCGTGTTAAATTCGAATATTGTTCTTGACCATATAAGAGAGAAACGTGTACGAACAAAACTAATAAACAGAAAAAGATTGAATTTCAAATTTTATATAGTACAATATTTCGTAACTTTTCTAATTGGATTCGTTGTCGTTGATATATTATGCGTAACATCATGAAAATCAAGTGCTAATCAGTAAACATGCAAATTTAGAAAGATAAGTTTTTTTCATTTTTTGTTGTTTCTTAACTAACCATGTCTATATCATTTGTTTAATCAAGCATTTTTATCTTTGATTTCCTGTATTTGTTGTTCTAAAGCTAAAATTTTCTTTTTATCTATGTCGCGTTCTTCAATCCATTGTTTTTCTTTCAGCTTATTTATATTTATTTGTTCAACTCGTCCAATAAAATCATTATCATCTGTCATCATTGTTAATGCTCGTTGTGCATAAAGCTTTGTTGACATTGGATCAATAAGTGTTCTGACTGTTGAATTTATATCATGTCTGGTTAACATATGTGATATTAAACTTTGAAGAGTTTCATATAAATGAGCAAATTCATAATCAAGTATCATATCACTTGATTTTGATAATTTTAATTGTGGTTTTTGTAAAGCTTTTGCATAAAATTCAGACTTTGATAGTATTCCAAGTTTTTCTAAAAATGAATCAATTCGAATACGTTCATCTATTAACTTCACAAGCGATTCACTAGAAAAAATAATACAAACTCAAGTAGATTCTTAGAAAAGTTTTCTTACGTTGAATATAATTGTATTTGATTATTATTAAAAACTAGACATAAACCTAAAGCAAATGAACATAATGACTGAATAAAAAGTTCACGATCATCTGCAATCGATTGAGTACATATTTGTGAAACCAACTTAAAAGGAAGAAAAATTTAGAAAAATTTTGTTTATTAAAAATTTCACATACATATGAAATGCTATTTTCAATTGAAAATAATGTTTGTACTGCTAATGAACAGTTTGATAACCATGTACATAGAAAAATGAGTACAGCAATACGAGTGCAAAACGAAGATGAAGACTATTGACAACAAGAAAAAAAGAAATATACAAGGGTGAGTGGCAATAAGGCCATTTTTTTATCTTCCCTTACTTTCACATAAAAACCGTCTAGGCATAGCAAGTCAACCATGAGCAACATTTTGTGCGACTCAGTTTTACGAAATCCGTCTAACTGATTCTTCGACCCTGTACTTCCCTCGCCTAAGGAATTGGTGGGCAATTTCTTTTGTCTCTGTTTATTGCAATAAGCATATCACTCGATGTGGAATTTCATGCTGATTACGAATATCACCTTAAAATTGCGAAAATATGAAGCTCTCATCTAGTTTTGATCGTCAGGTAATATTAAAAAGAAATCTGAAGTAGTCAAACAAATGTTTTTACACACAAATATTGATGATCCATCCAACGCATATAAAATGACGATCGTAAAAGTTCAAGTTCAGTCGTTTTGGGACTCTATCTAAACTAAAAGCTTATTCGGAAATCGCTGGTTTCTTACAAATTGACACCTTTCCTGCTCGGTAATTCGATCGTGGTCCGATGCTTTGTGTATATGTTTCGATGTAGTTTTTTATACTGATTTCGAAAATAAGTTTGAAAACGAAAAATAAAGAAATACAAAACGCTCAATTTGGCGGACAAGTAGAGAGAATCTGGTTTTCTACGCATATTCGCTTGACTCAGACTCAAAAGCAGCTTCAGATTTCAATTTAAACGTCATATTCGGAGTTAGCAATAAAAACTACATCTGAGAACTTATTTCATATACAGTGAAACCTCTTTTCCCACACCCACACCCACACCCATCCACACCCACACCCACACCCACACCCACACACCCACACCCACACCCACACACCCACACCCACACACCCACACCCGGGTGCGTCATAATAAATGGCCCACTTTTGCATTTCACTTTTTCATCACTTAATAAGTTGTATTAAAAAAACAAAATATATCACAAGATGCAGAGTGAAAAGCTCTACAATCTACAAACTAAAACTTATTTTAATTGTATACTTTTTGTTTTGAAAAAAAGCAAAACTCTGTGTGATTAATTTTTGCCACTTCGAAAACTGAATTCACAGAGTTTTGCTTTTTAAAAAAAATAAAAGTACACAATAAAAATAAGGTTTTCTTTGTAAATTGTAGAGCTTTTCACGCTGCACCTTGTGATATATTTTACTTTGTTTTAAGAAAATATATTGGTAAGAAAAAGATGATATAAGAAATACAAAATTTCTCGTTCGTCTAGAAAAAAATGATTTTTTCACAACGGCGAAAATTGATCGCACAGAGTTTTACTTTTTTTTGAAAACAACAACTATACAATTAAAATAAACTGTTCTTTGTAAATTGTAGAGCTTTCCACGCTGCATCTTGTGGTATATTTTGTTTTTTTAATACAACTTATTAAGTGGTGGAAAAATGAAATGCAAAAGTGGGCCATTTATTATGGCGCACCCGTTACTTACTACAATAGACAGAGACAGAAAAAAGTTGTCCACCAATCCCTGCGGCGAGGTAGATGCTGGGTCGAAAAATCGGTTAGATGAATTTCGTAAAACGGAGTCGCACAAAATGTTATCCATGATTGACTTGCTATGTCTAGGCGGTTTTTATGTGAAAATAAAGGAAGATGAAAAATGGCCTTATCGCCGTTCATCCTTTACAAGAAAAAAAATTTTCTTTTTATTTACATTTTGCAATAAATCAATTGATATTTCCATTAATGTTTTAGCATCTGTTTTCGATTGATCAACTACTAATCTCACTTTAAGTAGTGCTTCTTTATATAGTTGACTATCAGCAATTAAGTGTGAAAGTGCAATACCAGAACACCATGATGCAACAATATCTTTACTTAAATATCCAATCATTAATATATGACCAAACGTATATTGATTAGCAACTAAATAATATTAAAACAATTGGTTTCTTTCTTCTTTCGAAAAAAAAACTAATTAACCATTCTCAGTTTGAGGGAAAAGTGTTTGAACAATCATTGATTTTCCAAAATCATTATTATATAGATAACATTGTACACAATATAGTATTGATATTCGAAGTCGAAATGATTGTTTTTTATCAGCCGCCATTACGCATAACATATTGAAAAATATAGGTCTGGAAAAAACTCAATCAATATAATAAACCCAAAATATTTCAAGTTTTACTAACTGCTGAACTTCAGCAGTTATATCCATAATAGAACCAAGAAACTGCTGATTTTCAATATTACCACGAACAATATCAGCAATCGTATTAATAGTCTGTAAATATTAAAAAATATATTGATTGAAATAATGAAGCTAGACTTACTTCAGATAAGATATCATCAGGAACAGTGGTAAGCATAAGCATGATACATAAACGACGTAATATACCTTTAGAAAAAGTATTAAGAAACCTTACGATAGAAATGGATATTAAAGGAGATGATCTTCTTCGATATATTGATCAAAACTATCTACGTCTTCATAGTATTCTGAAGTCATCAATTGCTGAGACGAAATATCTTATGAGCAACAAACTAAAACAGCTGAAGTGAGAAGTATACAATGGAGAATTTTTTTCATTCGTGAAGATGAAGTCTCGTGATACATTCGTTACTAATATCTTCTTTTTATTAAAAATTAAAAAGATACTGCGAAAGCTTGTTCATAGTCGACCTTTTCATCCTGCATGAATTCTATTAAATACTTTCTTTCTTTCTTTTTATTTCTCTTCTTACCACATTGCTTAACTGTACGTTGACATGCAATAATATTTTCATTAGAATTTGTTGGTGATACAAGTGTTTGAATTATCTTAATATCAATAAATAAATAAAGATTATAATTATGATTTGTATTAGAAAAATAATTTTTATTTTATTTTTTACTTTTAATAAAAGATGAATATTTGTCACTTTTTGTATAGACCAAAGTTTTTCGCCAATTAGACCGCGTTCAAAAAAACTGAATAGACGTGGAATATAAGAACGTCTACGAAAATAACTCTGATTTGATTGATTACTTTCGAATAACGTCAGTATAATAGATAAACAATCTTCGATAGTAACATCTATTTTTAATAGATATTTAAAAAAATTGGTTTTATGTAACGTGCGCATAATGCAAAAATTGAATAAATTCTTTTCTCACTCCTTTATATACCATTCGGTAGAGCACGAAAATTTGGTCAGAGATATATTATTTTTCAGTCGATTGGTCCATGTTTTAAGGGAAAAAAACAAGTTTTTGTCAGAAATTCTCAAGTTTTTTGTAGCTGAGGTTTCAGTAACTTTTTAAAAGGATTATTTTCTCATTCGGTATAAAAACATTAGTTAAAAAATGTTATTTGAATGAGTTTAAAATAGAAGTGTTGACCGACATGGACCTGTCAAATGAGGCTACTCAAATACGTCTGTGTTGTATTCATAGACACCCAGGTCGATCATTCCGACCGTCGGAAACGGCGCCTTATCCGGCCTGAAACGGCTATAAATCGCGAATAATTGTCTTAATCTTGACCTTATTTCGCCGTAATCCGTCATACCGTTTTACGAGCCATTTTTTTCGCTAGAAAACGTCCATCGTTTTCCCCCGGTTTTGCTTCCGTAATCTGGTATGACGGATTATGGCGCCGTTTTACACCGTTATTACGCTGTTTGAAACCGTTTACGACGCCGTTTTATTGGACCTGGGCAATTTTGTAAACCTTTCTATTATCGCTTTCAAAAAGCAATGGGTATGACTGTTTTTCGAATAACTAGAGAACAACAAGAGATAGAAGACTGCGGTTTTTATTATTCGAAATAAAATATTCTGGAGCATGAATGTATATCATATTTCATTAGTCAACCATCGACTCATCAGGTGAGTTCTTAATGGAGATCTTAAAAACGATATTCTGAAAAGGTTTCCATTGAGCTTTGACTTTTGATTTGACCATTCAATAGAGAAAATTGTTCTCTTTCAATCTACACAAGACCGGCCTTGCTAGCTTGTTCTGCTCAAGAGTTGTAAGGATTTTTTACAGACCTCCGATTTAGGTTAATTCACCATGCTGAGCTGAGTGGTGATATTTGTTTTTACTTTCAAACCAATCTCAAACCACTATATCAAGGTTTTCGAAATATTGACTTTACGCTATATAGCGGCAAGATGTGAAGGTTGAAAAATCTGTATATCATGGTCTGAGATCGGTTTGAAACTAAAAACAAATATCACCACTCAACTCAGCATGGTGAATTAAAAGAAATTAGAGGTCTCTGAAAAATCCTTATAACTTCTGAGCAGAACAAGCTAGCAAGACCAGCCTTGCCTAGATTGAAAGAGAACAGTTTTCTCTATTGAATGATCAAATCAAAAGTCAAAGCTCAATGGGAAACCTTTTCAGAATATTGTTTTTAAGATCTCCACTAAGAACTCACCTGATGAGTCGATCGCTGACTAATGAAATTTTGGCACATATTCGTGCTCCGAAATGTTTTCCTTCGAATGATAAAAATCGCAGGTCTCTATCTTTTGTTGTTCTCCAGTTACTCAAAAAATAACCACACCAGAGCTAGGACAAGTACAAGTACAAATACTTTCGCCCAAAGCTCTGAACCACGCCCATTGCTTTTTGAAAATGATCTTAGTTTTTTGTATTAACAGATAGGATCAAGTTTCATATCTCATTATAATCGCTAGACATTGACCATCAAACATATTCTATTAATTCTTCTCGATTTTGTTTTTATATAAAGGAGTTAAAAAAAAGAATTTATTAGAATTTTGTATTACGCACAAGTTAAAAAAAGCTTTTTATTTATTTACTTCCATCACTGCCATATTTACTAACAAGAATTCGAAGTAAACGTTCAAAACCATATTCAAGTACAAATATTCCTTGTATACACCAATTAGAACGAATTAAGACTTGAAAAAGTAGAAGTGCCTAATAAATTAATTAAATACCGGATGTGCCAAAAGTTTTGCGACATTTGCTCTTTTCGAAATATTTCAGCTGAGAAGTGATAGATGATTCTAAGTTTCCCATCAGGATATGCAGCATTTTAGCCTCTACAAAACCCTATTAATCTAAATTCAAAATAATAGAAAAGACATTTTTTTATAGAATACATTATGCGGCTCAGCAAATGGAGCTTTGGTTTCATCTATTTTTTTAATTATGTATTATTTTCATGAAAACAAATATTTAGTTTAAAAAAAACTAAATTTCTATTAAACAGCTGTCGAAAAGCTCTAATAAATGTGTATATTTTTAAAGTATATTTTAATGTACATCGTGTTGGCTAAAACGCATGCGCTATTTCGAAAACAGCAAAATTGCCTTGCTATATTACTCGTTTTCAAAAAGAGATCTTAGTAATGTTGTTTATGGTGAAATGGACCCTGTTTTTATGGAGTTTTGTGTACAAGTGTTTTGTCTCTTTATTTACCGTTTAGATAACTCTTGGTAAAAAGTTAACTAAATAAAAGATTTAAATATTATAAAGAAGGTAATTTTTCTTGCAGTAAATCACATAAGTTATTCTTGCCTCACTAATATAGATTGTAATCAAGCATTTAGAAACTCTACTGAAAGAGCATTCAGTAATGACTCGAATTCCAAGTAGCAAGTTTTCTGCGCGTCCCTTCATAACTTGCGAAGAGTGATGCAAAAAAGTAAAAAAAATAGGTGGGACAAAAACTCCGTCTACCGAACAACAGAACATAGCCTATAAAAAGCCTCTTGCCTGTTGTTTTAAATTTAGATTAATAGAATTTTGTAGAGATTGAAATACTGCATCATCTGATAGTCAACTTAGGACCATCTATTAATTTTCAACTGAAATATTTCGAAACGAGTAAATGTTGCCAAACTTTTGGCACACTCGGTAAATATTTTCTTTAGTTCAATAAAAACACTTACATCGTTTCGAATAACTTCACGTTTATCTTCTAGAAGATCAAGTAATTTTGAAAAACCCGCAGGTCCGCTTTCCAAAATAATATCTTGTAACTCTTCAGTACAATTTGTAAGAAGTGCAGTGAGAAATCGAATAGCTGCACGACGAACATTAAAATTAGTTTTCTAAAATTTTCCCTTTAATAATAGAAAATCTCTGAACTATTAAAAAGACTCTTACTGCAATAAGTTCAAGAACTACATGAACACGTTTCTTATTTTGAATATATAATTCTAAAGAACAAACTTTTTCATTTATTCTTTTTCTCTAGCCGATAAAACTTTTACCTGTAAATTGAACAGTAATACCTTGCGGTAAATCTGATTGTTCTAGAGAACAAACAAATGCAATGAAAACAAAAAAAAGATCATAATTAATAACATACCTTCATCACTACCAACATCGTATGCAATCAGATTGGTTAATGCTTCAAGTACCAATTGAATAGAATCCAAATCAGTTCTATCACCTTGTAAAATATTTGCTAATAATATTATACTTTTAGTACCAACTTCAAGTTTGCATTTCTGTTAATTTTTTTCAGATAGAAATATATTTGAGAATTGAAAATCTTTTTTTTACTAACTTTAGAAAGTACTTCAAGGGCATACACAGTATCTCGTCGATCTTCGATTCGTGTAGCTGATTGTAGACGATCACAAAGACTTTCAATCTGTAAATACAAGAAGAATTTGTGAAAGTAGAAAGATGATATTTGATGTTTATCTATTATGATCATTTTTGAAAGCAAACTAGCAAGAACTCTCAGTTTATTGAATGAAATAAAATGAGAAATGAATGAAAATCACTATTATGTCTTACTGTTTCTTGATTGATTGTATTATTATTTGTCATTCTTGATGATGTTGTAGGCGAAAAAAGAGAACGAAGGAGCAAGAAGACTATTTTATGCCACAAATAATATTGCAAGTTTTCTTTCTTATTAAATCTAAAATTAATTTCCATCTGAAATCAGATTATGCGTTCATGCCACATACAAGCGTCGTCATGATACAATGGAGGATTTGTTTGACCGATACAAATAGTGATTAAAAGATGTCGCTAACAAACGATTATTTGTGATTTTCTAGATTTTTACCAAACCAAATAAGGCGTAAACTTGAACAGTGAAACGAAATGTGTCATACGATAACTTGATTACATCTATTAAAAATATTAAAATTATATTTGAGGAATTTCATTACATGATTCGTCATAATCTTTGAAGTAATTCAAATGATGATGCTTTCCACAAATGATTCAATCATGAGAATTCGCATACAGGATAAATATGACTTAAATGTAACTCGTAATATCATAAAATGCCAGTATCACATATCACAGTAACGATGAGTATGATAAATTCGCCTTCGATATAGTTCTTGTAATTCTCTGTCAGGTATCAATCAGAGTTTCGAGCGGCATGGGATAAGACAAATAAATCGTCACATGAAAGAAATTGGTTTGCCCCATCCCATCTCATGGGCTTCACGGGACAAGTCGTCTAGAAAAAAAAGTTTTTTTAGCTGCTGATCAACTTCTATGACTTTATTATTCAATCATCTGAGTTTCCCTCTATCTGTTTGTTCCATCAGAGCAGTTTATTTGACATTTTAATCTATACTAATCATCCCATGTTGCGAATGCCGGACCATTTTTAGCGGTAAACCGTGGTATTCGTCAAAACCGGCGGTTTACCGCGGTAAATTCCATCATTGGGAGCCGATAACCGGACCGGTAAAACCGCGGTAAACCGCCGGCTTTATTCCGGTTTTTATCACATGGGATATAAATCTGTTACTGCATTTGACAAAAAACTGCAGATTTTGAGTAGTAGGATCGCGATGAACTTGTCGAATTTTATTGAGAACCATTTGAATTTATTTGACTACGCCAGAACGCAGAATCCATTATTTCTTTTAAAAAATTTCAATTCTATGTCTCTAAGCTTTAGGAAATAATATACTTCTTCTCCAGTATATTTTTCACCCATGAATCCTCACGTTCTGATTACTTTCGTTAGTGTTATCAGATTGCTATGGGTCAGTGAAGACCCTTTCATAGTATCGTGTAATCTGGTGGAGTTCTTCAGACCTCTACGGACTCTGGTGAATTTCATAATACTTGAAATTCAGTAGAATCCATTAGTATTTTCTATCTATCTATTAATTTTCTCTAAATTAAAACTTATACAAAATCGTATTGAAAATTGATTGGAAGTAAAAATTTCTTACATGCATTTCTTATTATCCATATAATGAATAGTTATGGGAAGAGACTATTAAAAAATATAAACTAAATTTATGTTTGAAGAATATCGAACTCTACAAAAATAGTTTCATCTTTCTTTGTTTAAAGTTCTGTAAAAGGGTTGAAAAGTTTTTCATGAATAATAATGCAACAAAGTCAGGAACGAAACTGTTTGTGTTAAAGAAAAAGATCAACAATGAGAGTATAATAATGAAGTACCATGAGTTCATATTTGGACGGAAAGAACTTATGGTTTTTCATAAGAGAATAAGATGAAAATCCCATGGAACGAGAAATTCGTCCCATCTTATCTTATAGAGTATTCAAAAAAAAAGAAATTGTTTTATGGGATCGGATGGGATTGTCCCATCACGTTCGGAGCTCTAATATTGATACTACTTTCACATATTAGCACTTAAAGTGTTAATGATTTCCTCCAATTTTTTTCTAATTAATCAGAATTATTATGTATAAAAACGAGTGTTAATTGTTCGAATGCAAAAGAATTTGTTGATTTCATGATTAAATTGAATTAAATAATAAAATCTAGTCGTGTTTACAATATACATGAAACAAACTAATTAATATCCAAAAATCTGTTACAATCAGAAGTGATCACGAAGGCGTGATTATCAAGATAAGCACCCATGTGACAACTTAAGCGAAAAATCTTGCTTAAAATAGGTTGGTTTTCTCGCTGAAAAGCACTTACAGATGGATATTTAGGCACTTTGAAGCGTTGACGTTGCAAGCCATACAAGCTCGATTTATCATTCACTTCCAGTAGTAAATAATGGTTGTTAATCACTTAGTATTAGAAATCAGTTTTGCGATCGAATCAACGTCATTTAATTGGTTCATGATAAGTCCGTTTTAATATTATACTTTTTGAGACTCGTATGTTTTATCCTTTGATATCCACTGTACAAGTTAACGTAAGCTAGTGGTTCCGATGACATATTCTCGAAGATAGAGAAAACTGAAAAATTTAAGTCAGCTAGAAGTTTTTGTACAGTATACATGGGTGAATCCATGGGTATCCAACCAGTTTTTTGGAAAAAGTTTTTTTATTTACTTTTTTCGTTCTAGTTAGCTGGGTCGTGGTCATAAAACAGCTTTGGCCGAAAAAAACTGCTGACTTTGACCTTATATGGGGGAGATCTGAAGCTTTTTCTAGGAACATCTAATGAGGGTCACCCAAGTTATTTCAAGATTTTGGGCTCATATTTGCCCATTAGTAGAGAACCATTAGACTAGCATAACCTGCAAAGGATTCTTCTTTTGATTGACATTTGGCCGAGATATGAATGCTTCAAAACGTAGTATTTTTAGAAAAATTATAAAAAAAATGAAAAATCTATATTTTGAAACATTCATATCTCGGTCAAATGCCAACAAAAGAAGAGTCCTTTGCAGGTTATGCTAGTCTAATGGTTCTCTACTAATGGGCAAAATATGAGCCCAAAATCTTGAAATAACTTGGGTGACCCTCATTAGATGTTCCTAGAAAAAGCTTCAGATCTCCCTCATATAAGGTCAAAGTCAGCAGTTTTTTTCGGCCAAAGCTGTTTTATGACCATGTTACAGTGTGTTCTACTGTAACGTATACCTCGATTCTATCTATTCTCTTTTCTTTTGTCTTTTCGTTTTCCTCTATTTTCTTGTCTTTGTTTTCGCGTGCTTATATAAACGTTTGTTTTCTAACAGAATAAACAGAGAGAATAAAACACACACACACACGTTAACTGTGTTCGTCGCTCTTCGTGAGCGAGAACGCTAACATTTGGCGACCCTGGCGAAACAAGAACACTAAAATTATCGAACAACAAATTTATTAAAATTCATTAAAATTATATTAACATGTAGCTGATAAGAGCCTCTATGGAATTGAGACTCGTGACAAGATCACGACTGATCAATTTATTATACAAGCGAATATCTCTCTCTCTCTATAATCAAGTGGAAACACAAAGAAAAAAAAATATTTTTTTTCGTTAAACATATCAAAAGCACACAATATCTGCTAGTTATTATTGATATGATAATTTTAATAATCGAGCAAACGTATGTTCCTGAGGATCTTTTGCCGAAAAGATCCGCTTCAAAAAAAATGTCAAATTAAATGGAATAATTATTTATCATTCGATTAATCTGATTTAATATAATTTAGCATAGCATGATCGGGGAGTATGACTTTTCCCAGCTCACTGGTTATGAAGGGTTATTATATTTAATTAGAACATTTTCTATTAATACAAAATTATTCTATGATACGAAAATTAATTATTGGATACAATTAATGTTCAATTTATTCTGGTCAGATTCTTAACCGCGGAACTGAGAATCGAAAAGAAACCAATATTTCGTAACCTGTTTTTCTTGGCATATTAAAGAATCTATGAATCATATTATTTTTTTTCTTGTCACTTAAAACAAACAAAATTATTACATATAATATTAGATTATTTGCAGTTAATGTGAATATAAACGAGTTGATAAAGTTAAACAACATCAAACAAAAAAAATCAACTTTATACGTCGAACAACATCTGACTGAAATTCATTCATTTTCTTTAGATGAACATCATTTCTTTTAGTATCATAGTGAACTTCTATTCTTTCTTTTGTGCGCGTTTTTTCTTGTTGCTCATGTCTACACATATTACCATTAAATATGTGGTCTATTTCTGTTATTTTTTTTTACCTTTGTTAAACATTTTTTTCTTTTTCATATTTCGTTTACACTTTATTTTTCTCATACTCTGTCTCTCGCATTATAGTTTGTTATTCTTTTTGCATTTGATGTTACTCATTTTCCATTTCTCCGTGTTATATTTTTTTTCTGTTTAAAAATGTTGATAGTACACATTTTTTTGTTCGATAGGGGAGTATGTTACGGTGTGTTCTTCTATAACATCTACCTCGATCCTATCTATGCTCTTTTCTTTGTTATTTTCGTTTCTTTTATTTCTTTCCTTTGCACTTGATTGACCTCTATATTCTTCTATATTTTGTCCTTAATTTTCATGTGTGTATATAAACACTTGTTTTGGAAAAGAATAAACAGAGAGAATAAACCACACACACACACACGTTTACTGTGTTCGTCGCTCTTTGTGAGCGCGAACGCTAACAGTCATCGTAATCCCCATTTTCTATTTAAAATCGAGAGTTATTTTTGCTTTAAATTCAAATTGAACTAAAACTGCACATTGTATGGAGCATATGCACTGCTGGAAACCTGCCATATCGACTTTTTGTAGTTATGCTCTCAAATAATTTCCAAGTGTCATCGCATCGTAATAAAACACCACGAAGACTATGAATTGGTCTTTCACAAGTATTCACACTAATGGCATTATCGCAAGCAAATACTTCGTGAAATACTCACTTAACGAAACCTTTTCGATAAAGTTTATCATTTTATTTTCCGTATAATCAAATCTTTACGGATGGTTGAAGAATGCAACAGCGAACGGTTTTATTTTTACGATGGAACTCACAAACGGGATTGGCAATACAAACAAGAGATGCCTTGTGAGCTGTGTAGCTTCATAGTAGTTAATTCCTGATATTCATTTTGTAAAGGACTTCGAAACGTTTTCACTGCCAGTAAAATGACTACTATCATACGAAAAACACACTATTCATAGTGAATGGCACTATTTGAAAAAAGAATTTCCGCTCCCTATACTGATCCCTAACAAAAACTTTTTAGAGAGAAAGCAGTTTCAGAAACACATACCTTTGCTGGTTATATTCGTAGGAAATCTTGTGTATCAACGACGAGAATACCAGTGTAATGTGTCGACGTTATTTTATACTTGAAACTGAAGCATCATGATGCTTAAATATACGTGGCGAAATAAATTTTGCTTTCGCGCATTCAGCCGTATCGCAAAATAACAATAAGAAAATTTTGAAAACATGCCTTGCTTTTTTGGTTAGAAGCTCTATCACGATTTAGCTTGTTCTTTCATGCGACTGTCGTACAGATAAACCGCAGCTCCATACGCACCAATCGATGTGAATCATTATACGCGTGAGATAACGATAAGGATATAATGAAAGCATACCTTGTTGTTGTTTGTTTGAGATTTAACCATCGTTTTGCTTGTTCTCTCATTCATCGTTTGCATGGCTAAACCATACAGACACACACACAACTGAATGTGCATCACAATATACGCAGAAGAACGATCAAAATATTTTCAAAACAAACCTTGTTTTTTTTGTTTGTTGGAAATTTTATCATCCTTTTGCTTCTTATCTCAATCGTCGTTTGTACAACAAAGCCATACACATCCAAATAAACAAATGTGCATCACAATATACGTACAAAAATTATCAAAATATTTTCAAAACAAACCTTGTATTTTTTAGTTACAAATTTTACCATTCTTTTGCTTTTTATCTCCATCGTCATTTATATAGCTAAACAAAACAAATAAACAAGAAAACACATTTGCATCTACACCTGCGCAAGAAAAACAAAACCAATTCATTTTATTCATAATCGTCGAACAACAAGGACAAACTATCGTTTGCACACCAACAAAAGCTTCCTGCTTCATACCATGATCCTATCGCAAGTACAAGCAACGCCTCACCTCCAAAAGTAAGCTGGGATAGTAGTTTTAATACAAGTTTCAAATCTCGTCGTAATACCTCCTCAGCACCTGTTTGCATCCGATTAGCAACGCTCGCTACGAGAACAACTGCTTAACCCAGAATGGGTTCCAGTATGTCCATTAGGCACTTCTGAGTACTAGATTCATCACTCCAGCCAGCAATCTATCCACACCAACACAGAAACACTGATCAGCATGAGAAGGGCGACTGAAACCACAGTAAATATCAGTAGCACGGTGGAAGCATGCTTCAGAAGCAGGACCACCACTAAAGCACTAAACTGGAGGAGAACCGCGACTAAATTCGAAATGAGTATCAGTATCAGGACAGAAGCTTCTTCGAGGAGAAGGACCGGGTCTGAAACCAGCAAAGCTATATGGGCTACTACTGAAACACTGAACAAAGAACGAAGAGCACTGAAATTAGAACCAGTATGGGTATCAGGATTCAAACATCCCTGAGTAGTAGGAGCATCAATGAAAGGAGCTGGGTGACAGGATCATCACTGAAACACTGATCTACACGTGTATTATGACCTAAACCAGAAAGGATACTGTTATCAGGGTTGAAGCGTTCCCATGTAGTGGGAGTATCATTGAAATTAGCGTGTGTATAAAGAGCGACAACAAAGTGGAGATCAACTCAAGGACGTTGTATGAAGCCGGTAGTGTTGTGAACATCTGGATTGAAGCATCCTCCGGGTATTAGGATAGTCATTGAAAGCAGCAAAGTAATGGCGACAAACACTGAAACACAGATCGACAGGAGGTGAACCACTGAAATCAGAATAAGCATCAGTGTTTACGACTCAAGCGTTGTCGAGTAGAGGGACCATCTCTGAAACCAGCCAACCTATCTAAACCACTACTTAAACACTGAATAGTAGAAGGATGATGACTGAAGCCAGACTCAGTAAAGTTCCAGCATTTAGGAGTTCTGCAGTATATGGAGCGTTAGTGAAGCACAAAAGTGGCTCGGAGACGATAAAAAGAAAACAGAATGAGTATCAGTATCAGGATTTATGACTTCTTAGTAGCAGAACCATCATTGAAACCAGCATACCTAGGATAAGTAGAAGTGATAGATGTATCGGTTCGAGCACAAGGACTGAAACTGAAATGCACATCAGAATCAACGATCGTGGCGTCCCTGAGTAGTAGGACCGAGATTGAAAGTGGTACGGCTATTCGGAGCACTGTTGAAAAATGGATAGATGCGAGGAGAAGAACTAAACAAAAACGGGAATCATTCTCAGAATTAAAACGTATAGAAGTAATAAGCCCACCATTGACACTGACACGAGTAGCATGTTTTCGAGTGACACAGCAACGAGCATCAGAAGGAGAACCGTGAACGGATCGAATACTGGAAGAGCTACGGAAGCAGTTGTGGGTGCGGCCATGGTGAATGCGTTCGTGTATGATACGGTATCAGAGTATGAAATGAGTTGAGAGTTGAGGAGCTTCCCCACTCTGTAACCCGTAATAACATCAAAACTGATGAGAGTCGTATGTAAAAATGGAAGGGAAACTTTGCAGACGATCGATTGCCATGCCTGAGCCGGGTATGGTTTGTGAGCATGACGAGAATCGAGCTGAGAAGTGTACCGGTTTGCACTCCATGGTGAGGGGTTAATATCTGTCGCTTTGCATTGCAATGGCGGTTCTGTTACTCGCAGTAATGTCAAATCTAAAAGTTGACTTCATTTATTGAAAAGATCTTTCGACTATCCAACTATGCATTATTCGTCCTACGAGTCAGTCCTTTCGTGGCACCCACATGCAGTGCGATGTTACTTGTGTATATGTGATCGCATTTGTGTGGATTTCTGGGTTGATTCAACAGTCGAACACCTTTACGTGAATTGTTCAATAATTGAATAGTTGCATTCAGCTTTCAGGTTTGACATATATGGTGGAACCATGATTCAACATTTACACAAGTCTTAGATAACATTTGTGTGTTAGAATGAGATGGGAACAAGATTTAATCAAATATCAAGCATCACATAATAAACATTGATGATATATTTTTCACTACCAATCAAACCTTCGATGAAATTACATAAGTACTCGACAAAGCAACAAATAAATACATTAGTATTAAAACGGAGCATATAAGGAATACATCAGTGTGCTTTCTTGATGTAATCATAACGAGTAGAAACGGACAATTAAGAACATATGTTTATGATAAATCAACCACTGAGCCTTTTATTTTACCCTATACATCTGATCATCCACGTCTTATTCATCGTAATTGATATGTCATTGTTATTAAATCAGTATCCATCCAATTTTATGACGAAACATTGCAATGGATTCTTTTGATTAAATAATGCTATGTTTGTTTTAGAAAAAACAGATGAACAATTATATCAAGGATTACACAAAAGATTACGTTATCAACCGATAAGTCTTGGAAAAAGAACTTGAAAATCATGAAGCAAGATCCAGTGAAAAGTTCTAAAGGTTTACGAATTAAAATATGGGATCGAAAAGTCGTGTATCTACGTAATGTATTCAACAGTGAATCAATATTATATTTACTGAAGCGATGCTATTGATAGTGGAAAAAACATTATGCCTACTCCAGATCCAATGCGAATAATGTTACAATTAGATTAATCACAAAAATGAATCGTATACTTGAACATTTTCTAATTCATAAAAACTTTCTACGTGAAATGTTAACAAGCATGGAACCATGAACTTTATAATTGAAAATAGAACATTTTATTCTTTCGCTTTATTGTTCACAATTGGAATATTGTTTCTTTTATTATTCCATTGCACTTTCTATTTCATTTAATCATATTTAATACAANCGAATTGTATTAAATCATCATGGTTTCTTAGGAAATATCGTGAGCATACAAATCAATCGAAATTTAGTGAGTTATAGAGAAATCTATACAATTCAATTCATTTCTATTTTTTCACAGAAATTGTTGCTGATTAAGAATTGACAAGAAAGATTGAATCAATTGAAGATGGACTTGGCAATGAAGTTTGTTTTTAATCTAATCGAAAAGTAGTCGATTGTTAAATTGATTTTGACGAAGATCGAGTGTAAGTATTATATGTCTAGATGTATTTTCAATCATTTTATATTTCTACGTAATTAGACATTCACCATCAGAAATCATGTTAAACAAAGTCAAAACAGTAGAAAGTCCAGTACAATTAATACAAAATCAAGTGATATATTTCATGATTATATTCTATATTTCGAAATTACTTTTTTAGCAAGTGAATATGTTCGAATATCTGAAATGTTTAATGAATGGAATAAAAAAGATCGGCTGTGATGATATTGAAATGTCTAAATGATATCGTATAGTGTCTGATATATCATGTATGTTATCTCTTTTAGTTATATTTCAGTTTTTTTTATTTTTGAAAACTTTAGACAAAAATACAGCTTTCAGCACATTTCTTGCGCGACTAAAACGTGAAACACGACGGAACAGTTTCACATCGATATTAAGATATTTGTTATTTTCATCGCAATCCTCTAGACAGTTCAGGAAACATTATTTCGAAGCGACTGTGACAATATGTAATTGAGACTCATGTATTACACCACGCAAGAAGAAAATAGATTTTCAGCTTCGAGAGTTCAAATTGATAGAGAAAAAACCGAACTCTTTCAAAATAAAGGAGTTTAAGGTCTCAAACGTTGTAATATCGCAATCCAGAAATTCAGAATTCCATGGTTCAAAAATATCATAAAACTGTAGTTCACGAATCCGTAATATCATTTGTCGACATATCTGTTACAGTCCGTGTATGGAGTTCACTTGTCTCGGTCTATACTTTAACACTCATTTTCAATCGTATTTAACAAAAAATGTGCATTACGCATCTTATTTCTATTCACGAATTATATGATTTTGTGTTTTAGGACATGATTTTGCTTGATTTTCATCGTCTACAATCGGCGTTCATGTTCATGAACTACTTATAAGTTAACTCAGTAATTTATATTCATTTCCGTTAATATTTATCATGTCAAAAAACAAAAATATCTCTCATGCATAGTCCTTTCATATCTATCTTTAACATATTTTGACCGTAGGTTTTTTGAAGTTTTTATTGTCATCAAGCTTGTTCTATTTCGAGTCTATAATATAATATCTCAGCACGTAGACTTTCTAACGAAAGTGATAAAACACGTTCATATTGAGAATGTGAATATGTTATTTGTTTTCATCTTTTTTCAAAATGATAGGGATGTAAGAATATTGTCAATTGGTTAAAACGAAACTTAATACTAATAAATATTCGAATCTGAATGAGGATGTGAGTGTGGGTAGAGAGAATACAAAATCTACATCCACCAGCGTTAGCATACTTAAAAATAACCTGCAAGGCCTAATTAACTGTAAACCATTACACTACCGTTTATCATTCTTAATTTCTGAATAAGTTTTGTGGTTTCCGTTATGCGTTTCATATTAAATAGAATACATGTTGCATAAAAAGCTTACACTTTGGTATTTGTGAGGGCATGGAAGTGGAGCGTTGCAAAAAGTGTGTGGTAAAGGTGTTTGGGGCGAGGGTATGTTGACATTGGTATGAGGGTTTGAATGGGAGCCTAACGGGAGTCAGGTTGTGAATCGAAGGACAAATGTGTCATGTGAGTGAATCTTCTTTAACCCTATACCTACGCCAAGGTCCAGAACTAGCTACAGAGACACACTCTCGCTCGTAGCCACCGACACGTTGACGCTACGATCGTTTCGCTAATAGACTGTCCCATCCGTTGCTGATACAATGAAATGCAAAAACAATAGAAAATACTTGGATGAACTAAAATAAACAAAATTAGAATGAAATTAAAAAAATACTATTCCTTAATTCAAATTAGTACCCTAAGAACTGGGACACATTAAAAAGAAACAAATAAATAAAAACATTCGCTAATCTTTATGACTGCTAACTTATAGCGCAACCTTTTACCTGTAATGGCAATTCTAAATCCTCTAATTGTCGACTACTACCACGCCTAACTACTACCCAAGCCTATGATACAGTGGTATACGGTTGTTTACGTGAAAATACGAACGTTTTACGGCACGAATATTACTGTAAACTATGTCTGTACTTAGAGGTGTGCGATGCGGTGACATATCGTCGTAATTTCATTGTTTATGTGTTTTTAAGCCATTGTAAACATCAGTGAACGATTGTTTACGGTCATATTAATGATGGATCTGAGTAGTTATGGTACAAAGAACTTCTTTCTAACTTTAATCGAGATGCATAGAACCGATCCTATAATAATTGAGAATAACTGAAATTCGTACTAAGAAGAAGGATGTCAAATACATGATTTTCTATATCTTTCAATGTTCTTCAATTAAATCTTTCGCATGACTAGAATTTTCGCAGTTTTCGACTATAAAATTAGATTTGTTCTTAAAATTCTTTGTCTTGTTGTTATGACTCGCAATGGTGTTAATAAAACCTTGATTCTTATTATCATTGTGCAGGCAAAATGCTAATGGAACTTCTATACGATGCAGTGAAAGTTAAATATCATCATTATACATATTGTATGTCGTAAGAGTCGAATTGTCTGACTTGATGAAGAAATTCTTCATTGTACCAAAATATTTATTTGCGTTAGTTCACATAATCAAAATTCCATCTGATATTCAATTATACATGAAGTAAAAAACCTAGGGTAAATAATGATGCTTTTTATGCTTTTCCCTTTATTTATTTCTCTTTCACTGAACAAAAAAGCTGATAGTTAATATCCTCCAAAAATAAAACTGATTAAAACAAAATCAAAATATAGATTATCCATCGAATAATACTAACAGAAAAAAAGTGCACTCCATATTGACGAGATCTTAGGTCACAGAGTAAATGCATTTGAGAACTTCAAGCTAATTGTGAGAAGGATTCAGTAGATAAAAGAGGCGAGTCACGTTCTGTTCTGCGTAAATACAAATACCCAAATATTACAACGATAATAAAGCCAATTCCAAAAACAACAATACTCAAAATTATTGTCATCGTCTTATTATTTCCATCATCTTAAATAAATGAATTAGCTTCATTTAACTGGTATTATATAAACTTACTTGGTGGAGTAGGTGGAACTTTTTTCGCACATTCAACTTCAGCACTTGCTGGAAAACGAGTTTTATATATAGCCGTAAATATATTTAGCGGACATTCCAATGCTGGACAACCATCTAACAGATACGGATAAGATTTATTTGAATCTGTTACATTTAAATATTCTACTTTAATATAATATGTTGAATCTACAATAAACGATAACATGACTTTACTAATTTAAAAATATTAAAATTTTACTTTGTTTATAAAGATCAAGAAATAACGCTGATGCATACTAAATCAAAAAAGAACAAACAAAAATGCCAATACAATCAAATAAAATTATGTTTACTGATGGTTGATGTGGATAATTAATACCCAGAAAAGCAAGAGCTGCACTAACTGTTGTATCATGCTAGAAATAATAGTTAATTTTAAAACTGTGAAAAAAACCATCTTTAACTTACAGCTGAATACATTTGAACTTTTCGATATGATTCTCCGCGACTTGAACTATTCATATTCATCCAAATATCTTGTATCAATGGACCTATGCGAATAAAACTTTACTATCATTGTATATATTGCAATTTAATTGGCCAACCTCCTCGTATTCGTTTGCTATCATTATTTAAATAAAGAAAATGAAACGAAAGATCATTAATATTAGATAAATTTTTTCGAACATGTTCATCAGCCCATGCTGGTGTTCTATTATAAATATGCTAAGAGAAAAAAAGACATTAAATCTAATTAGAAAAAAAATTTCTTTATTTTTACTTCAACAAAAATTGTATCAGGAATACCCCAAGAATTATACATACTAATATTAGTGAGATTTGTCCATATTTGAAGTTTTTTAAAAAAAGCCTATAAAAAAAAAAGAGTTTTGATTAACGGAGCAATTCATTTGACTGATATTTCCCGTTTGAGTTCATATTTTGCTCATAGATAAGATTCATGCTGTAAATAAAAATACTAAATGAGTTCGTATCAATAGACCTTTTTTTACGGATTACGCTCATGTTATTGTATTTTCAGTCACTTGTAGGATATTATGTAAAAAGGTCAGTAACAAAGAATTTCCATCTTTTTCCCACAGCAATAAATCTTATGACTCTTATGCTATTCTGAAGGTTTCTCTTTCGATATAGACTTAACAAAACTGTACTGTTGTTCGTAATCTCAAAGAATAATGAAAATAGTGAAAAAAAACGATGACCATTTGCTAGGAAAAATAGGGCTTATAAACCGAGATGATGAATAACAGCGAAATACGCTGAAAACTCATACATTAACAAAGTTGTTTTTTAGCAATCTACTACGCTTTTACGAACTTCCGGAATGATCGCGACTTAGGAAGATAAAAACATTGACCAAAAGTATTATTTTCTCGCGAAAGTTTCAAAAATAGGCCAACTTTTAAGCATCCGATGTATGCAGAAAAAAATCATCCGTTTAATCTGAAACCTTCCAAATATCATAAACACCATAAGTTTTATTCTTGCGGGAGAACTTCAGAGAGAAATTCTTTGTAGCTAAATTTTTCGTAATGCCATGTACTCAACACTGAAAATTCCCTCAAATGAACATAAATCGAAAAGAAAAGTGTACTGACATGAATCTCTCAGGATTTTTATTTATACGACGAGTGCTGTCTATAAGCGAAACATGATATCAAACGGAAGATATCAGTCAAATGGGTTCCATTATAAACATAAAAATAAAAATTAAATATATACATCATAATATGTATTTGTATTTTTAAATTCATCAGTTTGAGAAATTTCGTTTGCAACTTGATCATATCGTGGACAATCATTGAGACCGAGTAACTAAACGAAGAAATAAGAAACTGATTTCATATATATTTTTTTTTCTTATCTTTGAAAATAACATACAAAATCTTGATCTTTTGATACAGTATGAATTGGAATTGGTTGAATTGGAATTTTATCATCCGAAATATTATGCAATGANTGATCGCGACTTAGGAAGATAAAAACATTGACCAAAAGTATTATTTTCTCGCGAAAGTTTCAAAAATAGGCCAACTTTTAAGCATCCGATGTATGCAGAAAAAAATCATCCGTTTAATCTGAAACCTTCCAAATATCATAAACACCATAAGTTTTATTCTTGCGGGAGAACTTCAGAGAAATTCTTTGTAACTAAATTTTTCGTAATGCCATGTACTCAACTGAAAATTCCCTCAAATGAACATAAATCGAAAAGAAAAGTTTACTGACATGAATCTCTCAGGGTTTTTATTTATATGACGAGTGCTGTCTATAAGCTAAACATAATATCAAACGGAAGATATCAGTCAAATGGGTTCCATTATAAACATAAAAATAAAAATTAAATATATACATCAAAATATGTATTCGTATTTTTAAATTCATCAGTTTGAGAAATTTCGTTTGCAACTTGATCATATCGTGGACAATCATTGAGACCGAGTAACTAAACGGAGAAATAAGAAACTGATTCCATATATATTTTTTTTTATTATCTTTGAAAATAACATACAAAATCTTGATCTTTTGATACAGTATGAATTGGAATTGGTTGAATTGGAATTTTATCATCCGAAATATTATGCAATGAATAAAGGCCAACGAGATTTGATTGAGCTGACATTAATGTTCGATCATAATCAGTTGAACGAACATAAATTTCATTAGCAGAATAATTGGTACTAAGGATTGATCCATAACGATTACGAAGATATTTTCCAAGGCGAAAATGTTGTTCAATACCAGTAATTGTTAATTGACCAAAACTAGAATCAATAAAAACAAAAATTCATCAAAATCTAAAAATTTAATTATATACCCATTAGGCCAATCTTTTTCTTGTATCGGATCTGTTGGATATGTTGTGATAGGTGTTCGATCTCCGTGTCTAAATAACTAAAATATAGAAAAAAAAAATCAAGCTTTGATTATCATTTTTGTTTTGTTTCTTTAAAACAATCGGACTTACTACATGACCAGCGATAAGTTCCATTTGTTGTCCATAGATTTGTTTTAATAAGATAAAGAAAACAATAATCAAACTTCCTCTCATTATGAATAGGAAGACAAATCTAAAAAAAGAGCAAATTTTTCCATTTTTTATTCAAATTGAAATTTAATCCATACTATCATTTTATTATTAATTCAAAATTGTAAATATTGATTTTTACTAGAAACACTAATATTTCATTATAGAGATTGATCTTTCCTATTTATATCTCAGCTCATCATTTTTTTTTCATACACCTACACTTGCATACAGATCAATGATAAGCAGGGAAAAAGCAAGAAGTTAATATAATTGTTAAAATATTAAGCTTTGACATATATTTGAATAAAATCAATAATTCATCGAAAATATCGTAAATCATATGACGTAAATGATTTAATCATGAACGCTTGATTATTGAAAACTTTTATATTTAACAGTATTTTGATCATCAAATTCAAAATATCTTTCATAAATCATTCTGTACAATAAGGCAAATTTACAAAATAAGCATTAATATTACATCTGAAAGCAAGATTGACATATGTGCCAGCGAGATTTTTCTCTTATTGCTAAATACAAGAATAGAGAAAACACAAGATAAATCAAAAGCAAAACCAAGAAAGAGAAGAAGAGATTACAAGAACAACCTATTGTAAAAAGATGTGATATATGACGTTCTGATTGACTATAATCTTATCGAGATGATTACACATTGCGTATATCATTAAACAAAGCTAATGGAAAATATTTAATATGTGTATGCCATTGTGATGATATTTGAAAAAACTTGACATTATCCCATTCTTGTCCATCGACATTAACTAAAATAAGAAAATTAATTTTATCACTTCAGATATATCATTACAGAAAACGTACGATGGACGATCTCTCATTGATGAACACTTATCAAACTTAATGTTTTGCTCATACATGCTAGCTTTAGTGATACTAGCTAACGACTGAAAGAGAAAAGGCTATTGGCCCTTCTTTCAGAATTTATGACTGTTTTAATAAGTTTTCAACATATTGAGGAAGCTATTGACGGAAATATCTAAAGGTATTTAGTTCTGTAAGATCTGAATTCCACTTATATTCTATTTCAATGTCACTATATATGTCTCTCTCTTCAATAACAATGTAATGACCATAATATATATAGGGTGATAACATGGGGAAAATCCTATAGAGGGTAAACATGAAAAGAAAAATCCATAGAACAATATAAAAGAAAGAAGAACAGAAGGAAAGGTAAAAACAAGGCCATTATATATATACGTATGAAAGGAAAGGAAAATTTCATAGCACATGACTAACAACAAAGAAAAGATTAAGCCCCCCCTCATAAAAAATCAAAAAATGTTTTTCGTTTTTTCTCAGTTTCCGCTTTCTCAAAAGCGCATCCCAAATTTCTCGTTTCTGGTTCGTTCAATGCATTAATATTTTTTTTTATTTAAAAGACCGTCTCAAGACGCAGGGCATGATGGGGCCACTTTTTTTAATTAAGCCTTTGTTTGGTCAATATACAGCCAATCATATGATTTAGTTACCATTTTTTGACACTTTTTTAGTAATTGAACTTGTGATCTCTTTTTTGCACTTAAAAGGGGACTATTTCAAAAAAAACGGCCCCATCATGCCCTGCATCTTGAGATGCTCTTTCCAACAAAAAAAAATATTAATATATTGAACGAACCAGGACCGAAAATTTTGGGATGCCAAATGAGTCACTTCTTACCCTTGTTTGG